>CM060900.1:364701131-365183631 GCA_030762935.1 Hymenopus coronatus
ATCAGGTTTGAGGTTCTTTTGCGTGCCACATGTCTACGATATGGAACAACGGTCTTACTTCCCTTCCGAAGGAAGCCATGCTAAGGATTTCTACGCTCAAAAAATCCATCGCCCTCCGCCGGGTTTGATCCTTGAACTTGGGAACCAGAGGCTAGCATGTTACGCCTAGACCAAGAAAGCTGGACTGAGAGGTTAAGCAAACCTGAAAACTGGGTATCCTATAATATCGCCGGTCCCCATGACCGAACTCGCTGAAGCGCCTCGCTTTAGTGCTTCCATTCGCAGAAGATCGTTAGTTAAGTCCCGCCCTGGGCATGGGTTTTGTGTGTTTGTGAATGGTATATATTTGTGTATTTGTCAGAAAACGAAACAAAATGAGTTTTAGGAAAAAAGGAAAGAAAGAGAAATAAGACAAAGAAATACAGCGTCAGAGACCCGACCAGACTCCGAAACTGTATTTTTGTAAATATATATAACGTATGAATTATGAAATATTTGCATAATAGAATTTGAAACCTTTACGACACTTTTTGGGAATTAATCAATTGCTTTTTCAATAAAAACCGTGGAAAGGTAGGGGCAGGCCCCAGCCAGGATCTAAACCACGGATCTCCCGGTATTCATGCGGTTGCTCTTACCATGTGAGCTACCTTAGCAATAGGCCAACACCGCATTAAATTATCCAACTGATTCGTATTTTTCCCGTTAAACCAAAAAGAGATCCTAAATTATTTTGAGATGCATTTTGCATGAATCAGCATGTTGACATATGTAGTAGCTCAGCTCACGCTTTGTGTTAAAAACATGAATTGGCCTCCAAAAGTAACGTAAAGATCTTGGTCTCCATTGCGTAAATATTTTATAATACGTACGATATTCACAGCTGTAATTGTCTGAAGGTCCTCTTTAAGGTCGCACAAAAATGGCAACACATTCCCTTGGCAACAACAAAATGAATCCTGGATTTGATATAGGACTTTGGTTAGCTTAATCCCAAATGCAATCCTGAACCAGTAGCGAAATGAAAGCAGGGTGAATGAATATCGCAATATGTAGCGTGGACTGTAAGGAATATCTGTTGAGTTATCTGGACTATAGAAACCTTGTTGTTCTATTATTAGATGGGAGTGAGAGTTAAATGCATTACATTATGTTGAGCAACGCGAACTATAGGAAACTTTATGGTTCCATAATTAGATGGAGGAGAGAACGGGGTGCTACCAGATGCTATATGGCATTTAGTTCCACACCCGTTTAGAATAAAAGAGTGTTATTTTAGAATTGTTTGAATCAGCAAGATGCAACAAACTATAAATGTAGTTTTTAAATATTCTACAGAGACAGAGAGAGAGAGAGAGAGAGATTATCTTTAGGTTGCCGATTAGTTTCCATGCCCTACCATGGGTAAAAGTTGAAAGATTTGAAGTACATGAGGACGGAAGGATTTGATGGAGGAAAATTTCAAGTGTGTGGAAAAGGGTTTAGGATAAATTGGAAAAGCGCGGTCTGCTGTTTTTGGATACATTTTCATCTTTCGGTGTAGAAAAATTGCCTTAGTTCGGGCAACAGGGCTGTCCAACGTCTGTAACCGTTTAAAGGTACCCATTAACAACCAAATAAGGGAATTGTGGAACGGGGGATTCAGCTTCGGCAGATTCAGATGTAAAATGTCGATTGGTGAGGGGTTCCAACCGCCAGAAATCCAAATGCGACATTTTCCCAAAACCCAAGTTCATATGGCTGCTTTACCGGAACATTCGACCAATAGATGTGGAAGGGAATCCGCTGCATGGCAAATTGGGCAGTTGATGGAGATGGTCATCCGGTGACGATATACTTTGTCTGCCGTAGAAAGAATTTCATTAATCACCTCATAGGTTACCGCTATCCATTCCACATTAATGTGCGGAATGTTAAAACTGCTCCAAATATGTTTCCCATGCAAATGTGGGTATTGCATTGGGACATATGAGGTAGGAGTAACAAGTCGAAGAGAAACATGAACATTCTTCACTGAACGAAAATCACCACTAGCAACCTTCTCCGGTGGTAACGTACTGAAAGCATGGTACGTTGAAACAGCTGGGAAGCCTTGTCACGTTCACCCTGAGTCCAAAACGATGCATACTGTTGTTGCAGGTGCACCTTCATCATCCAAGGCTAAGAGGAGTAATTTAAGCATCAATGCCTGGGACTGTAGAGCCACATCCAGTAATCCCCAGCCACCCTGGCCCTTAGAGAGACGTAGTTGGGTACGTGCAATGCGATAGAGCTTCGCAGTCCAAATACAATAACCTATTACCTGTTCAATTCTTTGGCAATGCCATTTCGTCGGTGGCAAAACATGAGCAAGGAACCAAATTCTGCTTAACGCAAGACAGTTGCAGAACCATATCCGGTGTACCAAATTCAACAACCGTACATGACAGCACATACGGCATTAATGCGAGATGTCCAATTGTAGTCCCTCATGTCTGACACGTTGTCACTGAAGTAGATCCCCAGAATCTTTGTTCGCTGCACAACAGGAATACCTAAAGCTGAGGTATCTGGAGGCCGTATTCCAACTGCCAATATCTCAGACTTCCGCAAATTAAATATCATACCAGTCCTGTTCTGATAGTGCTGTAAACAGTCCCTGGAGCGAAGAACATCTTGGGGTGCGGTAACCATCACAGTAAAATCATCTGCATATGCTCGCACCACAAGTCGCTGCTCATACACGTCGATTCCAGTAAGAGTATATTGCAGCCGTCGAAGGAACGGATCAACATACAGGGCGAAACATATCATCCACATGGGACAGCCTTAGTGAACGGAGGGTTTAACCGGTATAGCCGCCGTTAAAAGCCCATTGCTGAGTACTTTGGATGACGCAACAGCATACAGGACTCTGGCTAGGTTTGCAAGCTTTTGAGGCACTTTCAAAACCTCTAAGAGTTTCCATGGCCTCGCCTGAACAACACTGTCAAGGTCTAAGTTTATGATAGCAGCAGACTTCTGTTCCTGTATACAATGCAATTACAGTCTCTCACACTAGCCAAAGTATGGTGAATGGTCGCTCCTTTATGTACTGCAACCTGGAACTCACTAATCATATGCGGGAGTATGTTTTGCATATGGGTATCAATAATTTTCACAAATAACTTGTAATCACAGTTCAATAACGTGATTGGTCGAAAATCCCGTGTTTTCTGCGTCCGAGCACTCTTCGGAATCAGCACGATTATTCCATCCGCAAAAGCGGGTGGCGCACTCCCTGCATCCCACACTTCCTGGAACACTTCATGCACTTTCTTCCGAATATAAGACCAGAGTACTTGTAACATTCATAGGGCAGGCCATCAGGTCCAGGGGATGCATGCATATTGGATACCTGAATCACTTCCAATAACTCCGATGCTGCAAATGGCAGCTACAACACTTCCGGGAGAACTGGAACAAAGTCGGACATATACCTCTCTGCAGTGCGGGAGTAATATGTGGGTACTGACAATCGTTGTCTGAGAAAACTTGAAATGCTTAAAGAATTCTTGGCATGGTGGAAACTCGGGTCCCATCCACACCTAGTTGATTGATAAGATTCTGGCGACCATGTTTACGTTCCTTTGCCAGGTGGTAAAAGCTTGCCTTTTCCCCATGCATTATCTTCACCGAATAAACTGTAAGCAAATTCCCCTGTAGTTCGCGTGTTTTCTAGCTTTGATGTGTTCTTTGTCGCCTTTCACGAGTTGTTGCATATCTTCACCTTGCTGCTGGCGTAAGTGAAGCTCCTGTAAGACTCGATGAAAATAATCCAGGGTTTCCTTTCTAGCCATTGCGCGAAGGCAAGCTGCAGCCCGAAAGAAGGATCGCAGCGCAGGTTTGGCTTTACACACCCACCAAGAGGCTTTATTTGGTGCTAGCAGAAAGGATTCCCGCAGGCGGGACCATCAGTATTGGAAATCGGATAACACTTCCTCATCCCTAAGCAAGGAGCAGTTAAGCTTCCAGTAGCCTCTGCCTCTACTGCAGCTCGTAACTCTACCTTGAATAGCATGAATGAGTGTATTATGATCACTAAAGGATACAGGCAAAATTTCATTGCGATGAATGCGTGACGGTCCAGCCTCGAAACTGATTGTCCTCTCACGAAGGTAAACTGGACTGCGTCGCCATGCAGATGCTCCCAGGTGTCCTTCAGGTTCAGTTGTTGCACCAATTGCTGCAAGATGATACACCCATTGAAGGCTTCGCGTTACTCTTTAGCCGCCATCGTACAGTTAAAATCACCCACAACCACAAATGGTGCACCGGATGTTATATGCGGCAGAAGATGTTGCCGAAAAAGTCGCCTCGTAGTTTCCGTTTATTATTACCAGCAGGGGCACAGATATTAATGAAGGTAACGTTATCAATTATGGCCGAAATAGCCTTATCGGAAGGATGAAACACAAAGCTGTGTACATGTAGTACCTGCCGGTAAACAATCGCTGTACCAGTACCCTCAGGACGAAGATTAGTCTCATAATCGCATCCATACAAGAAGTCCAGATTACAAATATTCACCTCTTGTAAAAAGCACAGACCTATGTCATTATTGATCAAGAAGTCCCGTAAAAGATTTTGTTTAACCACCTGTCGCAAGCCGTTAACGTTAAGCGAAGCCCAGATCTGCAGATCTAGAGGCATCCAAATGGAGAGAAGTTGTATCGGAGAGGGCGATGACGGAGATGAGAGGTACCACTAATCACCACAGAACCAAATAACTCCAGTTATCAGTTTCCAGGTACGCTTCATCCTTCGTAAGTTTAGATGAGCGTTGGAGATCCTCAAAACTATCTCTGTCATCCTCTACCGGCCGCTTACCAGACTCTAGGTGTTTCACTTTACCACGAGTCTGAGCAGGCTGTCGCGCCGAAATACATTCACCCTCCAATCGCCGGTACTGGCGTCGTAGGCATCGTAGCCGAGGATCACGGCTAGACAGGGACGAACAACCCTTCTGCCGCAAGTGCGCCGACAACTCCACCTCTTCATCACTGAAAACTTTCGTGGCTTCATCCTGAGAATCGGCCTATATAGCAGTTCCGGAAGGCGTTTCCAACAGTTCCCGTGGCTCATCAATGAGTGTGAGGTGTCTGTCCTCATTTACATGTTCGGGCTTCTCAGCAAACAGCGGTGTCGCCTTCACTGTCGGAAGTTATTGTCGGCAATTGAAGGTTGCCGTAAGGCATCCACAGAAGTCGGATCCACGGCAGAAGTGCCCGTCGTAATGGATGGTGGTTCCTGGTCCCCAGCAGGAGAAGATGTGACAGCACCCACCGCCTCGCTGAAAGTGGCCGGTCGATTTATGGGAAGCCGCGTTGCACGAAGCGGACAAGCTGCTTTCAAATGTGTAGTGTCATGACACAAGTGACAAGATTGTGGCTTGTCATTATAACTGATGGCCACCAAATACGAATCGATTATCAAGCTAGCTGGTATATTACGTTTCAACCCCATCTTCATTGCATGTAGGCCATTGTTGGTCGGCAGAAGATACTGGGAACCCCATTTTTCTCGGCGTATGTCATACATAGTACCGTATTTACTAAATTCCTGTTATAACACTGTGAGTCACCTCGGAAGGCAAGTTAAACACTCGAACATTAACTATTTGCTGGTCACCAGGTGTAATTTCCACGTTTGTGATTTCTCCGGAGGCGTACGTAAAATGCTGCTCATCCTTATAACGAGCCAGAAGATTATCATAGAATACCGCTGACATCAGTTTCACATAGATCGCTCTTTCTCTGGTATGAAGCTGGAGATTATCCACTTGATCTGCTTGCAGCCTCAGGAAGTTTACTAGCCACTGATGGATTTCTAATGCAGTGGGTTTACTCGCCGTTGTATCAAACTGAATTTTGATAGTATTTACACGTTTGTAAACTGCAGTGATTACCGTTGAAGACTCAGAAAACAGGTATGAAAAGGATAACCAATCCAACCGGTGTGTACGCGCAGACACATTAGAACTGTATCTATATGCTGCAGAACAAAAAACTCTTGCTAGTACAAACCAGTAACACACACAGCGGGCAGACAACCTCACGGTACGCCAGCCGCTGCCAGATTGACACATTTAAAATAGATCTGGTTATTTAGATTGAATTATGTAATACCAGGTGGTTCACCTGTATCTTATTAATTTTGGAGATAGGCAAAACGTCATACTCTGAAAGAAATAAGGTCGAAATTTCCGTGTTTGTCGAACATTTGGTAACCGTGCAAATCTGGCCTGTTCTTCATAGGAAAATAGACCTTAGCAGGAATATTTACATCCATTCCAAAATCATGCGCTTAATAATTCCTGTTACAGTACATGTATATCAATAGGATCGCTGTTATAGGTTATGCAACGTAAATTATAATGAATGAAGGTTAATCGAACGGCTTAAGCTACAAAAAAGAGTCACAAAACGGTTAGAAACAGTTCAGTAGCGGAGAGGGAGACATGTGTGAGACTACACCTACAAGTTTTAACGGAAAAGCGATAACTATAGCTCAACTGGTTAACTTTTTGTTCCCTCATCACCTCGAAGCGTGTTAGTGGTTCGTGTCACACGCTCTGCGCGCACGTTTTTTCTTCTTTATGTATTATGCAGCAAGGTGCGAAGTTAGTTCAGTGTTTGTCACTAATAATATTAGGTGTAAACAAAAAGTTATACGAAAGAAGAACAAACGACAGTTCGTTTTACTTGTTCTTCTGTTTTCGATCCTTAACTTTCATTCTAATTATTTTGAAAAATAAACTTCACTATGACTTTAAACAATAAAGGAGCTTTTCAAAATATATAAAGTTAATAAAACAATTGCAAAATACCAGAACACCTAATATGTTATCGATTTTTCTTCGTAGCTAGAGAATGTTCTCTACAAAATTTTGGCAGCTGGAACCCTTGGTGGGTTAGCAAATACTACCGGAAGCACTTTAGGTATAGACATGCCCGTTAGATACAAATGCATGGTCAATTTATCGGTTTATTTACAGAGTTTATTTATCTGCAATATAGCACAGCTAAGGTTATCTCGTATGGACCTCACAGCCTACTAGACAGGCAGACTCAGTCGGTTGTAAACTCATCATCATTTCGAAGAGCTGCTGCGCTAAATGAAAAAGTTTCATCACTAAGTTACATGTTGGAAACGCTTTATCTAGTGGATAATGAGAAGTTTGTTAAGTTATGGGGATTAAACCTAGTGCTCTTATCAACTGATAGAATTGCCGAGTACCTATGCATTTGGCTCAATTTGTGAATGTCAACCTAGGTATTTTGCGTATTTTTCGTTTTAGAGAGACCCTGAGAATGGGATTGGTTTTGTAGTATTATCTGGAATACCTATGTTAGTTTTAAAATATTGTAATAATACCTGCATATTTAGAAGAAACTGAATGAGTGTGCCTCAGAATGCTTATCATTTGCATTTTCCTGTAACTGAACTGATAAAGTTAGAATATACATAATTAAGCAAGATATCTATCTAGTTTGTATCAAATCAGGAAGAAAGAAAGCGGGGGCGGGGGATCTCACCGTTTCGGTAATATTCGAACCTGAATCAAGCATCTTAGAACTCAGACTAACACAGCTCGTTAACCAAATACGCTACGGTTTAGCTGTGACTTGAGATAATTATAAATATGTCACCAAGGAATTTATACGTTAGTGCCTAGACTCCATTGAATGAAGCTATCATAATTTCAGATAGAGGAATATCCAATTATTTTGAACAAATTCCACAAAAACACGTGCTTGGGTATGTGATAGTGTGCACACTGACCTAAGTGAATCACTCGTATGCAAATGTAAATAGAAGCTACAGCTGTTTGCGCAGCCAACAAAGCGCAGAATATATTAACTTTAGTTATAATTGAAGCCGGTGTTACTCCCTTTTATGAGTAACCTGATAGGATAAAGTCAATTAATTTTTAAGTAATGTTGGATTCAAAACACAGATATATATATATATATATATATATATATATATATATATATCTGAAAGTAATTACCATATCCCCAATCGGTTTGCACTACTCTGTTTGAAATCTTGAATGGGTAAAATTATATTATAATGATGACATAGCATTTAAAAGCTGGGCAGGTAGCTCTGTTGGTAGACACCTGACTGTTGTGTGAGGAGTCCCGAGTTCAATACACTGCTACGTAAATAAACTTTCTCATATACGATTACTATACTTCTATTTAATATTGATCGACATAAACATTAGCAGAAATTGTCTTATTACTTATTTCTTTGTAAGTAGAACGGAAATCAAGGAATATATTAGGATAAAGGGATAGTATATTCTTTTATTGTTGTGGCTGAGCGGTATAGTTGAAATACTATTATGTTTGCATGGCCAGGAGTAAAACAAAAATGAGATATGAAACCAATGACGAACTCACCTTGAGAAAAGTATAAATATTTTAAATTTGAAAAAAATAACTAAGAATATCTCGTAAATGGTTGGTTCTACAAAACAACATGAATATCACACAAGCTGTACATTTTAGAAAGATCTGAATCTTTTTGTCTATCTCTTACGGTTTATCAGTTGTACAAAAGTCATTCACAATGAGAATTTCAGGGGCTATACC
Organism: Hymenopus coronatus; assembly: GCA_030762935.1. Taxonomy (NCBI): domain Eukaryota; kingdom Metazoa; phylum Arthropoda; class Insecta; order Mantodea; family Hymenopodidae; genus Hymenopus; species Hymenopus coronatus. The sequence continues at coordinate 364,709,753 of CM060900.1, forward strand.
CAACAAATTCAAGATACACATCTTATTTGCCATGTAAATACATTTAATATACTATATATTAATGAAAATCTTTAGAGCCATTTTTGAAAAAATTGAAAATTTAAAAAATCTTGCATGTAAAAGATAATTTGGGGCAGGGGATTTACCTGAAAAAATTCGTGTCGCTCACACACACAGATGGATAGACAGACACATACACGAACATTTTTCTAAAAGGTGTCTTTTTATTCAGGGGTTCTCAAAGCATGTATCTCCAGCGAGTTTTCGGTATCGAATGTTTGGATGGAATGTCTTCTTTATCTACTAATGTACGTACATAGTAATATCATTTATAGAGACACTGAAAATTAGTATACTATACATTAAAGCTGTACACATGAATGGGCATGGCTTGCAAATTTTTCTAAGATGAAAAGTACTCTAATATAATTTTTGTTACCTTAATTATCATTACAACTTGTTTTCACATTTAGGTTTTGAAGTGGGATTAGGGATTGTATGTGGATGAACTGAGTGTGATCTATTCTGTTAATGTTTTCCAATACCATCTGGTGCAAAATCAGTGTTAAGGAATTCAGAAGCTTCATCATCCCCAATAAGATGTAGCCTCATCTTAAACGGAGTATGAGCCTTAGGGTTGAACGCTGCACCTTCTGGCAACCTAAAAATGTTCATTATTTGGAAGTTGAAAACTTAGGATAGACATTTATGTAGGGCTGACAAGTGTATGAATGAAGTGTTGTCGTATAACCACTATGAATGTTTAAATATCTAATCCAACTTAATGTCGAGAAGTGTGAAAGGGAAACTTCTAAGCCTGGCCATAATCTCGGAGTAGAGTAAATATACAGAGAATATATGCAAATACAGATTATTGGTTGGGGTTGGGCACAGAGATAAGTATGTAGGTTTCAGGTGGCGAGAGCGTCGTTGTTTTTCCGTAGCTAACAATAGCAATATTTTGCCAGGTATCTAAATTCTAGTTTGTTAGCTATTTAAATAATAATAATAATAATAATAATAATAACAATAATAATAATAATAATAATAATAATAATAATAATAATAATAATAATAATAATAATAATAATTTGTTACTATTTAAATTCATGACTCTGTAAAAATGCTCCACGTAATGGATTTTTAAAAATGTCCATATAAAAATACCCAGTTTTACAGTAAATGCATTACAATACATCTGCCATATTAGCTTCAATTAGAGTAGAAAATTGTTACTTTTAGTAGTCTTCAAAACTCTTGATTTCTCAAAATTTAATAACAAATGTACATTCCTCATATATCAAATATGGAACATCATTTAGAAAAGGTAATACATATGACCATTTTCTTTAATGTGCTTTTAATAGGCAGCACAAATATTTTGAATCAAATTAGTGAAAAATTGCATCATGTGGAACATTTTGAATTTTAAAGGGTGTTGAAAAAATAGTTTGCGGGAAAATAAGGTTTAAACCTTGGAATGCCTAATAATAAACATACACCCACCCATCTACAGTTTTAGTTAATTGTAGTTAAAATTCGCCAAGAGGGAAATACGATATTTTCTTAAATTTTAAGCGTGATACTATTTTATTATGAAATAAAATACCTTTGCTTTCAACTTTTTGGTCAAATTTCACAGATGCAACACCCTAAGAACTTGAAACACTTCTGTATTGATGAGTTGAGGACACTTCTAGGGGAAATGATACTAAATAGCACTAGATTAACGTCACAAAACCACCCCTCACTAGAAATTTTAACCCATTGGACCAGCTTAATTGAAATGCAATTGCAATTACCAATTACCAAAGCTTAAAATTGACCTCACTAAACGAAATTCCTCTTTCTGAGGCTGAAAAGAGAAATGCCTAAAATTGAATAGTGTGAAAAGCATACATGTTGCATTTCGAACCAGAAGTTCAACAAGTAGGACATTTTACATGCAACAATGCCCCTCGCAATAGTAGGTGTCAATAAGAAAAACCTGTCCAGAGCTTGATGATGGCAATACTTCTAATTTACAACATTTTTTTTTTCTGAAATGTCAATTTAACTCTATAATGAGTGTATTTAGAGTTTAGAATTTGAAAGTCAGATTCTGAAGAGTTGGAAATTTTCTCTCACCCTAAACTTGAAGCACTTAATTGAATCATTGAATTCTGTAACTCGTGTTACAGGTATCTGTATAATGAAGGTTAGATTTCTTAAAGTGTAATAAAATGGAAAGTACACACCTAAAAGTTTCTGCCAAGTAACTTGCAATGGGGGGGGGCGCATTAAAATTATAATGCACCAGTAAAGTATCCCGTACTCCTGCAGGTTGATGTTTAATACCTGTTATTTGAGCCCATGGCATCCATTTATGTGCAGAGCAATAACTAAAGACACGCACGTGGCTTTGATGGCTGGCCTTGTGATAAGTTTGTAACTCAGTACCAGATTTCTGTTATTACAGTTTGTTGAATAGACATCATATTTAAATATTCTATCCCTTGTGCAATAGTTAATATTGATTTGAATGTTTTCTCAGTCTCTTTTTTACTTTCTCTATCACGAATTACAATATTCATGGTAGATTGAAATGTTGTATTCCATCCAAAAATTCAATACCGAGATTCCACCGAACATAAATGTCTTGAGAACTCATGAATCAAAAGAATCAAAGAAGCATTTTGCATAAAGTTCCGTGTGTGTACAGCACAATTAAAACATGAAATGCCAAAGTTGGTATTTAAGTTCTGTGTACGACATGAAGATTTTCCCGAAAACACCCCAACCTCAGCTATCCATTAAATGAAACATTTTGCAAACATTTTGATTTCTCAAAAATGGCTCTAACGATTCCATTAAAATACCACACATTTAAGAAATTTTTATTAGAAATGAAACGTATAATTAGAATATTCTGGGAATAGCCTCTGAAGACCTCTTCGTTCTGGATGATTTTTGTATAACTGGTAAACCAAAGAGATAGACAAAAACTTACTACACAAATTTAGATCTCGTTAAAACACGGAATTTATGTCATGTGCATTTTTTGTACATTTAACCGTTTCCGAAATATTCCATATTATTTGTTTCAATTTTAAACCATTTAAACGATTCTCAAAGGTGAAATTATATTTCTGTTCATATCTCTTGTTTTACTTCTGGACTTGAAAACTGAATCGAACTTCAATGACAATCGCATAGCGAGAGTCTTTAACAGATTTGTCTATTGCTTTAGCCCAGTGTTTCCCTTTATTTCGTCGCCCTCCGTGGTGTAATGGTCACCATGCTAACTTCATACGCGGGCTCAAACCCGGAGGAGGACGCTGGATTTTTTTTTTTGGGTGTAAAAATACTTAGCATTATTTCCTTTGGAAGGGGAATAGAGCCTTTGGTCCCGTGTCGTAGATTTACGGCCTGTAAAAGAACCTCAAGCCTGATAGAGAAGTCTCTGAGCAAAGTTAAGCGAACTATTTAGAATGGGACGCTGAGAACCACAGCAGCACGCCATTTACATTTTTCCTTTTTTTTTCACTTCTACTTAAAGGAACAAAATAATATGACCATTTATGCTAATGTTTATCTCGATTAGTATGAAGTAGGCAGATAAAAGAATAGTCTTTTGTAAGAGTAGTTTGTTTACAAAACAGATAGAGAAATTTTATGTGAATGGAACACATCGGATTTTTTACAACTGTGCAGATTAATAGTTGTATATGGACTTTGTAATCGGTTTGAAATATTTACTTTTTTGAGAACCTGAGTGTGGGTGCTGGAATTCAAACTTCTCCAACCTTAGAGTTATCGTCTCTGTTTACCGTAGACATTGTTTTTCATTTTAGGCAATCGTATTGTTTTCAAACAGAAACGCATCGGTTTTCCTAAGATGTAATGTTATACTTTCAGAGTTACACTTTAATGCTTTATAGGAAAAATGTTATTGAGTTATACCTATTTGTGCACAGCTCTTCTCTCTGCAGATTTTGCATCTTCCGCAAATAGTATACTTCTAACCAAATGTAACCCTGCATTAACTTGATAATAAGCTGTATTTAAGTGTATTTTCAATGAATGGAATTATCTATTATTATTTGGAATTTTCCAATACTTAAAATTTTATCCTTATTCTTTTCTTACTGGTCACCAGCTATAAAAAGATTTGTGTCTTATCCTGTTTGCATTACTACAATATATTATCAAGTGCTAACTATTGGTAGAATGGTATTATTTTGGATACTAACTGAGGGTAGAGTTTTGCACTAAATTTTAAAATAATTATGAATATATTTATCCTGCGTATGTACTGTACGAACGAAATTTGCAGGGAGATGAAGTGGGTGTGATTTGCCAATTAAATTCTTATAAAAGAAACTATAAACATGGGTACCATTACCACAAATGTCTACTGGAATAAGATTAATCATGTATCTAATAAAGAAAATTCTCCAGTACATTTTACTAATTGTAGAACATTTACTTTTTTCATTACTTTTCCCCATAACTGTCTTTCTAATAGAGAAATGCGTCCATTAGTTGTTAGAAATTTGGTAACGTATTTATTTCTATGTAACTTTTGACCAAGTTTCATTCATTAGTCCTCTAAATAGGTGCAACAAATGTTGGTATGTGCAAATTTTATTTGGCGGCTTTCAGGATCAATCAATCAATCTATTATCTGAGAGCATGTACATTGCATGGACATTGTAAGTTACATGAAAAGGAAGGCAATAACATTTAAAATAACAATACCCACAGTCAGGAAGTACTAACACTTAGTGCTTTGAAATATTCATTAACCTCATACAAACATAGATCTCATAAAAGTCTCTTAACTGCCAATTAAAATTATTAATGTCCAAGTTTTTAATATGCTGTGGCAGTACATTATACAGTTTTACACCACAGTCATTAAAACTGGTTTTAGTTGTTACTTTTCTGCACAAGTTAATCAACTGTTGATTATTTCTAGTGTAATATTCATGAATGGAATTATTAGATAAGTATGTGTCAATATTATTTTTTACATGAAATAAACATTTACTAACATATTATTATAAAGAAGCAACTGTAAGAATTTTCAACTTCCCAAATAATGGCCAGCAATGAAATCTGCTATCTACATTGTATATCAATCTTACTGCCTTCCTTTGTGGTTTCAAAAGTATTTTCACAATTTGGTCATTTCCCCATACTAATATGGCATATGTCAAGTGAGAATGAATATATGAGTAATTTGTTCACTTGTTACCGTTGTCATATTGTGTAGCACACTTTGGAGCCGAGTTTGCAAGATTTTCTAATAACACAGCCGTATAAGCAGGACTTATGGTAATATTCATCTTCCCATGTACACACTGCAAGTGCTACCATTCTTCTAAAACTTATCATAAAGGCGTGCAATTGTTAAGCGTGTTGTAGGTTGCGTTGCAATCTCACGCCTGCACACACGTTGATCTTATTCGACATTTTCTAACTTGTACCACGAGCCTATTTTCAAACCTCAAGCATGCTTCGGCTATTTTGTGACATATCTCATATATTAGTCATATTTAGAAGCAATATTTTGTGTTGAAATTTATTATGAAGATTCGCATTAATAATTTTAATTTGTGGTCTTTGTGTTGAATATACTGCATAAATTCGCATTAGTGTCGTACTAATTTTAGGGTAGACTTAATGGCTAATAACGCGAGGCAGAAATGAAAATTAATAGGCAACTAAAGTAACATTAATGTTAAAATCTCTTAATTCCAAATTCAATACTTTTATTTCAAATCAATATTATAAGTATAATATCAGGCTACAACAAAGTGTAGCATAAAACATGTTTTTCGTCTTTTATAGTTAACCTGACTATTACAATTAAGTCACACGTAGAGAGAAACCTCCCGCTGTAAGCATTTGATACCAGTAGCCAAAGATATTGAATGAAATTTTCACAGAAAACGTAGTAAAAACTCATGTTTTGCTTTCAATACCAAGAGTGTGGTTACTACACCTAATTTGTTACCATGGTCACCGCTGCTGATCAAAGACACGAAGTTCTTTATAATTAAGAAGCAACTCAGAACTAACTAGTTTTAGTTGATTAAATGCTGCCATTGCTTATACAAATTACCGTTACTTCATTTAGTAAGTAGCCTAAATATGTTATTGTTTTTATAGCATTAGTTCCTTTTGTCATGATAGAGTCCAATTTAAAGTCATACGTAAGCAAACTTAAAAAAAATTGTCTTCTCTGTATCTGTAACACTGAGATCTACTGTTTGTACAAGTTCACTTACTCTGCTTCCAAAAAGAACATTCTCTAATATATCACTTTGACTCCTAGAAAATTAATTTGACATAAAACAGGGTGAGCTTCAGGTTTTTCTTTAGATTGAAATTCTAATATTTTATCAATTACTAACCTGCAATTTTCAGAAACAAGACTTATTCTTGCCTTATATTTTATGTTAGTATCTTGTAAGTGTTGCAATTGCTAACTTCTAGCTTCATGGTGTGAAGACGCAAAAGTTACATTAAAGTTTTATTTTTGTAACTTGAAAAAATCACATTTTCTATGCAAAATAAAGAGATAATTATTTCTTATTCACCAGAAAAAACATGGGATGTTCGAAAATATCAAAAATTCTCAACAATTTGGGAAAAATAAAGTTTTAAATCATTTAAAAAGTAAATGCTTACAAAAATTGGATTTTTTAATTCAATAAATGTTCCATGTATCATAAAAAACTCTTGTTTCTGGTCATAAGAGCAATTAGGGCACCAACAACTGTTCGATATACACTATAATACATACTCCACAGATAGTTCAATGCAACTCTAAAAACTATAAAGATACCTATGTTAAAGTGCATATACATTTTTTACGAATCCTTATACTAGGATACCAAACGTAGTAGATATGTGTGTATTACTGTAGTAATTCTAAGAATATTACAAACCTTAAATCAATACCGAAGTATATGAAAACTAAGAGCTGAGCAGTTTAAATTTAAGCAAAGCTGCACCGTTCAGAGCTGTTTGCTTGCCCTTTAAGCATTATTCTTTCCCATTTCACCTACCTTTAATTACTTTCTGAATCATCGCTGCCATTTTCAAGCAATAGCTGCAAGCAACAAAGAGCATAACAACATAAATGGAACCTCTAGAGTTCAACGTAGTTGTCACTCAAAAATGGAAAGAAAAGAATGAATTCCAGGTATTAATGTTATTCTTTCAAATGGAATTTCTGTTATTACAAAAACTCACATTTCCTGATTACAGCGCTTCTTTGGACACCTTCCTATTTTTGATGAAACCATTGAATTATGCAGTTATATCTTTATTGACGTCTAATATTTCGGGAACGAACTCACAATATCAAAACAGCAATGGTCTGAAAGTACTTTCTTGTTGAGTTACAAGACAAAATTGAAGGCTACAGAAATTGTTCAAAGTGGGGCTTCCTTCTACTTCGATGCATACCCGAGGCATGCGTTCCACGCTATCGAGTACTGTAGCAAATTCCAGGAGTGTTTCGCAATTGGTCAAATCCAGCGTGGATACCCTCCTTCAGAGTATACTATCTGGTTTTGGCGTTATACCAGGTGGTTCACCTGCCCCTTATTAGTTTTGTAGATAGGCAGCACTTCATCCTCTGAAAGCAATAATTAGCGAAATTACCGTGCTTGTCGACCATTTGGTATCCATGCAAATCTAGTCTGCTCTTCAAAGGAAAATAAACCTGAGCAGCAGTAGTTACGTCCATTCCAAAAGCATGCGCTTAATGACTCCTGTTACAATACACGTAATATCAGTAGGATCGCTGTCATACCTCTGCAACGTAAATAATGACAAATGAAGGTTAAACGAACGGTTTAACCTACAAAAAGTAGACACACAACAGTTATAAAGAGATAAGAAGCAAATAGGGACACATGTGTGACACTATACCTACAAGTTTTAACACAAAAACTGGGTGCAATGATTGCAGCTCAACTGGTTAATATGTTCTCTTATCACCGTTAGCGTTTGGGGTCTTATAGTCTGCGTGCACTTTTTTATTCTTTAGGTATTATCCATCAAGGTGCAAAGTTAGTTCAGTGTTTGTCACTCTAATAATTTTAGGAGCAAACAAAAAGGTATACAAATGAAGAACAAACAACAGTTCATTTTACGTGTTCTTCAGTTTTCGATCCTTAAATTTGATTCTAATTATTTTGAAAAAGAAACTGCACTAAGCCTTTAAGTAATAAAGGTAATTTTCAAAACGTATACAGTTAAAAAATGCAATTGCAAAATACTAGAACACCTAAAAATTCTTCTTCGTAGTTAGAGAATGTTCCCTACAAAATGTTGGCAGTTGGAACCCTCAGCGTGTTAGTGAATTCTACCGGAAGAAACTTTAGGTCTAGATGTGCCCCATTAGATAGAAATGCACGAAGTAAAATTGTAGGTATGTGCTACATCTACAGCTAAGGTTATCTCCTATGAATCTCACAGTCGGTCGTAAACTCGCCATTTATTCCAGTGATGAGTAAGTTGACATGTTACTTACTTACGGAGAAACTCAACGGAACGCATTATAGGCTAAATACCTGTATGGAAATCGATTTCTAGAAAGTCGACAACCTACACAGAACATTTTTCGTAATGCTGAACAACATTTACGTATAACAGGAGCATTTGAATGGACAGATCCTTCTGGAGAGGCACCAGTTACCTCTGTGCACAATGAAAATGATTTTAGACGCCGTCTTAAATAATCTCCACATCAGCACGCGGGTACTGGCACAAGACACAAACATCAGTAGGTCATCAGTTATGCGAATACTGCATAACAATGCATTTTACCCCTACTGCTTGCAGCTACACCAGGAACTCCATGGTCGTGACTTTGGAGCTTGAGTAAATTTCAGCCAATGCGTATTACGTAGTTGAACCGTGAAACCAGTCTTTTTTATCCAAAGTTCTGTTTTCAGATGTATCCCGGTTTCACAACAATGGCACTGTGAATCGCCACAACATGCACTACTGGACACTCAATAACCGTCATTGGGTACAACAGGCAGGTTTTCAAGACCAGTGGGGAATGAATGTATGTGTGGCATTTTGGGCGATCATCTAATAGGGCCATATTTTTTCGAAGGTCACCTTATGGGAGCACGCTACCTTCACTTCCTGCAAAACGATCTCCCTCCATTGCTGGAGCATTAACTGTTAAATGAAAGATTATGGATGTATTTTCTGCATGATAGCGCTCCACCGCACCGTTCCAAGATCGTAGTAAATTATTTTCACGGCAGACTTCCTCAAAGATGGATGGGTAGGCGAGGATCTATCTCGTGGCCTGCCAGATCTCCTGATCTTAAGCCACTTGATTAATTCCTATGAGGTCATTTAAAACAGTGTACAGCCAACACCGCATGACCTTAATCATCTTCAGCAACTAATCAGGGAGTTCTGCAGGTCCGTCACACCCCAGATGTTACTACGTGTCAGGTTGTCATTGCATCATCGCGCTCAGCGCTATATCAATGAAGAAGGTCATCATTTCGGACAGATGCTGCGCTAAATGAAGAAGTTTCTTCACTAGGTTTCATGTCGGAATCGCTTTATCTAGTAGATATTGAGAAGTATGTTAAGTTATGGGTATTAAACCTAGTTTTGTTTTCAACTGAAAGTATTGCTGAATACCTAAGTATTTGGCACAGTTTGTAATTGTCAGTCTAGGTGTTTTGTATATCTTTCGTTTTAGAGAGACCCTGAAAGTGTGTCTGGTTGTGTATTATCTGAAATACCTATGTTAGTTTTAATGCATTGTAATAATGCCTGCATATTTAGAAGAAACTGAATGAATGTGTCTCTGAATGTTCCTTTTCATTTGCATTTACTGTAACTGGACTGATAAAGTTAGAATAAACATAAATCATTAGAAACAACAATAAAATACGAACATTTTGGTATCATAGAACCTGAATCGAGCAACTTGGAGCTCACGTTAACACCGCTCGTTAACCAAATACGCTACTGTTTAGCTATATAGCAGCGCCAAAGTCTATAATGTTAGTGTTCAGAAGATGGGTGTCGGAAACGGTGTTTTCAGGTTAGACTGTAATCTGCGGGTTGCAGAAAAAAAGGGACAGGTGAACCACCTTGTGTATACCAACGGTTTAAATGTCGCTAGTGGAACATATCCATTGGATTCAAATAAGGAGATTAAACAAGTCATGCAATAAATAATCCCCATCGGCCAATCCATTTACATGGAGATGTATCATTCCTGATGTAATTTACTACTGTGACTTAAATGAACTGGACCACCGTAAAAATGACATTGTTTGGATGACGTTCAGAATCACATTTACAATTCAATGGCTGGTATGAATAAAGATGAGAGTGCCTCAAAACTTGCAATTTTCGAGACGCGTCTCACTTTCGTATGAATAAAACTCGACAACTCAAGATGGAGGTGACCTTGATCGCGACCAACGTCTCCCTCGCTTATGTAATGAGACGCGTCTCAGGTTTTGAAATGAATAAAAAGCAGCGGCGACTCACTTTCATGAGACGCGTCTCATGATTTTTTAAGTCACCTCCGAAGGTGTCTCAACACTTGAGACGCAGCTTCTTATGACAAATTATGTGCAAATTTGTTACCAGTTTTGGTGTTTTTTGAGCGCAGAAGTAAGCTTTATTAAATCAGGGGGGATTCTGAAGATTTAAATTATGACGAACTTCAAGACTAAAGCAAAATATTCAGTGGCTTGTACAACATTTTCTTCCCGAAGCAACAGGAACAAGAGATATAGCTTTACGCAAAGGAGCAAAGATTAGGATATTATTGTCTTTATTTTTTTCATTTATATAACCCCCTTTAACTTCTGTATTCATATGGAGGGCTTTAGTTTAGAAGCAACTGCAGGTGATTTTTCGCTGAACTCTAAGGTTCTTAACGGCGTTTTTAAGTTGTGCACACATTATATTAAACACACACACACACGCGCGCGCGCATGCGCATACTTAGAGACTCTGTAGGTATATAAGACGGTTGTAGTTAAAAAGAATTCCCTGCCACAGCCGAAAATCGAACCCGGGACCTTTGGGTGAGAAGCTCGAATGCTGACCATTCGACCGCAGGTAGTAAACCCTGGAATTCAGTGTGTTATCCAGAAGATACAGAGGCCTCTCTGCATTCAGTATCAATAACCTTTTGGAAAGTTTTCTGCAACTTTGCAAGAGTGCAATACATCCCCTTATGCAACTATTGGAGCTTTAGATTACACCCTATCACAGTAATAAAAAACAGAAATTTCATGTAGACGAAATCATTATAAGAACAGCGTTGTTTACAATTGGCATGGCTCTATTCAGAAGCAAAACTCCGAAGTCTGCAGAAATATCCGTAATAATAATAAAAATAATAATAATAATCACCATGATGATAATAATAACCATAGTAATAATAATAATAATAATAATAATAATAATAATAATAATAATAATAATATGAATGCGCTATTTCTTAAACGGGGAGGGGGTTATGGACATTATAAACGCCCTATTTGTAAGTATCTCGCCAAGGGACGTGTTATGATACACAGATAGTTTGGCAGGAATAGTTTTAAAGTAATCTTCGTTTATGTATATTGTGTGGTTCTCCAGAATAAACATTTGCAGGAACATGATTACGAGATTCTCGGTCCAAGACTGTGGAGAGGAGTAAGAGCAGGAAGATCAGCTTATAATGTTGATCATGAACATGAGGTTGGCCAGTCATGATGGAGAGGAAGCAGGTACATTAGGGAAAGAGGACCCAAATAGCAAGAGTAAAAGGTGATTACACGAGTAGACTTTTATAACCAACGGAATATTACAATAATATATTTAACAGAAACAACAGGTATTTTAATAAGTACAATTTTGAGTTATTTCAATTAGGTTATTACGAGGGTTATTAAATTATTACTTTCGTCGACAGTTACAAATTAATACATTTAAAAGTACTGCTCACGTTTGTCATCGTTGACTTTTATGGCACATGAGATATGGTACTTGTTATTATGTTAAAAAAATAGATTTTTGCACTCTGTAACACGGTGGAATTTTTATAGAAGCATGTCTATTACAAAGTATCTAAATACACAATAGATAATGTAACATAATACTCTTTTAATGTTTTATTCTTAACTTTCACTATTTTCAGACAATTTGTTTCTCCTATCAAGTTCAAGGACCTTTTCTATTCTTTCGTGCGTACAGGCTTGTTGTTCTTTGTAGCATTTGCTTTTTACTTCCTCTAGCATGTATGTACATATGAAGTATATAGTAGGTGGAGAAGGTATTATATCCAACCCAAAAAGTAGATGTCGAGATTGCATCGGTAATAGGCTTTGAGGTCCCCTGATTCAACACAAATTAGAAATAGGTCGGTGTGGGGGGGGGAGGCAGCAGAGCTAAAAGGAAAGTATTGTTCATTGGAATGCATTTTTTGTTTATTAATTATTAAATTAAATAGATAAACAGTAAAAATTGCAAATACCAAACTTGATATTTATGTTTTGTATCTTCAAAGGGTGGAAACCGAGTTTTTGAAGAAAACCCCCTACCCCAAACTACCGTTTACATGGAAAAATGTGTGAAAATTTTGTTTTTCTCAAAAATCGCTCAAACGATTTTGATTAAAAATGCCGTATATTAAAGGTATTCACATCAGAAATAAAATATGTATGTTGTATTTTCTGGGAATAGCCTCCCGAATTATTCTGGATAAATTTTGCATAACTGATAAAGAGATAGACAAAAGCTTACTACACAAAAAATGTAGACCCGTTAAAATACATAATTTATGTCATATACGTTTTTCTTTTAAAGTTGACCGTTTTCCAGATATTCCTTGTTATTGGTTTCAATTTTGAAATATGTTAACCGTTCTAAAACAGGAAGCCTACTTCGTTTCGTCTCTCTAGTTTTGCTGCTTTCCATGTAAAGCAAACCGAACTGCTGTTTAACATAACAATCAGTTTTTAAAGGTTTTGATATTGCTTTAGCCTAGTATATTACCTGTGTATGTAGCGCGTCTCACTTCGTAGGGAAAATTTTATTCATATGAAATTAGCAAGACACATCTCAAGACTCACATTTTCTGCTAGCAGTGTCTCATAAGACGCGTCTCATTTTTATTCATACCACCCAATGGTGTAACTACTTTCTGAGAAACTGTGATATGTCTCTGCTTAAGAGAAAAACTGGGACCATTAAGGTGATTATAAATAATTCCACCCCAAACGTTTATGCAGAACCACAGTTGATGTCTATTCTATTGTACTACCAGTTATGAGTGTAATGAAAGTTGGGGTTACCGTCGCGTGTTGAACCCAGCCTCATCATTGAACAAGGTTCATGCTAAAGCATTCACGAACGTGGCACAATTATGTAACATGTGATGACAGAACGTTATTCTTTATTCAATATCCGCCTCATTTAATCCTTGAGTCCGCTGAAGCTAATGCAGGTATGGGAGATTTCATGCATAATTTACCAGAAAATCGTGTGATTAACTACCTCCCTCATGACAATGCGTCCTAGTACTACCTGATGAGTTTGCGTCCACTTCACGAAGAACTTCTTCTTCGTGCCTCTCTTAAACATCCGAAACACTCCTCTCAACTCCCTCCCTCTCTCCCTCCCTCTCTCTCACACACTCTCTCTCTCACCCTCTCTCTCACTCAGTCTCTCTCTCATTCTCTCTCACCCTCTCTCTCTCACTCACTCTCTCTCATGCGTTGGTGAATCCCTGAAAAGGTTCGTAAACAAGATAAACTTCCTGTGAGAGATACCTTCCGGATAAACATCACCTGCTCGTGATACATTGCCATCTGGAAAGTATGCTCACAGTATATATTCAGCTTTCCGTGCTCTACAACAAACAACCAAACAAAAACAAAAAATCAACGAACAACAATTTAACTAAATTAATTATTACTTATTTGCTCAACAGCAAACAACCCAACAAAATACTAATCACACAACGAGTAAACAACACTTCAACTCACGTTATTATTCTTGGTATCAACAAAGAGGTAAATAACACTCTAACAAACGATTTCAGAAGCACGTTCACTTGGGAGACCGTGTCTAACTACTTACACCAATAAATATACAGTCTTATGTACAACAATATTACGAAGTTTAAACACTTTCACTGCATCACGATATTAGCAACTAAATTGGACCAACCATAGCCATTGCATTTATACACTTTTAAGATTGTTGAACCCTGACAAAATGTATACATTATTACAACTGTTAAACTTTATATTTGGTCAAACATTTGTAGATTCACATTTTTATGCAATGTGTAATATAATATGATAATCAATGTTCGTTCATATTAGGCGCATCTAGGCACTAGGTTGGTAACTTAATTAAGACTTGAGAAATGAAATATGATTGTGGTTAACTATTAAGCTTGGAGAGCTAAAACACAATTTTAAGTCGCCTTTGAACAATCATAATTATATAGCTATATATGTAACATTTGAGATCTCCTTGAAGTATTAACGAAATATTTGAATCAAATCAGAGGATTTAATGAGTCGACGGGTATCTCGCCATGGTAGCTTAAGCGGTAAGAGCGTGGGGAAAGAGAACCGTAGATCCGTAGTGTTAGGCCCTGCCATGCTGTTAGTTTTTTTTGTTTTTTTTTTAAGTCTGAATAAATATTCAGTTTGAAAATAGATGCTACAGGGTAGTTAGGAAACAACTGCGTAATTCTCAACAAGGTTTTGAAACTCAGCACACATTTTATGTTCTCCGATTGTTTAAAAACACCAAATTATTTAGCTAACTTCTTTTTCATCTGTTTATGCTCCTCAAGTAGAAGATTTACACACCCCAGGATTTACAAGTGAATGCCTGGGGCCAGATATCTGTTGAGGAACACATGGACAATGGATGAGAGAGAGTATCCAAGGATGGGGGATCAGCCCATTTCCTGATATGAACGTGAAGAAGTGGGCGATATGAAATATAGAGAAATAGATGATAGGAAAGGTGGTGATAAGCTATTGGTGGAATAAGTGGCGGGGGAAACCGGAGGATCTGGAGAAAACCCACCCAGACGCCGTTTTTTCTACCTCAAATTCCACGCGGAGTTCCCTGGGATCGTACCCGGGCCGTTTAGTGGGAGGCAAGTGGCCCAACCTCTTGACCATGGCACCACCTTTTTACACATACCTATGTAATTCAATCCGAGTGCTAAAGTATTCGCATTTTGCTTAAAGTGGAAACAACAAAAGAAATCGCAAAACTTTTAGCAAATTCTCGGGTTTAATTGAATAAAGCTTCATGTGCGAGGTGGAGACAGAACGCAAAACATGCACTCTCATAAAGACTTTAGATGAGTTTAACCCCTAACCAGACGCAAGAAGCTATGTCTTAACTGAATTCTTATGGGTAGAGTCTTAGCATACAGATAGTTACCGATGCTCAAAATAATGTTTTTGACTCCGCTGAATAATCATTAGGACCACTTTGTGACTGTTTCTCATCGCAGAAAAAACCTGAATTTAATGCATAACTAGCAGTTCGCGAAAAACCAGTTTGTCGGTGGCGCAGCAATTTAGGATTAATTAGATTTATCTCATACACCTAATGCACAATTACAGTGACTTTCAAATGGGATGAGGTTTGTCCTTGAGCGTCACCAGGCCGGCAGCCAATCGGAGTGCTGCTGTGTTGACATATTGCATTTCCGCTTAACTGGGGAGTGACGTGCTAAGTGATTGTCTCTCATAAATACTACTTGCGCTAAGACAAAATATTCAAAATTTTCTAAAAAATAATTCACCAGGGAGATCGGGAGTAATGTTCGTAGCAGAACCGTAAAAACCACAGATTTTTAGCTCAAATAGTTTTCATAATACTCGTGAATAAACATTATGTTGCCAGGCAGATTTGCATGCTGAGTGTGCGAGTGAGAAGAAAATATGAAAAGAGTCGGGGTAGCGACCTGGCAACGCAGAGCACGATAACGTATCTCAGCGTAGAACTCTTCCCATTTGAAAAACATTGTAGTGCAAATCATGGAATGTCTACCACTCTTACTACCATACAAAACAACAGGCAAACTGAAGTCACTTCTCTTCCGTGAAGTGGTAATAGGATAAGACGTATCTCGTAGGTTACATACTTCTCTGTGCAGAAGGAAGACCCTTAAGAAGTGAATCGCAACCGCTATTTTGTCACGTTAAGTTGTGAGTAAGAAGGCGCAGTAGGATTAGACGATAAGGCTAAAATCCAAGTTAGGTAGAATATTATAAGAATTATAGAACATTACAAACAAGTATAGGGCCATTAACTGTAAAAAGACTTAACTCTAAAAGTGGTTGTTACAAGTACCTAGTACCGAAAGTTTATGAACAATAACTGAAATTACATGGTATCACCCTTAAGGGGACACCCAAGGGTTAAGAGTTATTTTCTTAGTATTAAAGTTAAAGCTGTAATTTTTACAGGCATTACTGGCAATAAGAGAAGTGTTCACATCAAGTCTCATTCATTCACATATGTGCTTTTATTCTAGTTATATGAATTAATTCATTTAACTTAATTAGGCAAAATAAAAATCAATCATATCCTACAGATATTGAGCTGCATGCATTGATCTTTAAAATTACATTCCTTAATAGCTTTGTAACAAAATGTCTGGTTGAAGTTCTTCTATAGTGCATAGTCGTTTTTAAAAATATATAATTTATATCATAAAGTGAAAAAACTTCAAAAAGCAGTGCATGACTATACTAATTAAAATTTCAAAACTAATCTATGAGCAATAAAAAAAATCCAACCAGACATTTTATACACCTATTGTACTGCTTTGGGAAATATTTTCAGACCTCTAGCTGTATTTTCGTGGGAGAAGGTAGAGTTTTGAATATTGGAAGGTTACAAAAATATGAACTGAGAAAAAGGGTATAAAATTCCATATAGAGAGTCATATAACCAGCGGAACGCTTTAAACTGAAGTCCAAAACATGTGTTACGAGTAAATTGGCCCCAGGAGAGCCAAACACAGTAAATATGTACTTTAAAGCATGGTACACATTTTTATTATCGGCATTTTTGACCAAAATCGCTATACTTGAATACTTGAGGCGTAGTAATGCAGTTCCAACAGCGGCATCTCGACGTGCAGCAAGGAGCAAGGAAGTTCCTCGCAAGTCAGGAATCCAGGGCGAAGAGAGCGAGACCGGGGGAAGTTAAATTGTATCTTTTATAGTCTCGCGGTGCCTACGAACACCGCGACATTGTGACACAGTTTTTTTTAACAATACAGTGTATTCCTTTTTCCCTATTTTTTCCCCAT
Organism: Hymenopus coronatus; assembly: GCA_030762935.1. Taxonomy (NCBI): domain Eukaryota; kingdom Metazoa; phylum Arthropoda; class Insecta; order Mantodea; family Hymenopodidae; genus Hymenopus; species Hymenopus coronatus. Next base: position 364,727,097 of record CM060900.1, read on the forward strand.
TTCTATGTTAATACCGTTTTTTGCTTTTAACACACACACACACATTTACAAACACCGATACTTATGGCGGAACTCGAACCCACGATCCTCTTTTTGTTTAGTTTTGGATAGTGATTAACGCCCGCTTTAACTACTTATGGCACCGCAGGCGGTGTCACTGATGATACATGAGTGGAGATGGAGCAACGGTGGAATGCGATGGCGGGGGAAACCGGAGAACCTGGAGAAAACCCGCCCCAGCGCCGCTTTGTCCACAAATCTCACATGCGGTCACTTGGGATCGAACCCGGGACGTCTAGGTGAGAGGCGAGTGGTCTAACTACTCGGCCACGGCGCGGCCTCACGATCCCCTAATACGGTAAACCAACGCTCAATATGACGAGCTGAAGAACATTAGTTCAAATTTTAGACTTTAATACACATGCGTTCTTATAAATTATTCATTCGGTACTTCATTTGTTGTCAAACACGCTTATGCTTAACTTGCTGCTTGATTATATTTTTTATCTCTGACTGCCTAGCTTGAAGGATCTGTTCCTGAGTTTACCTTACAAACATGTTCTCGGATGTAACTTTCGATTACAATTCTTCCGGAAGGATGGGTTGTCTACCATAAAGTTGGAAAAATGGTGTTTCATTTGTGAATTTCTTTTAGACGTATTGTTCAGCTAGGCAAAACGATTGGAGTGCAGCTTTGCCACATGTTATTCTTGCCAACAGTACTTCTAAACAGGAATCCACAATTGAATCCATAGGTTTGGAATTTATTTCAGGTCACTGCACTTCAATTGAGGTGGACCATTCAAGTAATTTCAGCACCTACCACGTGGCCCAACAGTACCACATTTCACGTATCAATGCGTTATAAAAATTGCAGAACTCCACGGGGTAAATAAAAGTACATTTATTAATAATATGCTAGGCAGAATAAAGATATCACAAGAAATACTCATAGCGAAGAACATGCAATCACGAGAGCACGTAGTACTAAAATTTTACCTGCCTACGTGTTTGCATGTTTTCGTTATACAACGCCTTGATGTTTTGATTTCCTGCTAGGGTATATTGAAAATGATGATAATACTGCTGCTGCTGCTACTGCTACTACTACTACTACTACTACTACTACTACTAATAATAATAATAATAAATAGTACTATGGTGAAACAGTTCCTACGTGCTCTCATGCATGGTTTTTGTTAATGCGCCTTAATGTTTTAATTTAATGTTTTTACAGTGGGTCTAGTCTCAAAGTTAAATAAGAACAGCGTATTACAAAATTAAAAAAAAAAACTACCTAGTAATTGGCGAATATTGAGAGGTGAAATAGACTTTACTTCTGAATCTAAAAGGTGCATTTATTCTCTAAAAGATAAATGCTCTGTAACTGAAGTGGAAAGCATATTAAATTTCTCCGTGTGTTTACACTGTTTCTGTTTATCATCACGGATTCCGGTAGAAGCCTGGGAACCGCCTCATTCTGTCAAAATGTACGCTAATATGCCAGAGGAGGAGCGAGAGCGACCCTCATTCTTACAACGCCACTGACCGGCGTATACTAAGATTTAACCCCGTGGAGTTCTGCAATTTTTATAACGCACGAAGGTTATTTCAAAACAAGAAATAAGGCGATGTTGGACCACCTGGTATAAATAACCTGCTTGTACTTCATCAAGTACATACTATAACAATTGCAAAACAAATGCTATGACATATTTGGAGTGGTATTATCCTCATGAGGTAAGTGCTGCAGATATTTGGTGATCCTGTTATCCTCAAGAACGGTGCCTACTGAAATATTGTCCAATTAATATTCTCATCCTTGCAGAAAAAATAAAATCTCGGAGAAGCACACTTCAAATGTTTTTTGCGGGATGCTGGTAGCAGTAAAGCTGACATAGCTAAATCTATAAGCACACAATCCTTCAGTTAATTACCGGTTAGCGCTAGATTCTGACGCGACCGAAATAGCACACCTTTGTCAACGGCCTAATCACAGTGGACAGACAAAATCAATGAGGGCAGGACGAATTATTGATCCATCTCCATGCATTGGAAAAAGCCAAGTGTGGATGTGTGTTCACTGTTTCACAGTTCCTAATTTTTTTCTTTAAGGTCAAACTTGTACGGGGCATTACATCTAGTGGAGAGTTACATATTTTATTGAATTAAATACGTAATGTTTCCCTCTAACCAAGGGATCTCAGGTACATTCTGCGGTACAGTAGACAGGATTAGGTTCTTGCACCAAGTTGTGTGTGCAAACTTTAAACGATCACATTGAAGCATCTGATCTGTGCGAAGTAGTCTTTCATATGCACATTTCTATCGCATATTCATCAAACATAGCACCTGTATTTGCATCTATTATAAATGGAATGCCTTTTTATACACTAATACACATTTTGTTCGTTAGAAATGCATTCCCCAAACTTTCAGAGGGTGTTAATCTGAAATAATAAACTGCTTCTGCATTTGAACATGTGCACAAAACGAAAAGGCAACAAAGAATGTAATGTGGAAGAAAGAATACACACATTTGGATATTTGCTGTTCAGAGTTTATTATAATATAATATATAGCTATATACTAGCTTAATCTACACAATGCTGCATTGAAAAAGACATTTCTTCTCACAGCCTTAATTTTTCGCTTACTTTTGGCGACGCTAGTGAATGGAAATTTTATCAGTAGTCTGTTTCACAATGTTTATAATCCTTGTGAATTGTAAACTTTGTAATTTAAAATTTGTTTCACAAATGAGGTTTCTAAATTTGAATTTTACAAAGAAAATTAAATATGTATTTGCAAATGAAGTTGTATAGAATTTGCAAGTGTTTTGTTTCACAAATAAACATTAATTTCACACATTGGCACATGTTTAAAAACTGAGCAGTTTATTAAAAAGGTCCTGACGGTTCTTAAAGGGAGCTGCATTTAATAACTTTAGCCAAAGGAAGAATAGGTGTAAATGTATACAATGTTTGCCTAGATATCGCTGAAAACTAGATAAGTGCTACTTAGCAGTAATTCCAGCGATTCAAATAATGATAGTGTTCATGTAAGATAGGGGTCAACAACTGGTTGCCCTTTGAGTAAAGCAATGAGAGCAAATTTGATGGATGCTCCTGCAAATCGCCAAGTGTGCACTGCGCGGAAAGCAGTAACAGTTACTTCCTTCAGTACTGTGGCAGTATCCAACATTTTGCATTGAAATATGTAATACGCCTTTCATAGGTTAATACATCCATTGTAAGTTCTGATTGGTAGAAAAATTGCTCCTAATTCGTAGTCATAACGTAAATAATTGCAAAAAATAATGGCAATGATTACAGTATTACATAATGAAATAACAAACTCCTTAACGTTGTTGATACCGTTGTAATCACATTGTATGGTTCACAGTATGGGAATTAATTTGTAGCGAAAATCTTTCACATTTATAGCAGGGAATATGTACAGGCTTCTCGGTAATTAATTGCTATCGAACAGAGTTTGAAAAAAACGTTCTTGTCCTTACTGACTGTGGTATTCACTTTAATGTGTTGCGCATTGATACTGCAAATTGAACTTTCTGAGTGCAGAACTTTGCCGAAAGCTAAACACTTATTTTGCCACTTTCTATAAATAGAAAGATTTCTCTTCGGCAGGCATGAAAGGAGGAGTCGATGGCTTGCATTATGAATCACTTCCTCCCCTCGACTTTATAAAATGACATGATATACTGTCAAGGAAGAAAGAAAAACTGTGCTGTCAAATGTTTACCCACTGTATGCACAGAGTAAGACTATCTTTGTGCATTAAAATCAAGCTAGGTGGTGATGCTTGATGTAAAGGTCCTTTAAGCTCAGAATTAATGACTTCACATCTGGTTGTAAATATAATGAGAAGTTTTGACTGCGTCCTTTAGCAACAAAACTGAGTATACAACAGGCACAAGTGGAGCCTTAACTTCAAAACAATCCTGCGCTGCTACACATTGGATAGTAACTGGCAATATCAAACATGTGACAGTGAAGTTGTTAGTAGTTCATTTGTGCCTAATTTTCTCTAAAATAGCAATGTGATTTCCAATTTTTACCTTAAATGACGTCTTATTGAAAGTGAAATTACTGCGCTCTGCCAATAACACAATGCAAACGACCCAACAAATCACAGGTCATCAATATAGCCAATACACTACAATACGAGGATTTGTAATTGCGTACGCTCGATATCTGATATGTTTTAATCCTGAATTACAATCGAAAAGCTTTATATTATGTATTTCAGATTAAAGAAACACATAATGCTAATTGAATGTGCTAGAAATATAAATCCTTTTAATGCATTTTGTAATTTGTGATTGGTGACATTTCGAAATGTACTTGATACTTATGTTTGTAAATTGTGGATTTTCATTTTTTAAAAGTTCCTCAAAATTTATAAGTTAACAGAATTTTCTTGTGAAACATTGACATTTACAAACTTTCTTGTCATTTATAAATATTGTCAGTCAGGGACCAGAAATGATTAGAAACACAATGTATAAATTCTTCCTAATCTGTTAATCTTTTTCTATGACGAGTTTTTAAAAACTACATGATGGAAACTGAACTTTCACACAAATAAGTACTTCCGAACATTGTTGTTTGTTTTGAACTAAGATTTTTAAGATTACTAAATTGCACGTCATTGAGGCCTTTGTAAAATTCTACTATGTTATCTGGTGAAAAATTATTGAACTGCTCATATGGTCAATGGTCGCATCGAAGTTTAGCAAGTTCTACTTAAAAGCCTGCGTTCGGAAATTTCTTATAATTTGCTGGCAATGCTGTGCAAACTTAGACAGCCCAGAGCCTTTTTGACAAACCAGGGAGGCCATTAGTATAAGTTAGCTAACAGCAGCCTACTCGCTCTAGTTATTGTTTTGAAGACGCGAGTCTTAAGTTCCATGGACAACAAGATCATTTGAGCATCATTTTACTGATTTCATACATCGTGGATACCTTGACAAGCCTGCTCTAAGAACTCATATATTTACCATGAAACCAAGCTTGTGTGGCTATTTATCATGTCATTATCAGAGACCTTAAAGCTGTGAGCACTGATTCGTCCACATTTTCTAGAATGTGTTGCTTTTTTGTTGTTGTTGTAAAACTTGCAACTGGAGTTTTAAACACGCAAAATTATCCTACCTAATTTATTTAATGTCTGAAACTGTCGATTTTTGCTCGTGCTAATCTGTCATGATATAAGCCATGCAGCTCTTCAGAAAGGGGAAGGGGTTTTGGAGCACATGACAATACACTATGTGTCGGAGTGAGGGAAAATGGGTTAAGAAGCGTCAGAAAACCAGATCATGGAAACTAATTCTCTCGAAACTACATAAGTTAGAAAATATTGTGACTACAATCTCGGCCGTAATCGCCGAACGTGTGTGAACGGCTGGCTCCGTAAAGCTAACTGATTGTTGGCATCCATTACTATACGTGCTTTAGTGGACACCTGTGCTGTCGGCTAGTTCTTTTGATATCGCAACTGTGATTATTACACCTGTGCGGGTGAACTCGTGTGATGTCGGAAGGTTCTTTGACGTCGAAGCACTCATTGATACTCTCATTGTTACATCGGTGTGAGTTTGTGAATGTCTGCGATGTTCTTGTACGTGCGACCGCTTCTGGAAATTTCCTGTCAGGTGTCCTAAACTAGTAATTTTTTCAGCCCCCATAAAGATATTTGTACTCAAGGAGATGCATAATCATATGCTGTAAAATTGTTTCTTAAGAACAAATGCATCCTTCAGTTTCTAATTATTTATTGTCTTAATTGGGAATGTATCGCGTGCAACAGTTGATCGAGTTTCAACGGGAATTTCTTAGCATGTTCTAGTAGCCGCGAACGTCGAAAGGTATTTATGCGGTAAGATTGTTACAAAAGCATAGAAGAAAGTTATTTGCGAGTAGATACTGATTGTAATCAGTTTGTGAAAAAAAGAAAGTGTTGGTGTTGTTTGAGAAAATTACAATTTATTTTGTTACAATATTTTAGTTGGTGCAGCTGGACGCACTTAAGCAGTATCAAAGAAATATAAGAGGTCGCAAAACGTCTTCTCTCGCGAGTAACCAAATACGCAACACGCGCTACATCACTTTACGGCATGTGAAAAACAAATAGACATTCAGGTGGAAAGGAGTTGGCCCATTTTCGCTGCCTCTGAGTTAGAACTTACTCAGCCAAATAATTTTCTAACGGAATAACTGAAGTTCTTTGGACTATTGCCACTAGCGCAGACACGAACCTATATCCGCTGTAGTTATCCCATGGAAGAGGACCGTAAGGATCACTAACATTCTCTGATGCCATGAAGAACAGATTAAGTAGCAAACAGAAGCAGACGTTTGTTTTGCAAAACACGCTTGAATTCATTAAATGTGTGAACACATTTTCAAGGATGATTTGCGAACTTCTCAATATGCATCAGCGTGATCTTTCCCCATGTTATTTCGAGCAAGATCTTGGTACTTTATTCATTGTGAACTATCTTTGTCGGATTAGGATTACTCACCTAGATCCTTGGGGCCCTTTGCGACTTACGTGATCTCAGGGAGGGTCGTAGTGATGAACATAGAGTCCCGAAGGGCGAACAGATCCGAATGATAACCGGTGCAAATATGGACGAGATCTCTAATAGTTCACGATTGCACGCCTCCTTCATCATCCGAGCCAGACCCAGAGCCCCTACACTGCGGGGGTTTCCCAAAGAATCCCTAGCCCGAAAACAACAGAAGGCCGGGTGGTGTCGCGACGACGCCATTAATAAACATCTACAGTGCACAAACCACAAAGTGGTGCACAAAGCCTCAACCAGCCGAACACCGTCACCTGGTCCTTCGATCCTGAAGCAGATGACAGCGAAGTGATGAACAGGAAAATTCAGTGGAACTAATGAACCTTCCCAGTATTCACCTGACGACTCAGGAAATTCCCGATAAAGCCCACGGGTATATATATATCGGCCAAGATCAAAACCAATACCACCCGCGGCGCCACTCACTCCGTAATATCAGTGTGTATGTAAAGTATAAATGTAGCCTACATACTAAGCTATTCTCATCAAGCGAGAAAGGCAATTATCTGATATCAGTGCTCTTCTGAAAACGAAACATTTTACGTCATTCTTAGGCAGAATAGGGCGTTTACTCGTGCAAAAGATATTCCTTCATTACGATAAATCAGGCGTAAATAATGCGTCGTTAATTCAATAAGCACAAAATAATTAAAATCCTCCAAAGCTCCTTTTCTTTCTGTAGTTTGTATTTTACATTAAAAGCGGCAGCTATTATTACAGACTTCTATTTAATGTTTGCATATGCTGACCATCTTGAAACACTGTATCAGCTGGAGCAGTACACCAAGATGATTATTAGCTTAAGGGGTGTAAATAAGCTAAAATACTGAAATTCACATTTGTAGGAAAGATGCGATATTAGTAAAATACAGTTGCAAGGAAGCAAACCGCTACTTGCTGTGGGATAATAAAAATACAAGATACAACGAAGGCGAGAAAACCTTTACAAAGTATTGTCGTGTACCGGAGGGGATTCTGCACCTCAGCCACTGAAAGGCGTTTTTCACGTCCGGCCCTGCGAGGAGAGGATAAGATGAGAGCAATTACAAAGTGCAGACGGAACCAGACTGCGGCAAGTAGTCGTCGTGGAGAGTCCCTAACAGTTCCCAAGCAGTTATTCATCTCGACGCGGTGACGCTAGGATCCCACGCTTCAGTTCTGAATAAACGCCCCTGAGCATATCGACGACCCCCAGCGCCATCCTGTCGCCGAGAGCTGAGTTGCCAAAGTGCAAGTATCTCCTCGAGACAGCGCCATCACCACAGTCCTCGCCGACACTTACAACCCTGAAAGAAAGATGAGATGGAGATGAAATGGAGGGACACAAAGTTCGGAGTAATGAGCATTCGCCTAATGATCCGGCAAAACTCAACGAAATGCCTGTCTCGGTACAATGTATTGTAAGTCTAATCGAGAGTGTGTGCAGTAACCGTATGAGGATTAGAAGCTAGCTGAGAAACACTAAGTACATTATGTAGGAGCATGTACATATACAAATCTTAGAGAGGTGGGACTGCTCGGCCAATACGAAAAGTATAATAAGTATAAACAATGAAATACAAGATACAGTTCATATGCAGGTGGAAAATTGTGGGAGGAGCCACACACTCGAAAACCCGGAGTCAAGCCGAAGAGCAACACACCTACACCTACGCACACACACACACACACACACACACACACACACACACACACACACACACACACATTGACGTTCTCTGTAACACCCCGTCTGAGACCCTGCGTCTCACTGTGGCATTCACTCTAACACTCCCACATCTAATACTCTGAAACTCTGACACTGACACTCACACCGGAATAGTAAATGCAAACTTCAATATTAGCTTCAATCGATCGTAGGCGCAATGCATAAAATTGCTGTTGGTAATGTAAGCATACGAAATTTATAAATCCACTTTAAATGTGGTCGGTGAAATAGATTGACAAGAAAATTACGCGGGCTGTTTTTATTAAATCACACACACCTGCTCTAAAAACCCCACACCTGAGTAAAAGCAATTAAAAGTGGCTAATAGCTGGTTGCGAATGTATTGGTAGTGGTCGTGATGGTGTTGGCGGCGGCGGTGAAGGGATAACAGAGTGTCTGTGTTTTTCTTTCGTAGTTTATATTTTTGTAGAATTTTTATTTATATATTTATTTTTGTATCTGTTTTGTTTTTATTTTTAGGTCGAAAATATAGTGATGACGCTGATGGTGGCAATCGTGTTGGTGTTTTACTTTCTCTACACGTACTATGTACATGGTGTATAGAGTAAGTATTGAATTCCACCCAAAAATATGATACAAAGATTTCACCGAATATACATGTTTTAGGACCCCCTGAATACAAAAAGAAGCATTTTTACAAAAAGGTCCAGTGTGTGTGTCTTTGGACAGCATAGCTCAAAAACGAAAAGTCCGTTAAAAACCAAACTTGGTATTTAGGTTTGGTATCTTCCAAGGATGCGACACGAAGATTTTCAAGAAAATCCCCCCATCCTCAAATACCATTTACATGGAACAATTTTTGAAAATTTGGATGTTCTAAAAAATGGCTCTAACCATGTTGATTAAAGTATCGTATATTTAAGATATATACCTCACAAACAATATGTATATCTTGAATTTTTGGGAATAGGCTCTGAAGACTACTTCATTCTGGATGAATTTTACGGAATTTTGTGTAACTGGTGAACCGTAAGAGATAGACAAAAACGTACCCACCAAGAAATGTAGAGCATATTAAAATACACAATCTATGTTATATACATTTTTTTCGTGGAGTTGATCGTTTTTTAAATATTCCTTGTTTTTTGTTTCAGATTTGAAAAACTTGTACTTTTCTCATACAGGAATTTGTCAACTCGTGTCACATAGCAACCAACTTTTGGCTATCACTTTAATGTATGGCACTTGATTATTTCGCTACTTCTTACAAGGAAGCAAATAATAAGATTATTTCTACTATTTTTCTCTCGATTAACAAGAAGAAAATAGAGGCTTTTTAACAATACTTTGTTGCAGAGATGTAGAGAAAGTCATGTGAATGGAACGATCAGATTTTTTCTTAATATTTATGTTTATAGGCTTTTTATTTAAGTAGGAGGTTTGTACGTGCTTTATTTGTATTTTTATGTCAAAGATTAAGGCGAAGGTGGTGATGGTGGTGATGGTGTTGTTGTTTTATGACTCATATTATAATGTCTTCAAACATCATTATCGCAAGAATACTTGCGTCTTTTTGAGAGTGATGACAGATAGAGAGAGGTATTATAAGGGTTGAAACATCTTTAGGACGTAGACCTGCTCTCGGTGTTGGGGGTGTGACATCATGCAAGACGAGATTACACATGCTTAAGTTTAAAAGTCAGTGAAATATGATGTAAAAGCTGGCTTTTATGTAAAAGTTCCATAGGTGAATTAAGTGGATCATTCCATATCACGTATTATATCGTTAAACGCTATGTAATTGCTGAATACCGATCATTTAATCATCATTTCATTGATATAAAAGAGGGTTAGTTTTTTTTTTGAAAGAATACTAAACTGAAAAACTTATAGAGAGCTATATATAAACTATGTATGATATATAATTTATGATCTCGAAATACGTAAAATACGCAAGATAATTTTGAAGTAAAGAAAACTGAAATAAATATAAAATAGAACAACTAGATACATTTTCCTATAGGAATATAGTCAAAATAATTAAATAAAAGAGCTATAAAGTAATAAACTTAAATAAGGCTTAACGCAACTAAATAAAGGCAAGAATGAACCTGAAAAAACATGACAAACTACTGTGACAGTTGAAGGAAATTGAGCTTAAAAAGCAATAATAGTAATTCAATCAATGGGGAATGTATAACAGTTATTGTGATCGTGGCACAAGATCTAAAAATTGATTGTGAAGAGAAAATCATGAAAAATGCCAATATTCGGAACAGATCATTACTATAAGTAATACAATTTTGTCGTTGTAATGATTCTAAGATAGTGCGAGATGAAAAGGATCCGATAAACTAATAAGATTGATAGGGCTGATAGCTAGCTGGTGGTGGTGGTCGTCATCGTGGTTGTAGTTTTAATATCTACTGCGATGGTGAATGTTGTTCTGCTGAATGAAGTATTACTGGTAGAAACCGTCGAGTTTGCTAGATGGTGCGATGATGTTGGACGTGGTGGTAATGATAGTGTGACGCTGGTGATGATATGAGATGTCCATTACTGTTATGGTGATAGTTGTTTTGGCGAATGAAAATACTGAGTCTATAGTGGTTTTAATAGTTGCTGTCATGATGTCAACAGCTTTGTTGGGCGTGGAAGTGTTGATGTGGATTGTGGACGCTGGTTTGCGTTTGGTGAAAGCTGGGATGACGGGGTGATGATGGTGGTGATTGCTGGTGATGGCTTTGGTCATGGTTTGTTGATTATACTCATATCATTACTGTATGATACTTCTTGAGGGTGGTGTTGTTGGTTTGATGGAAATGGTGGTAGAGGGGATGTAACATTCGAAGAAGCTGCAACACAAAAATGAAGAAAACGCAAACAAAGTTAATAGTATCAACAATTAAGTGATTACAAGCGGCAATCTATAAGCTTTAAAAGCTAATAACTAGTGCAAAATTTTACGTTATTAAATCAAGACAAACGCTCAAGATACCGCCAAGACCTCACATATGTATCCAAATAACACTAAACTATACCTACCCAAACACCAAGGGTCGGATAGGTTTCTAATGTATCTTACAAAAACAGCAAAGATAAATAAAAATGGTTACGTGTGGCTAAGTTTATGGTTAAATCTGATTAGTTATGTAAGTCTCAGAAAGACAGCAAACCCAACCACGGCTTAGCTCCTCACTTCATACGTGTTAATACCTGAACATGCAGAAGTTTACAAAGGCATACACTACCAGGTGGGTCAACTGCCCCGCATTTGGCGTGTGCAGATATTCCTTCGTGCATGAAAATGAGTTGCAGAACTCATTGGGCTATTACAAGTTAAAATCGGTCAGTGGGGAATTAGCGAGAGATAACTTCAATTTACTTCTCTCAGTGACCGCGACCTATCTCACCGTCTCCAGGATAAACGGACCTTTGCTTTAACGTCGCTCAGTCAGTCCCTCACTTACTGGTTTTAACCTGAAATAGCCCAGTTGAGTTATGCAGCTCTTTCAACGCACGAAGGAATATCTGCACACGCCAAATGCGGGGCAGTTGGCCTATCTGGTATGACTCTTGAAGTACAGAAAAAGTTGAATCTGTGTGCAAAAATGTTTATAAGGACTCAAAACTAGTAAAATATCGTATATACCGGCTCCATGGCCGTTTGTACAAGAGGTCCATTGCGGCTCTGCCTCTATGGACGCTACTTTGAAATACCCTTAGTACAGATGGTCGGGTCCAAATTCAAATGGGAGACTGCCATTGGGAGTGATTGAAGCGGCGGTTTCTGGCTCCAACCGCCGGTTTACAGAAACGAGGGCAACGGTAAGTGCCGAGGTGAGTTTTACACGTCAGGCACGAGGATTTGTTATTGCAATGCACAGCCAGGTGTCCATTTTTAATACAGTTCAAACATTTTTCTATTAGGTCCACTGCACCTGTAGCCATGATTTCCAAACCCTTGACAGTTAAAAAATCGTGGAATAAATCACGTTTTTGAACTCTGCACGAACAGCAGCCAATGCGGATTGGGCCTACATGCATGGTCGACGGCACTGCTCTACGCTTAATGCAATCGTAGCATTCTGGCCCTCAGTTACCGTAGGCCTCATCGAGGTAACCTGAACGGCGTTGGAATACACTTCCAAAATTTGTGAGTTTGAATTCTGCACTTCCGTTATGGTAGTAATGGCATCAATGTTATGAACGTAAAAAATCATATCATTTCTCCAAGAATAGCGCACGGCACAAAATTTAATGGTGTGCATAATAGCTTTCAGTAACGGGTCAACATTCTCAGCCCGTGAGAAGCAGCTCTCTTCCACGAGTCTACCTTAGATTTTGTACCTCCACACTAATATCCTCCAAGTTTACAGTGTTGTTAACCTCCTTCAGCAACTCGGCATAAGTACGCACTCCAGGGTTAACAATAAGAGCTCCGGTGTCCAAACGAGAAGAAACAATCTCCTGAGCCACTCCAGATTGAGGCCCTCTATTACTAGTGGCAATATTTCCACGCCATTGCAGTGGAACATGTACCTAGATAGAAATGCCAAAGTTCACAAAAACATACTCAAGAGGCTTCCGGAGTGCGTCACACCCAGAAGGTAGAGGCAAACAAATCTATCGTCTCCCATATTTGTAAGTCAAGATTTGCAAATGTGACACTCTATCATCCAGAATGTTGAGGAGAATCTCGCTTCTCTAGAAACTCGGGTACATTAATTTCAAATATGAAACGCTCTGTACTCCAAAAACCGCAGTCTACAGGCACCTTTGAAATGAAGAAAAATAAGCCGTACCACTAAAATCTTCATTAACACTTGCAAGATCCATTATTTCCGGGTATCGTTCCTTGAACAGGCTGAATCATATTGACATCATCCAATGGCAAAGTCGCCTTCCGCACACAAGAGGAGATTTCCCGTCACGAGTTTCTCAGTCAGGAAAGAACACAAAGGCCGGATTTGTCCATCAATCTTTGAAGATGAGCAGCTTTCCCAAAGTCAGCAAACCCTGACCTTACTATCGAAGCAATGCACGTTTCCTCAGCAATCCTAGTCTCCAAGTCCAGCGTGATACATACAAATGCTGGGTCAGTTGCACCCCAACGGAGTGCAAAATCGTAGCATCAAGCTTGAGCTTAGATTTAGAAGTCAGCCGTGTAGTTAATAAGTCAGCAATTGCTTACCCTTCTGAATAGAAATTTTAATCCCCATCTTAGGTTAACACGTGTCCATGAGACCTGAAGCAACACAAAACAACCGATCAATCAACTCACGAGATTTGAGCACCATAGATGACACTCCCTCAGGAACATCAGAGCATAGGGACTCCAATGATGACGGCACACGTGGAGAATCACATACACTGCCAGCAGTTCGGGTCTTTTTTTTTTTTTCTTTTTTTTAAAACAGTAACGGAGTCTGATCAGGACTCCGGTACTCTATCCCTATTTACTTTTCCCCCGTAGGTTTTACTGATTACTGGTTTTACTATTTCTTTTACAAACATATACACATTGCACAAACATATAACACCCATGCCCAAGGCGGGACTCGAACCCACGATCCCCTGCCCACGAAGCACCAAAGCGAGACGCTTTAGCGAGCGTGGCCATGGGCACCGGCTTCAGATTCTCACGATAGAACTGATCCGGGTGACCCGGTAAACTATCTGCGACATCTCCAGTAGTAGGAGAGGAAAGCGAGGCCTGGAGCAACACCTTTGTTTCCTGGCAGTCGCTTGATGCCTGCCTGCCTGCCCATTATCACTTTCGACCGGTTCTGGGGTCCCAAAGCCTCTGTCCCATAACATATCATCAGGTACAAAACTATCCTTAAAGTATACAAGAGCTCAAAACTGGCCGGTTGGCAACAAAACATCAAGCCAGATAGCAGGAAGAAGAAAGGAAAGAAAACAGGGAAGAAGAAGACAGGAAAGAGTATCTCATCTGGAACAAATGAAGAAGAGTAAGAATCCAGCTCGGGGAACCCGGCATACAAGCAGCAGCAGCACCAGTAGTAGTAGTAGTAGTAGTAGTAGTAGTAGTAGTAGTAGTAGTAGTAGTAGTAGTAGTAGTAGAAGTAGTAGTAGTAGTAGTAGTAGTAGTAGTAGAAGTAGTAGTAGTAGTAGTAGTAGTAGTAGTAGAAGTAGTAGTAGTAGTAGTAGTAGTAGTAGTAGAAGTAGTAGTAGTAGTAGTAGTAGTAGAAGTAGTAGTAGTAGTAGTAGTAGTAGTAGTAGTAGTAGTAGTAGTAGTAGTAGTAGAAGTAGTAGTAGTAGTAGTAGTAGTAGAAGTAGTAGTAGTAGTAGTAGTAGTAGTAGTAGTAGTAGTAGTAGTAGAAGTAGTAGTAGTAGTAGTAGTAGTAGTAGTAGTAGTAGTAGAAGTAGTAGTAGTAGTAGTAGTAGTAGTAGTAGAAGTAGTAGTAGTAGTAGTAGAAGTAGTAGTAGTAGTAGTAGTAGTAGTAGTAGTAGAAGTAGTAGTAGTAGTAGTAGTAGTAGTAGTAGTAGTAGTAGAAGTAGTAGTAGTAGTAGTAGTAGTAGTAGTAGAAGTAGTAGTAGTAGTAGTAGTAGTAGTAGTAGTAGTAGTAGAAGTAGTAGTAGTAGTAGTAGTAGTAGTAGTAGTAGTAGTAGTAGTAAAAATCTGGATAATCAAAAATACACTATTTACTTCTAGAAAGCGTAAGCAGAAATTCACAGCTTTGTTTCTGAAACGGATAAAACATGCTTCAGTCATGCATATATCGAGTGCAATTCACCAGTAGAATTCTCTGAATTCTTGTAGCAGGCTTTAGCTATACGTTTTTTTTTTTTTTGGGGGGGGGGTAGCTGAATTTTAAGGTTTTGATTTTGTTTATTTATTTAGTATGTAATAAAGTATATCTTAGATGGTAATTTTTGAGGTAATGTTGAACACGCTGTCCTTTCTAACATAGTTTTCTTAGTTCTTTTTAGGCGTTATTGTACACATTTATAAATTACACAATCTTTTAACTGCCGAGAAACTATTAATGCTGTGAAACCTTTAATCAATTTGTAGCGAAGCACATTTATTTTTTATGCTTAGACGGTCTGGATGTCTGAGGTGGTTAGCTGCTGGCTTTCTGATTACAAGGTTGCTGTTTCAATCCCGGCTCAGACCCATGGTTTTTAAATGTGCTTAAAAGCGACAGTCCCATATGAGCAGATTAACTGGCGTGCGAAAGAACTACTGGACGAACTTGCGGTATACTGGCAGCGCTGTTATGATCCTGCAATTGACAGCATCGTTAGAAAACAAAGTATTTTTCTCTTTTCTGTTTATAGTTAAAGCTTTATATTTAATATTCTTATGTGGTTCTTCCTCTAAAATATGGGTTAAACATTATACACATTTTAAACAGAACGTCAAATATCAGAGAAAGAATAAGTTGTGGTTTTTCATGGACTTTCAGGTATCAGTTCCATAGTAAGAACTATAGGTATTCAAAGAGAAATAAAGTATGACATAATAATTGTAAATGTTTTCTTCTATGTTCAGGTAACCAACTTTTTCTTAACATTCAGTAATTGCACTAAGGTCGAATATGGTGTGAAAGTACCCTACTCCAGAAGCCAGGATTCCTTACCCTTTATTTCCTGTGATGACAATGGAATATATAAAATAGCTGTTAGCTTGCAATAAGAAAAACTTATTTTGTTATCTGGTAAATGCTTATATAAACTTGAAGTTCATATCTCTACACAATACAGTTCAAAACATATAAATGCAAATGCAGTGCCGGGAAGTCTGTATTTGGACATTTCTCATGTATTTGTGTATCTCCGTTGTTCCAACCACAGGATATTTATGTTTCCAAGAGCATATATATGAGACCTTTAAACCATTCGACTGTTATCTCGGCATCCTGCGATGCCTCACTTTTGTGGCATACCGTTTCCGCAACCGTTTATCCGTTTTGGATTAAAATAATTAATGTTGCTCTAGTGCTTATATAGTATTTCTCTAGTACAAATTTACGATGTACATTTAGGTAGAGAAACCCAGATTTCAGGAAATACATGTTTTGAGGACGCATTAATAAAAACAGTTCTTGGAAAAATGTCCATTTGTATGTATGTATGTGAGTGCGTGAGTGACTGTGCACAGCGTAGCTCAAAAACGAAAAGTTTGTTAAATACCAAACAAGTACTTAAGTTTAGTATTTTCCAAGGACGCGACATGAAGATTTTCAGGAAAATCCCCCACTTCAAACTACCCTCTACATGGAACATTTTTCGAAATTTTCGATTTTCTAAATGATGGCTTTCATTAACATGGGTATATTAAAAATGTTTACATTGCAAAGAAACTGTATGTTCCGAATTTCTTGGGAATACACCCTCATATATATTTGTCACTCTGAATGATTTTTACATAACTGGTAAACCGTAATGACAAAACTTAGTACACAAAAATGTAGATCTCGCTAAAACAAACAATTTATATCATGCGGATTTTTTGTAGAGCCAGTCATTTCACAGATATTCCCTGTTATTGGTTTCAAATGTAAAATGCTTAAAAATTTCTCAAGTATTTTCATTTCTCAACCGTTTCATTGACTTCTGGACAAGGAAAGATAACCACATTTTGACAACAATTGCATATCGACAGCTCCTAAAAGACAAAAGAATAATCTTTAGTAAGAATACAGGGTTACTACAAAAGAAATAAACAACTTCAACTGCCTGTAAAACAAAAACTATTAGAGATAGCAGCCTAATTATTTTGGAGATATGTTGGTAAACTTTCAAAGTTTTGTTTGCTACTATTGGTAACGCTGTAGTGTTTTGTTTGTTGTTGCAGAAGCTGAAATGGCGGAAAATCCTGTGGAAAAGGCATATTGCGTGTTGGAATTTGCTAGAACGCAATCAGCAACTGTTGTCCAACGACATTTTAGAACACGTTACCACAAAACGCCACCGACTAGACAGTCAATCTACGACTGGTATAGAAAATTCGAGACAACGGGATGTTTGTGCAAAGGGAAGAGCTTGGGAAGACCAAGAGTTTCGGAAGAAAACGTTGAACGTGTTCGTTCTGCCTACATAAGAAGCCCACAGAAATCGACATCTAGGGCAAGCATGCAATTACAAATTCCACAGCAAACTGTATGGAAAATCTTGCGGAAGCGACTGCACATGTTGCCTTACAGATTACAGATGTTGCAGTTTCTGAGTGAAGAAGAAGAGGTCATACGGCGTGACTTTTGCATCGACATGTTGCGACATGATGAAGACGATGCTGGTTTTTGTGAGCGCATCATTTCATTTTGTGGTAACGTGTTCTAAAATGTCGTTGGACAACAGTTGCTGATTGCGTTCTAGCAAATTCCAACACGCAATATGCCTTTTCCACAGGATTTTCCGCCATTTCAGCTTCTGCAACAACAAACAAAACATTACAGCATTACCAATAGTAACAAACGAAACTTTGACAGTTTCTCAACATGCCTCCAAAATAATTAGGTTGCTGTCTCTAATAGTTTTTGTTTTACAGGTAGTTGAAGTTGTCTATTTCTTTTGTAGTAACCCTGTATTTTGTTTGCAATTAGAAAGAGAAAGGCGTGGGTATGGAGCAGAATAGATTTCTTTAAGGTTACTATTGCTACACTTAAAATTCCTGTAAAACAGTCTGAGCTGAGAATTAATAAAGTAGCCAATTTTAACTATTGTACCACACATACGAAACTTGTGCGGCCGTTAATTTGGTAACTGATTCTGATGGTCATTTGTTTGCACATTGAAATATGACATAGGCTGCTAATCAAAATATATTAAAGATTTTCCCAAACAAATTAATGAAATAAACAAAAGAAAAAATTATTATAAGATAACGATTTCAATGAACACTGAAAGATTACATTTTTGGGAGATAGTCCAAACATAGCCCCCATTACGGCAAAGGTCATATCGGGATCTATAGAGGTAGGGATTACAGGCATTTGTCTTCTAAAGATAACGAAAACGTCTGAAAAAGTCCATAGGCAAGTAGCTCACCAAGTTTCAAATTAGAAACTTTCATGTTGAGGCCGGCATTTTAACACCGCATCGTGGTAGATTAAAATTTTAATGATAAAACTAAATATTTTAGTTTTATTTAGTTTTATGCCAATATTTTGATACTATAACAAGTAAGATGGTCAAAAACTTAGTATGTTAGTAGAAAATTACTAATGAACCAAGTCCCTGCCACGATTTGGCTTGCCAAAACCATCATTTGGATATTCCCATTTCCTTTGCCCCCAAGTGTTATTGGAGCCAACACTTAGGCATGCCAGATTTCTATAGTCACCAGATTTTTAATACTAGTTTCTAGCCCCTAAAATAACAGCAATAATAAAATATGTGACGTATTTTTCATTATAATCAGCAGAAGACTAGGTAGGACTATAGATGTGTGCTTTAATTTTTCTTCTGTCTTCTGGCAGGAGGAAATACGAGAGCCGTTTCTTTTTTCCCACCTCCGACAGGCTATAATTAAAAGACAAGTTCATAGAAAACAATTATTTTATTAGTAAAGTTTTGTACACTTATGGTTACTTTTCAACATAATCACGGAAAAGATTCAGACATTTATCGCATATGTGCAAAAACTTAGCAATACCCGCTTCAAAAAATGTTGCCGCCAATGATTTCAAATGACCATTTACGTTATTTTGAAGATCTTCGTTGATTTGAAAGTGCTGCCCTCCTAGCCACGTCTTCAGTTCGGGCTTGGGTGAACTTGGCTGCATCTATTGTTGTGATTGTCGTTTTGTTCCGGTGTGTCGTATTGGATTCAGGTTTCATCTCCAGTAACAATTGATTTCAAAAAGTTGTCTCCTTCATCCTGATAACAGTCAAGGAAATTCAAAGCTGACGCCATTCGGTGATTTTGGTGAGCGTCCGTCAACATTTTTGGAACCCAACAAGCTCAAAATTTTTGTAGCCTAAATGTTCAGTAACGATAGAGTGTATGACGGGTCTTGAAACTTCCGGAATTTCCATTGACAAAGCAGTTATGGTGAACCTACGATTTGCTCTAACCATTTTGTCAACTCGTTCAACAAGGTCGGCTGTAACGACAGACTTGCGTTCTTGCCTCCCTTCATCATGCGCGTCATTTCCGTCATCTTTAAACTTTCGACACCATTCACGCACAACACCATCAGTCATGAAGTTATCACCGTACACTCGGCTAATTCTCCGATGAATTTCTGCTGCACTATTAACTTCTGCTTGAGGAAACCGAATTACACTTCGTAATTCACACTTGGCGGGAGCAACAATGATGGCAGCCATGTTTACGTGGCTTTAGTGCAACGCAGACTGATGCCTTGAGTGGGCAATGGCGTAGTGTGTGGTGCGAGAGTTGCGCAGTAGCCTACAGCGCATGTTCGCTTTCTGCCGCTTGCATAGTTCTATACTAAGCGATCGGAGGTTGAAAAAAAAAAACGGCTCTTTTCTATAAGACGAGCAAATATAATGATGAATGATAATGAATGGAAGGTTGTATGATGAGCAAGTACAGCAAGAGTGAAAGAGTTTCGTGCCCAGGTTTCTCTATTACGACAGTCGCAACGGTATTTAAACCAAACCTTTCATTAATTTGGAATGGGAGAACGAAGGAGCTATAATAATAAGATTTTGTGTGCTTTCTTAATTTACTCTGGTAGGTCAGTTTTCATTTACTGCTGTAAAGAAGAGGAACAACTGTTTATGGTAATGCGGAAGTTACACCATTAAAGCCCTCTATGTTACCATAAACAGCCAATTATTTGAGCTACCTATCAGTATAAATGCTACGATTGCGAGTTACGAGACGCAATCGAATGTTCTAAATGAAAATATTAGAGAGGTACAATACAAGTGTCACTTCACTAAGGTGACCTCGAAACGGTTGACATCCATTTCTACCCATCGTTTGCTAGATCTCCATAAGAGGCAATGCGTAAGAAACTCGCTGCATAGTATTGACGCCATGGGCGAACAAACGACTGTCGACAAAGGCTGAATAAATCTGAAGAACCTATATGTACAATAATTACGTAACATCCTGCCGCGCCGTGGCCAAGTTTCTAGACCATTCGCCCCTCAACCAGTGGATCGCAGGGGTATTAGTAGTCGAGAAGCCGGCGCAAGGGGTGGGTTTTCTGCGCGCTCTCCAGTTTCCCCCGCCATTGCATTTCACCGATGCTCCATCTTCATTCCATGCATCATTTGAGTCATTGCCTGCGTGCCATATGTAGTAAAAGCGGGAGCTAAACACTATCAAAAACATATATTTAATTTCCTACAAGGTGTTCTGTATTCACAGTCCAAGTAATTTTCTCGTCCAAATATATTTCTAATAACTTCACATATGGTTTTTAATTTATCTATTTTATTAAGGTAATAGATGGATATTTCAATTTTGTTGTGATTAAATAATAATAATAATAATAATAATAATAATAATAATAATAATAATCTACCATTCTAATGCCACATTCACACCTTTTGGTTTTGACAATTAATTTGGGTAAATCAGCTTCCGTGTTAGTAATGTTGGATTGTCAGCATAAAGTACAGTTCTACATGACATATTAACGGATAAATAATGTATAAGTAATAGAAACAAGGTCCCCAATTCTGAACCCTGGGGAACACCGGTACTGACTGTTAACATACAGGATTTTCTTGTTATAATAGGTAGATTCAGACTGAAAAATTCAATGCCACACCCGGATTTGAACCACGGATCTCCCGGTCTCTAGCGGTTGCTCTACCACTGAGCTACCATAGCAACAGCCTTTCTCTACCTATCCAACTCCTGTCCTACACACGGTTTCTGTGAGAAAACAATTAAAATTATCACAATTGTCCATAATAGTGGCTAAAACGATGAACCCCGGGGCTTAAAGTACCTACTTTAACATTGTTAGACGCCTTTGGGGTTGTCATCTCAAAATAATTTCAGATCACTTTCTATGGTTTACCGGGAAACATGCGAGTCAGTTGAGAAATTCAATGCTATGCCGGCATGTTGCCATGGTAGCTCAGTGTAAAAGCAACCGGCTAGAGACCAGGAGATCCGGGGTTCATATCCCGCCTATGGCATTGAATTTTTCAGTCTGACTCTACCTATGCAGATTTGAATAATGTTGTAACACTCTTGGACAAATTCAAATGTTCAAGATAACATATTAATAAGTCAATATCTACTGAATCAAAAGTTCTAGAGATTTCCAACAATGTCAGTAAAGTCAATTTTCAGTCGCATGTGACTGTACGTGTCTTCGGGAGCTTTTAATAGTGCAGATAGTGCAGCGTCATTATCGTGACCCTATCTGAAGCCGAACTGATATTAGATTAGATCGTTTTTGTTGAGGTAGTCTGTAATTTGTCTGTGAATTATCTATTCAAGAGATTTGGACATGAAGGGAAGGATACTAATAGGACAAGAATCTTTCGGGGAATAATAAGTGAGAAAATGATTTCTTCATTGAGGGCGCTATCAATTTTCAGAATTAAAGCAGCACTTCTGGTGTCCCGAAAAATTTCCAACAGGAGTTCTTTGACATGCCAGTAAATCTACACGGGGGAATGGGGAATTTTATTATTGGGAAGGGAAAAATGCATGAATACGGGAATTCGTAGGTTATTGTCGATGCTATCAACAAAAAAGTGGAATTCTTCATCCCAGGGTTAAGTTCTTGTTTATTTCATAGTTAAAAGTGCGAACTTTGTCTAATGGGGAGCTGACAACATTTTGTAAATTAGTCACTGAGTAAGTCTTTGTACCTATATTGTCTAACAAAAGACTTAAATTTCCCTAATCCCATTTTTAAAGCATTCCAAAGCCCTTAAGTATTTGCAAATGCCGTAATAGTGGCATACATATATTGTCGCTTTGTCTTATGATTGCTGGAATTGTCTGGTTACGTAATCGTTTATACAGATCAAAAGTGTCAATGTCTTTCCTGCTTCTGTAATCATCATAAGGTATCCCGTTCACGCAGAGTTTCGGAAGCCAAAAATCATTCCTCTTTACCTCTCTACTGTTTTAAGCCCACGCTACTGGATGCCATGGCTGCTTTTACATCATCCATACACGTTTTCGTTGGACGGTCTGCTTTCTTCCTTAATCTGGTACATATTCCATTATATTCTTTGGTCGCCTTTATTTATACATGTTTCTACTACTGTAGCCTTTCCTTCAATATAGTATCCAAAATATTCGGTTCTTCTTGTATTACCATAATTTCCATTATTTGCACATTCGTTTGTATTATTTTCAATCTTCATTTTCTAGCTAATCTCCTTCACACATTAACTTCTGTAGATAAAATAAATATTTTATCCCCTTGTGGAGATTTGCCGTAACTCTGCACTATATTTTAGAATACTTGAATTACTGTTCTGTAAATTTGGAAAATTCCTGCTATTTATTATGTTTTCCCCACTAAATTTACTTCACTGTATTTATTTTGGAAATTCAATATTTTATTTCTGTTTTGTTCTTCCCTGGCTGAGGTATCTTTGTCTATAAATACGTGTTTTCAGCGTTTAATGCCACGTATTTTACATCGTCGAATTTTAATGATTTTTTCTTCTCCAATATATTAGCAGTCTGGTTTCTGTTATGTTTATTTCAGTTCCCATTGTTAGGATTCTGCTTTTTTATTTCACATCATATATTCTATGTATGATCTGCAATTCTGATATATGTTTTTTCTCTTTCTGACCTAGAATTCCACCATTGCAATTTCAGTTGAGATATTGTTCAGTGACGAAGGTATACGCTATCAGCTCCATCACCATCACCTAGGGATATGCGCTTGCTTTCCAATAATTGCATGCAAATACTCCTTTTCCGAATGGAATATGAATTTAATTGGCTACCCATAAAACGCAGTTCCGTCCACACCTAAAAAACTAGGGCAAGAGATAATCTATGTATAATACTCCTGTTTGTATTTGATCACGTTTTCTTCCTACACTAACTGGTATCTGTATTGCGGATGATGATAAGTTAAGGCAATTAAAAAAAGTATTCGTCTGCTAAAGGTGCTGATAGCTCTCCCTTTGCAATATATTTTAACATACGCACCCTATCTGAGCGTTCACGTTTATTACTCTATTCTGCAGATCACTGGTGTATAAAATTTTCGCTAATAAACGTGCTTAAAGATATTACTGCAGTAGATGATACAGTGGATAACATTCCTTAGCATTATTTTTCTATGCATGTTAGAGTTCTAATGTTATCCATTTACTCCTTACGTGCTAAATGCGGTACGAGTTCTTGATCAAATATTTGGAAATAAATAAATAACTTCAAAAAAATAAGTAAACGTGAATTTATAACCGAACTAATAAAATAATTCGGATTATTCCGTTTTTGTTGTTTTTTTCATTATTTTTTTCTTCATCTTCTTCTGTCATAGCAACGAAACTGTAACACACTGACAACAAATATAGAAGAATTTATTTAGCTTTACGTTTCGTAATTTGTATTCTCCCGGAAGTCAACGAGCTTAGATTACAAAGTATTTTAACGACAGGTGTTATAGTACTAGTATTGAAATATAAATCTTCTTTCAGCACTTAAGCAACATTTGAGTTCGATATTTTATAGTAATTAATTGCATCAGAGAGTCCTAAAGAAGCCACAATAAATGTTGCATATCCAGTACTATATATGTTATCTATTGCTGAGGCACTTGGGGTGGTTAGTTTGCATCAGGTTTTATGATCCTTGTTTCCTGAATCCATATCATCACTGCGAGTCAGAGTTTTATAATTAGATCCATCACCATGGAGCAGTTCAACAACTTTACGGATTTTGAAGTCCATTAGTAAACTAAGTCTGTTTCTACAAGGACAGTTCCATGGCATTTAGTAAGGCGTTGCACTGTCCCTCGAATAATGAGTATCTCAATTACTTCATATACAGAATAAGTGTATTTATTAACTAGGGTAGGTGATATGAAAATTACAAAGTGCGCAAGGATTACCCAAATATAAATATTCCAAGCTTTACAATCGAGAACACTTAGCTAACTTCGTAAGAGGACCTCTGGGCATTTAACGCGATGCTCCCTTTCTTTGATGCCACACTGAACTTATGTCAGCAGTACTAACCACATCATTTCCTGATTTTCGATCTATTACTTTTATTGGAGTATGTTATGGAAACAAGATAAAAGCCTTTCATTATTAAGAAAAAGTATTAGTAAATCAGCAAGGAGGGGCATATTAACAAAGTTGGATAACAATTTGCCAGAAAACTCTCATTTGTAGATGCTGGCAATCCTCAAGGTTTCTCCTGGTACGTCCAATTGCATGAAAAATTATTTCAGCTGTGGCACTCATTGGACTTCTAAGTTTAGTACTGTTTCTTTCTTTCTTTATTATGTACGCTCTTTAACTGCTATGATCTGTGGCGTTCCATTCTATACTTGACGAGAAAGACTGCATAACTCTGCTCAGATGTCTCTATTAAGCTTGAGGTTCCTTTACCCGAGTAAATCCAACACGGACCAACGGCTTTACTTCCTTTCCGAAGGAATCCATCGCTCTCCGCCGGGATTGCACCTGTGACCTCTCGGGGACCAGAGGTTATCGTGTTACCTTTTGACCGCTAAGGACGATTACGTTTAGTGCTAAAATCATCATTAAGGCGCGTGGACTAGCCGTAACCAGGAAACTCCTCTGACAATTAGTCCTGACACCTAGTAGGATGTTCATTGGGTTTCTTTGCAGCTGGAAATCTATCTCATTAGTAGTCTTAATATCTCTAGCAATTCGCGCGCTGCATTGTGCCATGTTTGGGGACTCCAATCACGATTAGTTATAATTATAATCTCCAGCATGATCCGCGGTGAGCTAAGCCATGAATGAAAAATCCCACTCAAGGTTAATTCTCACTCACTAGTAAGATGCAATGTGAATTGAGCTGTGACCGGAAAACTCAGGTGAGGATTAATTCTGACATCTGTAGCAGGATGCTCGTGAACTGAGACGTGACTGGAAAATTCCACTCAATGGAGTTCTGACATCTCCTGCAGTATGGGAGGGACATTGCACCGGGACCGGGAAATTCCACTGAAAATTAATTCTGACATTTCTTGTAGTATATGCAATGAACTGAGTTATGACAGGAAAATTCCAATGAATATTATTTCTGAGATTTAGAGCAGGATGCGCGTGAACTGAACAAATCTCACCTAAGATTAATTCTGACATCTCAACCAGGATCCGTGTGAGCTGAGCCGTGACCAGAAAATTCCACTCAAAGGAGTTCTGACATCTCTTGCAGCATGGGGATGTATTGAGTCGTGACCGGCAAATTTCACTGCAGATTGATTCTGACATCTCCTGTAGTATGCGAGGCGAACTGAGCCTTGGCAGGCAAACTCCACTCAAAATTAATTTTGAAATTTGTTATAGTATGTACGGTGAACGGAACTGTGACCAACAATTTCACTGAACATTAGTTCTGACATCTCTATCAGGATGCGGTGAACTGGGACTTCGCTAGAAAGAAAAACAATTAAAAACTATTGCACACAAGATTCATTGAGAAGTAATTAGTAGCTGAATACTTACTTCAAGATTAATCCTCATAGCTCTAGTAAGGTTGCGGTGTTCCGTATCGTATCTGTAATCTCCACTCAAGTATAGTTCTGTAATTTCTAGCAGGGTGCACGGGGTGCCAACTGGAAAACTCCGTTCAATATTAGCCAGAGAGAACTCAGGTAGGATGCATGATGAAGTAACTCGAGCTGAACATTCACCTCAGGGTTAACCTAACAGCTGCAGTAGCATTCACTATGAATTGATTCATAGGGGGACACCTACCTGAATACTCATTCTGATACCCCTAACAAAATCGCAATGAAGTGGACCTTAACTGAAAAATTCCATTCAAGATTAACTTTGATATATCTACTACCATCATCACCACCACCGCCGCCACCACCACTACTACTATTGCTACTACTTGTTTAACTCAGAAGGTGGTGGAGAAAATTCTGAACTGGGAGGTACTAGATGAGGAATCTCTAAGTGATCACAAATGAATCTATTTTGAAACCAACGAATCACTACCACGGTAGGATAGAAATATTGAGCAAACCAAAATGGAATATGACTGGGAAGTTTTTCGACTCACATTGAATTGGAAGTCACAAAATAGGGAAGCCACCCAGGAGGAGGCCTCTGCAGACGAAATGTACAGATACTACCAGAAAGCACAGCGGTCAATCAGACACATACTACTGGAAGACAAGATCACAAGCACCGTTATGGTGGAACAGCCAAATTCATTATGAAAGGAAGTTGTGTATCCATAATAGGTTTATGGTGGTAAGGGCAAATAAGAGACATGCAGATGAGCAGGAATTAGAAATGCTGAGAGCAGAATATAAAGAAATAATAATAATAATAATAATAATAATAATGATGATGATGATGATGATGATGATGATAATAATAATAATAATAATAATAATAATAATCTTTAATAGCACATAGACTTTTACAGGTTGCAAGTCTCATCAGAAGTGGAAACAATCATAAATCTAAAATTACATTCTGTTTACAGTTCACCTATTCTATACTGTTTTTGTTTTATTAAAAAGCTTTTTAAGTTTATCTGATATCATTTACATTTATGGGTTTTAATTCTTTTGTTAACTTATTGTGCAAAATGTCACCCATTCTGGGCGGATCCTTCTCTTGAGTTTCTTCATTAATAAATACTTCTGTAATAATTGTTTTGATTTCTGGTACCTACTACAGCTGTGGCTATATAATATTTGTACAGCATTCATATTTACTAAAAACATGATAACTTTAAACACATACAGTAATATTTTAGTAAGTATTTCGGCTTTCACAAAACCATCATTACACGATTCTCTACTTTGTATATTGAATATACATCGTATGCATAATTTCTGCA
The DNA here is from genome assembly GCA_030762935.1 of Hymenopus coronatus. Taxonomy (NCBI): domain Eukaryota; kingdom Metazoa; phylum Arthropoda; class Insecta; order Mantodea; family Hymenopodidae; genus Hymenopus; species Hymenopus coronatus. The sequence continues at coordinate 364,754,328 of CM060900.1, forward strand.
ATATCATTCATTTATTTACATTTGTAACACTTGAGTTATTCCAGATCTCTGTTCCGTATTGCAGATGAGGATGAATTAGGCCACAATGCGCTGTTAAATGATTTGGACTTAGATATTTTGGCAGATTTCTTAATAAATATACCTAGGTATTATTTTTGAAAATATAATCAATATGCAACATAAATGTTATATTTTGTGTATAGTTATTTCTGAAACGTTTTCTCTAATTTGCCTAGTAGTATATTATGTGATACATTCTCGAACGCCTTTGACAGGTCAAGAAATATTTCCGCCGTTTTGTCAGAATTATCAAGCACTTGTAATATTGCCTGATAAAACTCAGTTATAGCAGTAGTAGTGGGATGTATGCTCCTAAAACCATATTGCGACGGGTAAAAAAGTTACATTTGTTTAGAAAGACCATTAATCTGCTGCTTAGTACACTTTCAAATACTAGGAAATAATGAGATCAGAGTAAGCCTGAAGGTTCCAATAAGAATTTTTATCTCTTTCCTTATATATTGGTAAGTATAGTGACTTTTAGGGTTTCTGGGAATACTTCATCGCTTAATGAGGCATTTATTAAATGTGCTCGGATATCAGCAAGACATCATTAGAGTATTTTAACATTTTTTATGAGACTTCACTCCATCCAAAGGATGTTTTATTTTTAAATGTATTTACAATTTTTACCTCTTCATCTGACATTCCATTCAAGAAAACGGATGGTTATATCCCTGTGGATATACATGATGTGTGGTCATCCACCTTAGGTTTATCTCTTATTACATTTATAAAATATTTCTTGAAAAGTTCACATATTTCTAGTTGATTACCTACAAATTGGTAATTTTCATTTAAAGTTGTATTATCAGTATTGATTTTGTTAATGCTACTTTCTTTTACAATATCTCATACTGCCTTAACTTTATTATGTGCTTTTTCTATTTTCTCACCATATTGTTGCTGCTTTAAGTTAATCGATGTAGTGGAGTACTGTTTTTTTAATGTGTGTATTTAGTTTTATAACCTACAAAATTTGTAGACTTGTAAAAAAAAGATATATGAATACTTCATTTTACTCTAAAGGAAGTTTAATCCGTTGTTCAACACGTTTATTTATATTAGTTTTTAGTATTAGATATGCCTGTTTAGGTTTGTACTTAATATTTGTTAAAAAATTGTCACTGTTTATCACTGTTTTGCTCCCTATAAAGATTTTAGAGGTTTATAAAGCAAAATTAAGTTATTTTCATTACTTGTTCGCTTTTCTATGCATCTACTTATTTTGGGCGTTACATTTCAACCAAATAGTGATCAAATTTGTGCACAATGATCAGAGGTAGAAAACTCCTTCATCTTCAGTGAAATCTGTAATGCTCAACATTAAATATTATATAGTCGATTGCTATGATTCCTGTGTGTCTCTTAACAGCATCATGCACATTAACACAACTGAGTTTATGGGTTAAACCAGTTCCCTATATCTGCGCAAAAAATTATATTTTTGTTCACATTTGCTCTACTTAAAAATTACACAAACTCTTTAAAAACGCATTAAACTTAGTACTTGGCAACCTATATAGTCCAATAACAAAATACAATTCCCCTTTAATTTTAATTCCAACAGCTAAAACCTCGAAGATCATTTTATTTGTGTCGCGCCCAGCCGCACGACCACTGCACACACAACACAGCACCGCGAAAACAAAACTTGAAGCTACTTTCACAAGGGCGGTAAAAGAAAATGAAAAATTAACTATCTGAGGAAAAGGGATGGCAGCCAGACGAAAAGGTACTGCTTAAGAAAAACTACCAATAGGTGGAACGCCACAGAATATATTTCATATTGAGAAAATTTTCACTCTGTCTGGAGAACAATATGCAAAATTGGCAACAAAATAATGTCTCTTATCAAGCCTAATGCCTGCCATCTATACAAATATTTCAATGCTCAAGCCAGTAACTAGAAGTTATTAACAATGACAGTCCCCAGAATCCAAAAAGAGATAATAACTTGAAATATAATATCACAACTGCTTTTCACTCTCATACACATGTGCATTTCTTTATATATATGATTCATTTTTGCTTATGTTTAGCAATAACAAGAGAAAATACAGCCCCATAACAAGAGTAAAAACTATATACCTAATTTGCTCCAATCATTGAGCCCAGAATTTGACACACCTGTATGTGTAATGCGCTTCAAACTCAAACAAATATTATAAGTGGGCAGATAACCATTATTTTCTGTTCAAACTATATTTACTTATTATTTGCAAAATTTATTCACGCATGTTTGTAACAAAACAACATACATAGAGAAATAGACCCTTTGCCAAGATACAAAAATAATTAAATGAGTGTAAACGTACAAATAGAACAAACAATTGTCAATGAAGAATAATAAATCCCATATTAAGATGAAAAGACACAAACCAAGAAATCAGAAAAATAACTATATACGAAGCCGTAGAAGCCCTTAAATGAAAGGAAAAAGTTATGCAAGCAAAACAGAGAGAAACAAAATTATAATTGTAATAAGAGTATGAATTCAAACTCGATAAAAAAAAACAAGAAAATAATTCCCACCCAGGATTACCTAAATACCCATAAGAAAAAAATATCAAAAAGAAAACAAGTTAAACCCCATAATAGAACACTAAATCACCAGAAATAAAGAAACAGCAAAAGAGCAAATGCTCAAGTTAAATTACCTTGTAATATTTATAGCTTGGCAGAAGAAGCATTTCGCACAAGGAAATTTAAATTATGCCCTATAAGAGTACAAAATCTTTCAAAAAGAGAATAATAGATTACCAGTAGGAAAGCATTTCCTCGACAAGATCCACTTTATACATATGGAAACTAATTCTTACAATCTGCACCCCAAAGATCTAGAATGGTGTAAATTCAGTGCACAATCGTGCATAAGAAAATACAAGCACTTAAGCCATAGGAAATCAATAAAAATGGGTATCCTTATAAGCGTAAATTTCACCTGAAATATAGCATTTCACCATCAGAGTTAAAGGATCGTTCTGATCGTAACTTTGCCTTTAATACCTGTCAGTAGCTCCAACAGAAGGAAAAAGTACGGCTAAAGCAAATATAATTGAAAGTGTATTCCACATTACTGTAGTAGCTTTGAGCTGAAACTCTCTTATCCTCATATCTACTTAAAATAGTGAACACATACACATCTAATATCCCTGGCTGATTTACAGCATAAATAATAATTCCATTATAACCCTTCAACAAAGAAGGCATCCTATCTCATATAATAAAAACAACCCCCACCCATTAATCTCTTACGATTGACAACTCCTAAAAATCATGAAACCGCTTTAATTCTTAGAACAGAACAACTCAATCGCAATTTCTAAAAAAATCCAAATACAATACTAAAATTACATAAACCCACACTCATAAATAGCCTTAAATGTAGTCCCTTGGCCATATAGCTCAAAGCCCTAACTCTACTCCATTAAATCCCTCAGATATATATGTTAGTCAACAAGAATTAGGGGATCAACCACACTGAAATTAGATTAAGCCCATAAACAATACAACTCAGTTAAAACTCTCCAATGATCTGTAAAAATCACCCGACAAAACTTCTGCATTCCGTGCGAAATTATTCGCACCAACTTATATGCCGATAAAAAAGGAAAAGAACACAGAACAAAATCCCATACTACATATTACCTAATTTTATAGATTCCAAGATTAAATGTTCTGCCTTGAGCAATGATCAAAAAGATCATCCTGGCCCTGGGCAAGCACACGTAATCCCCACTTGTCTCGGCTGCACCGTAATACAACACACACTCTCTCTAAATCATGTAGGCAGGAAGACCAACAGCATTGGAGACTTAGGCAAGGAAAATAATACAAAATAAAAAAAAATGTTCGACTTGGAAACCCAGTTAAGCAGTGTGAAATCTCATTTCAATATAGATGGCAACTCCACCACCTTTATGAAAATGCCTGCTGTTACTTGCTGCTAACTGATACTTTACTAACCTAAACTATTTAATCTGGGTTTTTTTCCAGCCCATGCTCCGTCAACACCAACATATAAGATTTACAGTCATCTAATATAATTTCAATTTCTCTTATTTTGTTGGATGCATATTGAACATTTGGGGCATTAGACAAGATTTAGAATTCATACACGTTTTGTTATTTTCACTAATTGAATAGTGTGAACTAACTGTACCCAAAAATATACCTTACCACTTTGTTTACTTTCCTTATTCTTTACATCGAACACTTCCTTTTTTAGTTTCCCTTTATAAGTGGGTAAGTAGCAACCTCCATCAGATTTCCAAATTTATGGGACCCCCTCCTATTAAATACACACCATCTCTACCAAACTCGTTCCGCTCCCAGCATCTGTACTGGACAAGAAAGAAGAGGAAGACCGCCAACGCAGCCGAGCCAGCAATCGAGATGCACCACACGCCACAGACAAATCACCGCCTCCGCAACCAAACGTCACCGCTTCACCACCACATCACTCAAGAATCACTACGCCGACGCCAGACACCAGTGCTCCGCCGTCGCAACCAGCCGATACAGCCAGCTGACACCAACGGCGCCGAGGCTCCAGCTCAGCGCTCATTCGCTACCGCTGCAGACACTGCACTGCATTTTTTGTCTTGAAATCCGCACGCGATTTTTTTGGTTATTGTGGCAAATGTAAGTTTTTCAGATTTAGCCTTTAACTTCTTTTTGAGCTCCTCATTTTCTAATCTTAATGTGGGAATTTCTGGTTAGCTAATAGTATAAATTTCTGGTTTACTATGTGTACTGAAGCGATTATCTCCGATTCCAATGCTTGGCAAGCGAAAGCAAGCTGTTGCTGATCAACCGTGTTTCCATTCTCTGAAAGTTCATGGTTTACCTCTTTCCCTTAGTTATCTTTTTTTCCTCCACTTTTTGGATTGATGTGTGTTTTCGTCAAGCTACTGCTAGCTTCTCCACCTTGTATCTTCGATTCCCGCGCTTGGTATCTGTTGTGGATCAACCTTTTACCATCCCCTGCGGTGCAATAAGTTGTTAAAGCGGGCGTTTAACGCTATTAAAAACAAAAAACTATTTCCATTCGCTAAAAGTTCATAGTTTAGGTCTTTCCCCGAGGTATCTTCTTTTTCTCCGCTTTTTTGTTCTGATTTTGTCGTGGCTAGAAATTAATTAGAGCATTAGTCCTGACACTTCTAGCAGGAAGCAGGGTGAACTGGGCATAGCCTCGGCAGAACACCACCCCTCTTCGGGGGATGGTGATGGCAGTAATATTAACAACAATAATAATAACAACACTATTGACTATTTCGCAACAAAGTGTAAAGTTGTAAAACTTTAATTATGTATTATGGATTCGCTGACAACTCAGAGAATATATAGCGAAGAATATAAACATGTCATACAGGTGATGGATTCAATTATGACAGTTTTAATTAAAGCTCTCCGAAAAGTAATAGACGGTATACTAAAATATGGTTATTTAGCCATCATGGGAGATTTCAATGCTCATTTGGGTAACAACAAAATTTCATTTCATGTAGGACAGTATGGGGAACCAAAACTGGGTAACAAAGGGGAGAAATGTATAGACTTTGTAATTTATAATAAAATGAGGACAATGAGCACCTGCTTTCAAGACCAGGATTCACACATGATCTGCACGAGGACAAACTTCATTAATATATTATGTTATATCCAATGCTAAATTATCACCTTCTTAGATGTGCGTGTATTCGGAAGTATTCAAATTGAATCCGGTAACTACTTAGATATGGCTCCTCCATGTTTTTGACAAGGATGGTTAAAAACTATAAAAGCACAGCTGTAGGAAATAAAAATAACAACGAAGCAACACATATGTCACATAAAGTTTCACTTTTAAATTATGAAAGCATTAGATGGTTATATAAAAGAAGAGTTGATGAAAAAATATTGAAGGTGAATACAGTAAGCCTGCAGTAGAAGAAGAATGTAAATATTTACAAACTATATTACATCAGGCAGCTAAAAAATTCCTTGGTTTCAAACAAAAGTGGAAAAGCAAACATGGTATTAGAAAATAGGATGCATATATAAGTAAAATCATGGAAGAGAAACGAATGGCATACAAACACTTTCTAAACTAAAAAGAAGTTGAAGACTAAATTATTTATATGTAGAAAAGAGCTACAGCCAAAAGAGAAGTGAGAAAATATCACTCAAACAATTGACACACTCTCATCTCAGATTTGGAAACATATTTATCTATACCTAATCCAAAAACACACAAAATCTTAAAACTCATGTACTCCGAAGTCCAGAGACAGCTAACATAGATGTAACGAATATAACTACTCTGTTACAACATTTTAAACCGCTGCGGAATTGTATTAATCTATTAGGAGGCGGCCCATTTATAAATAATAATTACAATGTTCATTTCAACATGGATAAATTAAATGATGTTTTGAAACAATGCAAAATATAACGAATTTCCAGGTTCCGATATGATTAATACAGAACTATATAAGTAGGCCAGTGACAGATTTAAGGATAACATTTTGGCCCTATTTTGCAACATTTTTCAAAGGAAAATACTTTACTGGGAGTCATACAGCAATAGTCATTCCGATTTTTAAGAAAGGTGACAAACTAACTGTGAAAACTTTTAAATGCTGTGTAAACTTTTAAATTCTGATTATTAAATAAACACAACAATTTAAAGCAAAAATTAAGCTCTTTTTATGAAACCAAACTAATAGAAGAACAGCATGGATTCCTGAAGGGAAGCTCATCTACCGATGGCTATATTTCACTTTAAAAATTATCATCGAAGAAACAGAGAGAATTCAATAAAGAAACACTGAGTTGATTTTACTAAGGATTTCGATAAAGTAGACAAAAAAAAAACTATTTGAAATGTTGGTAGAAGATAATGTTCCCAATCAGCCAGTAGCTGCAATCTTTAAATTATATTGCGAAAATTACATTTCAGTAGGAGTAGGAAAGAACTACACAGAATAGAAAGCAATTAACCAAGGTATTAGGCAAGGCTGCAATCTATCCCCACAAATATATATATATATATATATATATATATATATATATATATATATATATAAATGTATTATATGAGAAACATGGAAAGCAGAACGTGGAAAATTAAAAATAAGCTGAGACCTTAAGCTAGATGTATTATTGTTTTCAGATAATGTAATGTTACTGGTAGATTCTGAAGATGGCCTTCAGCAATCAGGTTATGAAATGTATCTCGGAAACTTGAAAATCTCAGTATAAAAACCAAAGTAATGGCCTTTGTGGTAAAAATTCATCTGCGAACTAAAATTTCCCTTCACAATAATCCTGTGGAAAGGGTATCATCATTCAAGTATTTAGGCAAATGACAATAAAATTAAACGATTTCAAGTATGCAATGAGTACCATTAATATTATTTTCAATCCGTCTCTGGTCGAAAAGACACACGAGAATAATGGCGAGACCAGTTTTAATGTATGATAGTAAGAAAGAATGCAGCATAATCTAAACTGATAATTAAAATAATATATATAATGAAAGAATTGAAAATTGATCCGATAATAGAAAAAATTCAGAATTATCGCCGAAATTATAGGTCTCGTGTATTCAGAATGGCTACATCAAGAATTCGACGTCAAATATTAAATTACACACCACTTGGAAGAAGACTGTTGGACCGTCTGATGAAGAGATGGAATGAGTCCGTAACCGGCCACTACGCCTAATACTTGGCAGGAAGATGATGATAATTAAATTAGAATTTGGAAATATGTATACAAAAATAATGTATCCTTCAGAAACTTTTCTATAGAGATGTAAAGCGGAGTGAACGGCAGCCTAATCACAAACTGCTAGATGCAAGGAAAGCTGTGCCAAATACTAATAGACATTTGCAGCCGTGATGGTAGTCAGATCTGACGTGGCGAAGGGCTTCCGACACGGTAAACCAGTCGAGTCTACCAGCTAATGATGGCATCGGGTGAATCTATTCCGTGCAGGAGGTGGCTGTGCTAAATTTAGCACTAGAACGGAACACCGTTAGGCTATGGGTGTTCGTTTGGAGGGTGGCTGAGAATGTTACACTGGGTCTGGATACCCTTAGAAGTCACGAAGCGCTCGTTGACGTCGGCTGGAGGATTTGCAACTATGCCGAAACAAGATGCTGCTCCAGAGCCACCACGAACTTTCCGGGATCTGTGGGATGATCCTGAAGGAGGATGGGATTGTGCCTGCAAGAAGCGAGGTGGTGGTGATAGTGTACCGAGAGGGTCAACGGTCAAGGAATCTTGTTTTGGGACGGAAAGCACCATTAAATGAATCATGGTTTTCACGAGTTTAGCTGTCTTGTCGGGAGGAAGTGCCAGTCAAACTGACAAAACCAATGGCCACCGATCCAAGCACCCAGGCCGAGACGGAGTAATGGAAGTGCGAGCCAGCAGTGGGTGTATTGCCGTGCGTTGTAACAGAAGGGCCAGCACCGTCGCAGTACCTAGGACTCCGGCTAAAAAACTAGCTGAAGAGGTCGGCCGACCATCTGAGCGCTTCACAACTGAAGAGCAGCTGGCATCTGCTTAGACGATATCAGTGTTTCTGCAGCTAAGTAAACGCCAACTACGGCCACACTGGCCGAATACTCTAAAACATCGACATCGGAGACGCCCGACCTATTCGGCTGAAGTACGGGACATGCTGATCGAGATAGGCCATCATGAAATCCGGGGGAATCATTTAAGTGTCCGTTAGTCCTATACAGCTTTACTCTTGATGAAGAGGAAGAATAACGAGCAACGCTTCTGTGTGACTACAGGAACCTGAATGCCGTCAACGAAAAGGACCATTTCCCCCTAAAACGGATTAACGACACCCTGGACACACTTGCCCATTGGTTCTCGACTTTGGACTTGAAATTGGGAAGCCGAAAGGACCTTAAATCCCACAGAAAAGGAGAAGACGGCATCACGTTGGGACAAGGTCCTTGAAAATTTAGATATATACCCTGCCAACCACCTTCAAGCGTCTCATAGAATCAGTGACAAGAGGTCTTTGTTTCAGCAGCAAAGTGTTTAAGAGATAACATTTAAAACAACAAAAACTCATTTTGTCCAACGGGGTCGTCGCTTGCCGTTCTGAGCGCCAACTTATTCCAATAATTTTTAATTGCCCCCCAAGGAGGCATAGGGGTGGCCCCACCTGCAACACCGCCGATGGCGATCATCCGAAAAGTATCTACAGCGCCTCCCCTACCATGCACTAGAGCTGTTGCTTAGGGGGATGGCCAGGAAGCAGGTAAAATTAAGTCAGGTACCTCGATTTGTGGTTGACTACATAAAAATGCCCTTAACAAAAAAAGAGTGCCTTGGGCAACCAGTGAGCTAGGATCTGGACCTGGCATCCAACCCAGACCGGGACCTAGGGCTGAGTGGTGACATGTGGGCTCATGGTAATAGGGGAAAAGCAGAGTGGAAAAGATTAGGGTATCATACAGGGAAGAAGATGAGGCGCCGTCGGCAATTAGTTGCTCCGTCCTGCCAGTCAGCTGGAGTCCAATTTATATACAGCTCTAGAATACATAATTATTTCTTATATGTCTGTAGGGCGATACCCTTCCCTTTGAATTCGCTCTTACTTATTGCCACCTTCTGCTTTGAAATTTGTCAGTGAGCGACTTGGTGTTTTCGAACATGTCTCAGTTCATCCAGCAGGCCTCCGTTTGTATTTGGAACACCATCTCCTAACTGCTGCCAACTCCACTTTTCAGATCCAGCCTTCGTATTCGGAACACTTCTCTTATTTTCTGCCAACTTTCCGCTGAGAGCTTTCTTTTGTATTCGTATCACCTTCTTCTACCTGAGTCAAGTCTGTCTACGACATTCTTGACATGTTAGAACTAGTACGGCATCCTAACTTTCAACAAATTACTTTCCTCACCCCGGGTGGCGTTATTAATATATTTATTTATGCAAAAAAAAAAAAAAACAACGTTGTTATATAAGTAGTATTCTTAACTTAATATTGAGATTACTTGAGTTTATGAGATTATCCTGGCTAATGATAACGCGACATCTGATATGCATGATTTCTGGAGCAATTATAACCATGAAGCTAATCATTATGTACTACATTACACCGAGAGCTATTACGCCCTAATGTAATCAATACTGTGCAATAAACCGTCATAACATGATCGTATGACCTCATTTAATGTGCGTTCAAGGATCTCTGTTGTCTTTAAAAGGAAGAACATGTAATGATATACTTCTTTATGACTACGCCTTCTTGTACTTTTTAAAAATAATGACTAATGTTAAAAACATGTTTTTCACAGACTTTCCTATAGAAGAAGAGGAACACCTTGGCGGCTATTGTTACAAAACACTTACTGGAAAGTAACACAGGGGAATCCATTAGATAATGTACCGAACGTACGTAACATCAGTTCATGGCATTATTCTGCTCATGAAACGCCAATGTGAGGTCTGTCAGCAAGAAAGAACAGGCTAGAGTAAATAGTAACACAAAATGTAGGCATATATACGACTTTGTTTCTAAATTATATTTGTGAACCTAAATTAAAAACTATATTTACTGAGTGCGAATGGCATCACCTAGTATTCCTGCAAATATAGACGTCTGAATCCTGTGAGATGTCATGTCAATGAAGTAGATCATTCGAAGGAAGCCATCCTAAGGAATTTTACGCCCAGAGTATAATACTTACACAGGCTACTCAGCTTAGTTGTGAGGGTATTGCTTAGGTAGAAGACGATAAATCGTTCCTGTTCAATTTGATGGTAGCCTGATCAGGATCTCCCGATCGCTCTTCAATGACACAGCCAGAAGCACGTAAAAACGCTGAAATCGTTTATAAACTTACCTACCCTACCTAATAACCCACCTATCCACCAACCCACCTCCCTCCCTTCCACCTTTCTTCCTTCCTTCCATATTTTCCTTCCCTACTTTCATTCCCTTTCTTCCTTTCTGTCCCTTCATTTCTTTACTTTCTTTTCTTGCCTTTCTACCTTTCGTTCCTTTCATTTCATATCCTTTCTTTTGTTCTTTCCTACCTCCTTTTTTTCCTTCATTCCTTTGTTCTCTCATTTTGCCGCATTGATACAAATTCTCTAACAATGTGCTTCTCTTTATCTTAGGCATTAATTTTCAGATCGATTCTGAGATTGGTCCGAAGTGTTACGGCTTGCAAATCAGAAAAAACATAACGAAGAAAAATTAATTTTATAAGAAAGTAGAACTGTTTTGTAAAAGAATGGTTCTCGGGGATTATCATTAAATTTTCTTTGTCCTCGAAGCTCCGCAACTGCTAACAGTGGAGAATCCAAGTCCAAATCTATTCTTCATACTTGGAGACGTTATCACATCATCCATAGACTGCGTGACAATCAGACTATGCTATGGCATTCCTGCACTTAAAATAAATATCCGTTTTTCCACATTACAATGATAGACTGGGAAATGATGCTTAAATGCATTTCAGCGATCGAAGATTAGCAATTTCGAGAACAACTTTAGAGAAAATGTAGTGAAAACGTAATTTAAGCATACAATATTATTGTAGTTTTTCATAATCTTTTTAATTTCGGAAATAATTGTTTAAATCAGTATGGAATATCTCGAAATCCCGATGCTACATGGAATCTAAAACGTGTTGCACCATATATATTCAAAGCCACTTGAAAACCACGAAAGGCTGAAACGTAAAAGACAGCAACAAAGTAGCTTTATAAAATAAAAATGAAATTTATGTTGGAAAAAATAGCCTATTGCAATCATTTAAGAAATCCTCATTCCCAATTCCACATGCATTGCTAACAATTAGCAGTCTAAGATTTTGACATTCCGAGAAACAATTGTCTGTGTCACTTGTGTTAGAGACCAATAAGTAAATGGTGTATTATGAATTATTAAAAACGCAATAATATCTGGATCGAGATGTATGTAGATCATGGAATTTCAGGTCTTATGTTGACAATCATAATTACTGTCTCTACTGGTTGATGAGAGTAACCCATGACGAAAAGGGGCCATAGTGGACAAAAATCCTTTGTCTCTTATCGCCATAATTATCTCTATCATAATAGGAACTTTGAAGTATACAGTTAATTTCATATATACCTGCAAGTTTTGAGTTTCTGTACTCTAAGTTCAAATTGTGGGAGGGGTGCTATTCGCTATTTCGAAATAATCTCATATTCGTGATGTTGCACAGATCAAACTCTGAACTTTTGCCAGAATATTTCAAATTTGCAGTCTGTGCAATTAGGATAACCAATCGATACTTTTTAAGCGTTGATGTTGTTGGCACATTGCATCAGAATGATCTAGACTGATTTACAGCAGGCTGGGTATTAAGGTTCATGGATCCAAAGGCTACGTACAGGGAAAGTTAGACGATTACAACTTTAAGAACCTGAACCCTCTTAGCATCAGAAAACGAGTTGCAGGAATTCTGTAATCTATTTTAGTTAACTTATCATTAATCAGCGCATCAGCTGAAACCTTTATACAAGTGTTAGAATATTTGGATCTTGTGATAAATAATTCAGATTTTCTGATGAGTGGTAATCAACGAAACCTAGGAGTATTGAGAGAGGGAGTCTAGCATTGAAAGCTCCTTCCGCTGCATGCACTAGGTATACCTACCCTTTACCGGAATAAGCCCACTTAGCCAAATATTTGATTCCATATTTTCGCAATGTCAAATAATTTCAATGTTGTCGTAATTCCTGGATTTATTTTTCCGTCTGTAGTTGTATCTATACGAATTTCAACGAACCAAACACGAACTTGAACGATTCTGTAATAGGGCTTCCAACTGGCTTGGTGAGAGCTTCATGTAAAAATAACCTCTCTTAAGCCACGTTAGCTACAAGCTTGAGCTTGTATTCATTTGCAATCTGAGCAACTGTTTTGTGTGGAAGAAAAACATGCTCCTCCTCCTCTTTGATGAATTCGTCAAAGGTGGAAACATCGTATTCTTTTAGATATTCATTAGAGAACTTTATATACTACCCTCTCAAGGTTGGCCTATGTTAACTGCAGACAGTTGAAGCTGCTAAGTGTCAACTATTATGGTAATTGTGAGTGGTTTTAATACTGTAATGTCATTGCGCTTTATCTGGAGTTTTATATTTGTTGCTTTGTTTGTGAAGATGTTCGCCTTGCTGAGCTGGTCTATCACTCAAATCGCCATATGATTTATATAGTTTCTATTTATGATAGTTATTGCTTCAAATATTGTTAACAAATGGGATATCCAGGGAGAATAAATTTGAAAACTCATATAGACAATGGCCACTTTTACCCTCAAAGAAAGAACCTATTACATTACTGCACTGAATTGGAATCATACTCATTTTAAATATAGTAAGATCGTCATTTGAGGTATATGGACATTTAATTTCAGGCTTAGTTGCATTATTATTATTATTATTGTTATTATTATTATTATTAGGCCGTATCAAAATTTATTAATTCAATTCTAACTTATCCTGAAGAATAGGTTGATTATATAAATAATTTCAAAGATTCCATGAGAAGTTTTAAATTGATTCAGGTTTATGATTATGGATGTAATGAAATAACTTGCTAATTTTATTGACGTTAGTTATTGAGTACCTATATTATTTCAAAGTTAAATTGAATAATATCTTAATGCTCTGAAGTGTTCAATTATAGAGGAGATTTAGGTATGTTACTTTTAGTAATTGTACCACTTATCTTGATCACTTTGCAGCTCTTATAATAACAACGATTTTATGCACATGTGTGAGCATATCACTGGATTAAACTGTGATATATTTTTATATTATATGCCGTATAATTAACTATCAATCCTAGTAGTCTTTCCAGCTATCGAAAATCAAGATAAAATGCTATATCACTTTCTTTCCTGCTTTACAATAATCCAGGGTGTTCCTTTATTTTCAAATCAAAAACAACAATTTCAAGTTTTACAAAATCCTTTGTTTGAAGTATGGCTTTAAAGGCATATTGTAAATCCATATGAAGTAAGGTGCGCTTTAAAATTATTGCAGACATTTCGGTACCAATGTCACGCAATACTTTCTCCGGTATGTGCATAGTGTTTTTCTCGGATTTTAGCAACGTTGTGTTTAAAATGTTCCCCTACTTTTCCTATTTTCAAACTGCAGGAAATTTTAGAGGCAGGAACAAAATATGCTATTATCGGCATTATTGTTAAACTACCTTCCATTGTTATCCTTCTTTCTCTTCCGAAGCTTCTCCTCCCTTTAGACTCCATATCCTTATTATTTCATTTGATTTCCGGGAGCTGTGTGTCAGTACGTTTTATTTTATTAACTACAAATCCAATTAGAACAGCGACTCCATCCGCAGCACTTAAGGCTTTAATAATAGATATCAGCGGTAAAAATCAACCTTTCCTCCTCCTCCTTCTTTCCAATACCCATTGCAGCTTAACATGATTGCAGTTACTATCCTTGCTGATGTCTTTTCTCCTAAACTCGAGGCTGACGACTGAACATCCTTGATTGCAAGAATTATATCTGGCAAGAGTACTGAAGCGCTATCCTGTTCAGCGAATATAAACGCATGCTGTCCACAGGCCTCGTTTAAATTGTTGATACGTGAATCTCCTCTACGAGGTCCCATTTGCAGGTTTGTACCCGGGATCCCAGTACCTCTAGCCGGGCAAAGGATCTTAAACAGAGCAAATTAATAATTACATTAATTATTTCCGACCGTCTCCTTATCAGAAAACCTTCATATCCTAGTTCTCATTATGCATTAATTTTTTGTACACATGCAATGTCTTTTTATAGCTTTAGTTTCATCTTAAATGTATGTAACTTAAGAAACTTTATCTGTTACCTTGTGTTATATTTTTATTTCATTATATTTCCGTTGTTCAACATTTTTTCAATAACGTAGTATTGTTTTATGCATTTGTGTAGTCATACATTAGTAATATGTTTATGTCCTAGTTCATAAGATTGAGCTTGTGAAGCAACAGTACTCTATGCCTATCCCGGTATTGGGCGCTGAAAGTGACTTTAGACCTGATTGCCATGGAAAGCCATTACTTGGTAGCCGCAGATTTTTTTTTTTTTTTTTTTTTTTTTTTTGAGTCTTTAACGGCCACTTTTACTACAGACAGTGCCGCAGGCAATGATGCAGATGATACATGGAATAAAGATGGATCACCGGTGGAATACGATGGCAACCGGAGAACCAGGAGAAAACCCACCCCTGCGCCGACACAAGAGTAGCCTAAGATCAAACCCGGCCCGGGTGAGAGGCGAGTGGTGTAACCTCTCGGCCACGCCGCGGCCATGTTCTTATTTTATGCAACTCCAGTGCAGAGAAAGAAATCTGCTTCCTGAGAATAGGCTATGTTTTAAAAACCGGTAAATTTGTTCAAAACCCTTTTATGAACCGAAGTATCCATACCTCATTAAATTACTTGAAAACATTGTGGGTGTAGAAGTGAATACTTGCCAGGATGGAGATGTTTTGAAACCCTCTGATGTCAAAAAATATTCTAGTCTTATATTTCATGACGTCATCACTGAAAAGCATTCTTTTACAGAATGGATATACATCGTAATGTCGACCTGAAATATCCAGCAGAGTCCTCTCTTAAAGTATTAAAGTATTTAGTTCATCAACTTGGTTATACTCTTACGCCAAAACAGTTCTAAATTGAAGCACATTTATGACGATTACAGGGACTTGATTATACAATGAGTTTAAAGTGCTTCGTAAAACTGCTTAGGCGAGTGTCTCAGGGAAGACCCTTGTTGTAATAGCTTCTGAATTCCCAATGAATGATAGTCATTATATATATACTAAATGGATTGGTGCATATACCAAAGTATATAGAAAACAAAATGTGTATTCATATTTTACCTCGAGCAGAATAGGGAATTCTTAAGCAGTTGGACAGAAGTTAGCAACACACAAACCAGTGCCAATATACAGAAATTACACAACAGTCATCCTAAGTCACTGTAACAGATAAAAAGCGGTCCCGTGATTCATCTGCACTCGCCACAACAGAAAGAAAATGGAAAAGTTCGATATTTATGATGCTATAGCACAAAGTCCAATAATAGTTCACACAATTTTCTTTCGTCCTAGCTTTAATGCTTGGAAATCCTTATGCGTGATGTAAATTTAGGTAGGTTCGGTTCGAAGAGCACTACTCTAGTCAGAAGAGTAATTGACGGATCTAAACAGAAAAGTGAAAAAGTACCTTGTGATTCTGAACAAGAGGTTGTGCAATGTAGCAGATACTCGATAAGACAATGATGTATTTACAAACTCTATGTGAATAGTACTAGGGTTGGGGCAAAAGTCATGACAACTATTTATTTTCTTGAAGATACCAGTCCGGTTGGAAATTGTGACATATACAGATGAAAGGACAAGGTGTTAACTACATGTGTGGACAATGAATAGCACTGAATATCGTAACACACTAATTTATTACGGTAGTATACAGGTCAATATGGCCTTCGCGGTGCGTAAGCATGACAGCACAGGACACATGCAGTTGGCATGACAAACCTGGACCTAAAGACCCTCAAAACACTATCCTGCTACCGTCACCACACGCTGCCAACGATGTGGGAGGCGCTGAATACCATCCGCCGCAGCGTTTGCCGCACCATGTGTGAATCGGGTCGTCTGTTCGCGAACAGGATTAGCAATGTCCTCTGGTGTTCCAAACCGCCTATCACGTAATGGTTTCTTAATTTTTCGAATGAGATCAAAACTACAGGCCGAAATGTTGGGAGAGTATGGTGGGTGCTCAAATTCTTCCCATCCCCAACGTCGCAGTAGCTGTCCTACACACTCTGTTTTATGTGATTTTGCATTGTCGGGCAGGATTATTGCACTGTCCCCAAGATCCGGACATTTCTCCCGAACGCCTAGTCGTACCTGTCGCACCAGGAACTTCCAGTAGTACTGTGCAGTCACTGCTCTGCCGTATGGAACAAAGTGCAAAAAATGACACCCTTGACGTCATATGAGACGATCACCTTCAATTTGCCTGGGGAAGGAACTTCTGCCTTCTTGGTGATCCAGGATGTCGGAGAACGGCTATTTTAATGTAAGCGCGGTGTTCAACACGGGTTAATTTCATCTCGCACGACACCCACCAACTGACTGATTTCACAGCTCTCGCTGCGCTACCACCAGCTATCACAGAGCCATCTGTTGATCTGCATAACACTATTCCTGCAGAACTTCCGCACGTCACATATACGTTTGTGATCCGTTCACATATCTACAAGAAAAAAAAAAAAAACTAGTTGCCATGACTTTTGCCTCTACCCTCGTATTAGAATGCAAGAGTTGACTAAAATGTTTGCTATTTCAGTGCATGGGTAAGTCTGAAACTGCATTTAGGACCCAAAATTGATTACAAAGTATTTTAAAATATTTATAAATACTTTAAACAATACAGTAAACAGGCTGAGTGAATCAATGTCTGTTAGGCTTTCATGATAGAGTCAGTGAGAAAAGTCAAAATAGAGATAATGGGTTTGGAAACAATGCAGAATATTACCAATTTGAATATGAATGTATTATTTGAGAATATAAAGGCACTCACCTGGGTATATACAGATTAGCAACACAAGAATAACCTCAAACCTAGAGTAGTAATTTACAAACTGGAGGGCATTTTACATACACCGTCAGGTAAAATTCAGAGCAACATAAAAGAGCTGAATAAATCGTATAAGATCAAAGTTTACCCACGCGTGGAAATATTGGGAACCCAGATTGCATTGATGAGAGAAGAATTTCTCATTTAACTTCACACTTTGTCTGTCAGACCTTTGTCATTTTGACCTTTACTTTAAATTTAATGTAGATTTTTACTTTTCTGTTCTTTGTAAGCTGGATAAAAAAAAACATGCGTCTTAATGCGCCTATAGCTAGACTTACCAAGGCTGTAAAATAATTTCTCAGATCTCCAAACTGTCTCAAGTTTGTGACTCACCATGTATTCTAATGTCTGAAGCTTTGCAGCCTTACCCACACCACTCAAAGATCTATTGGAGATTCAAAGAATTGCACCACATTCCGCCTGGTCGTGATGAGCCTAGCTTGAGTTTTCTTATCTTTAATATTGTATCAAGTACAGCACCCGACAATGTGTGGTACCAGCAAGGATCTAAGTTGTATATTTCAAGCGAGGGATCTCTAAATTTCTCAAACACATTAGCTGCCAATAGAGTGTCTCTCTTGAAATATAGTTATTTTATTTCATTCGTGTTAGTTCCAAATGTTTCCCATACCTTGATTGCATGGAGATTATCATCTTGATATATGGCAATTTTGAATCTGTAAATTTTGAAACATCATCAAAATATGAATAGGAGTATATCACCTTGCTATTATCACATATAAAATCTCATGATTGGCACATTCAATATTGCTTAATCTGGAATCATAACTACTTCACCTACTTCCCAGGTTAGATAATATATGGTCAAGTAATTAAATGCTATCTTGGAACCTGAAGGAAATTATTCTATACTTATTTGTGGATGCTAAAAATTTCCAAAAATTCATATATAGGTCAATATAAAAGCACAGATTATTATTAGCATGTAGTGTTTTATTAAGAAATAACTGTCAAAATTAAATAGAGGTTTAGTAAGGGTCAAGTAAGGGTCAACATGAAGAGACTTCTTTCCAATATATATAAAAGCACAGATCATTATTAACATGTAGTGTTTTATTAAGAAATAACTGTCAAAATTAGATAGAGATTTAATAAGGGTCAATATGAAGAGACTTCTTTCGATTTAAATTGCAAACATTATGGGCTGATCCTAAAAGTACAAATATAATGCGACCACCTCGAATAACTAATTCTCCGAGGGGTATTTTGGCACACTCCTCTGCAGGATATTTTGCAGCGAGTATTCACCATACAAAGCCGAAATTGTGTTTATTGGATTTTGTCCAGTCAACGTTCCTAATATGGGGTTTAAAGGGAAGTGAGAAAAGAATTGGATCATATAGTTAGGCAGAATTTTGTGGACTTATAAGGGGGGATCGTTGCATTGAGGTTAAGGACAACGTAGGAAAGGAAGTGTATCTTAAAGTTTGTAATAAACTTGAGAGACCAGGGATTGCTTGGTTTCGATTAGGTATTTGTAAATTGAAAGTTTTGAGCGTAGAGCGACGCAAGATTGTGTCCAATCTGTGGAGAGGAGGACAAATAATTCCACATCATTTAAACGTAAAGGGACAATGGAATGGAGGATGTAATTCATCAAACAGAAATGGTTACAAGTACATAGTGAGATATGGATAAAAAAGCCTTCAAGGATGAAGAGGAGTAGGAGATTCAGGGAAGCTCCTCTGGAGAGCTAAATGAAATGGACGAGGCAATTAGAAAAGGAGTGAATAAAGGAATCTGGTTGTGAGCAAATGGTATTTATGGCTGTTATAGTGAATAAATATACGTGTTAAATTGATAATGGCGGCATTCCCAGATAATGCTCAGGGCCAAAATTGCTATTGTGTCACCAATGTATTAAACTTTGCTGTGTAATAGATATTGTCACTGTTTAGATCTACTTCAAAATCTCACTGGGACTTCACTTGGCATTCACCATAAGTTACCTTGATGTGAACTAGTTCACTTTCCCCGTTACTTCATTTTCTTCTTCGTCGTTGCTGCGTGATGAAATACGCACGGTGTAGCCTCTTCTTTCAGAATGTATCGACAAGGTTATCCAGCGTTGCTTATCGAATGAAGAAATTGTCACTCAGTTTTCTAGCAGGAAATATCAGTTGTATTTAGGTTCGTTATTTCAGTTGGTTATGAAATGCGGTGTCTTAATTTGGGAGGACTCAACATGACATTGGTTTGATAAAAATAATGTATTGCGCATTTTAAAGAAATGTGACTTCAGGTTTTATAGAAAACGTGTTTTTATTAGGTTGGAAATATTAACAGTTTTAAATATGAATTTGATTGAATTACTGGATGATAATAATACTAGATATAACCCAGCCCCAAATTTACCATAATTTAGGCTCAGTAAGTCCATTAATTTATATATAAGCAATGGGCTCAAAGTGTTAAAGTTTGTTGCCTCATATTATAAAGAGTTATAGCAAATACGAGTTTCTAACCTCACTATTTTATAATATACTACACGGAAGATCGAGGTTTAATCGAGGGAAAATGCCAGCACCATTTTGCAATATTCATGATGCTATCTATAAGTATATTTTAGAACGGTGATTATTATTACCATATAAAGTTTGCACACACATACTCACACACAGACACACACACACACACACACTCAAACATTTCATTTTAGGACGTTCCATTTACCAAACATGAAAAACAAAGACTAGTTAAATGATTTCATTTTCCTCTGTGACATATCTTACCATTTGAATTGCTTGAATTGCCACGAGTAAAGTAATTACTAAAACTTCCTGAATATGTATGCCAATATAAGTATAAATAACATATATCAAGATTCTTAATAATGATTAACATTTGAAGATCAACTCATCTTGAAAAACAGTTCGATCATTCCCTTTTCTAAAATATCTCTTAATGTAGTGAAATTCAGCTTATATACTATGTATATGTACGTATATAATTAGGAAAGTCAAAAAAAGGGCTCAAAGAATTTTTATGACGTTTTATGACTTCAAAGTAATAATTCTTATTTAAGAAATTGCTTCAATTTGCTCAAAGCTGCCTTTAGTATGGACATTCATATAAGAATACCACCATTATTACAAATGGATGTTACAGTTCTACAGAAAATACGTTTTTGAAATCACAATTAAAAAATCAAATTGGTTTACGTTTATTAAGTTGACTTTTTCTTTTTGGAAAATGTTGTCGCTCCGCTCATTTGTTGTGAGTGTTAGTTCTATTTGGCTCAATATAGTATATGCGAGAGAAAATTGTCTTCCAGACATAAAATTGTTAAATCTAAATAACATAGGTAATCCGTTAAAGTGAGAATACTTGCATATTAATATTAGGTGTATGCGAAATTATAATGCAACAGTTGAACTAAGAAGTTGTAATGCGCTGGTGAAAGGGTTGAATAAGAAGAGCAATTTTTTAAGTAACTAGTGTAAAATCTGACTGACTGTGATACGAGTAAATGTTTAGCCTGTTCACTTACCTTACGTAAAAAATTAATAAATTTGCTAAATGAAAGATTATAATGTATCAGAGATCACGGGTGTATGACGTATTACGGCTGCAAAGCAGACGTTGTTTCATTTGTTTGAACACTTGTAGAGGAAAATGGAAGGTAATGATAAAACTATTGAAAATAGGGTTGTATTCCGCTTGACATTTTGAAGAAGCCAGGAGTGCTGAGAGTTTATCAACTCCAGAAAAATCAAACGAAAATTGCATTATGTGGAACAACTGGAAAATAAAAATGTTCCAATTTATGAAAACAGAAAATAAACAGTAGAACGCTAAAATAACATTGTTTCTCACCTTAAAGCTGTTTAAATACTTTCAATCCATGGACATGCCTTCCTTTGTCTTCACCTCTTTGCACTTAAGTTATACATTTTAAAATTCTTGTCGTTTGTCTTAGTTTTTTTTCAGTTTAATGTACGCAAAACCTAATCGTTTTCTGACTATCACTTTATGGGAATGCCTCGGTTTACAGGCATTTTAACACATATTTCCAATGAGTAAATTACTGAATAGCTACAAAAACTGCAGAGAATTAAAGTAAAACATATGTTGCATTTAAATACTAAAATCCACTTTTATGATTTTTAGCACTTTTGGCATTTTTTCATCCATTGTTATCCTAAAGGTAAGTTTGGAAGCAAGAAAGACATGGTAAACGTGATACTGATACTTCCAATGCAACGTTACTATTAACTGTATATTCTATTAAGTATTGTAAATGAAATGGCATTTTATTTATGGACGCTCTATAACTGCTGTGGTTCTCAGCGTCCCATTCTATACTGGGCGTGAAAGACCGATTAATTTTGCTCAGAGGCCTCTCTATCAGGCTTGAGGTTCTTTTACGTGCCGTAAATCTACGACACGGGACCCACAGCTTTACTTTCCTTCCGAAAGAAGCCATGCTAAAGATTTTTACGCCCGAAAAACTCCATCGTCCTCCGAGTATATGAAGTAAGCATGGTAACCATTACACCACGGAGGGCGACTAAAAAGAATTTGAACCAAAATACAATTAATTATACTGTATTTAAAATATTTTTTCTGTTATTTTAGA
Source organism: Hymenopus coronatus (assembly GCA_030762935.1). Lineage (NCBI taxonomy): Eukaryota > Metazoa > Arthropoda > Insecta > Mantodea > Hymenopodidae > Hymenopus > Hymenopus coronatus. The sequence continues at coordinate 364,776,657 of CM060900.1, forward strand.
TCATAAATATACTTGTTTTGTAATTATTAAGCTTATGTTTGTAATGCTGTTATGCATGCATAATTTTATTTTAATAAGCCTCTTACAGTGATGGAGTCTTCCTACTCCAGTTTATAATAGTAAGTTAGTGATTTATTTGAATGAGGTAAACATTACTATCCGTGCTTTGTATTGTCTACGTTTGTTCTTTTGTATTGGATAAATAAACATCCAAGCTTTCGCTTTACCGTTGCTACTTGTTACTATTGTCCTCGCCGCAATCAGCATCAAACCCTTAGTTTTGTCCCTCACATTGCAGTGCACGTGATATATATCACTGGACAGTCCGAACAAAAAGTTTATCTCACACCGGTATTATAATTCCACCAGGAGGGTGTCCCGGTACTAATATCATGTATCTGCAGGTAAATATATTCCCCTATATGCTATCGTATGAGAGATACACTCAGAACGCTTTAAAGGACACTGGAAGTGAAATTTCAAATTCCGATATCTCTGTATGGGCTGCTATGAAAGCTTTACTGCGATTTCATTGTTTTACGTTAATTTGAATACCAAATTTCATTCAAGCCAGATAATTATTACTTTGTGAGACATAACTTATTTCGTAAACTCTATTAAGTAAATATATTGCATAATCAAAACACCTCACGCGCTTCAAAGTTTGAGAAAATCGGGATTTATTGCTGAATTATAATGATTTTTAAAATGTTAGAGTTTTTTATCTCTAAAATTAATCATTTTCATGAAAATATCTTTTTTGAAAAATTACTGCTGTTATTACTGTAACTCATTTCGTAAACTCTATTATGTAAATATATTGCATAATCAAAACACCTAACGCGCTTCAAAGTTCGAGAAAATGCGCTAGTATTTTCTGAATTAGAGCTTTCAACCACACAAAACTTTAATGGGATTGATTGCTGAATTATTATAATTTTTAAAATGTTAGAGTTTTTGATCTCTAAAATTAATCATTTTCAAGGAAATATATTTTTTGAAAAATTACTGTTGTTATTAGGATAATTTTGTACTTTATAATATTAAAATAGATACTTATGCACATTCTTGGACATTTTAGTTGTATTTAAACAAAATATTAAACGCATGGAACATTTTGAAGCTGCGAAAACGTAGTTTTGAGAAAAGCACAGTTTATTGAAATAGTATGGTAGAAAACAGGTATATGTACGACATTTAAATGTCTGTAGAGCCAGAAGAGAGTGGAGGGAAGTTAAATCTTGATTCTCCACTGACGAAAACCGAAAGTTCCAACAACTTATTTGTAATAAAAAAACAATTTTCGATTTTTGGACCGATTGTAGTCAAGCTTTCACTCCCAGTGCTTCTTAACAGCGGCGTACACGATCACGAATCAGAATTCACAAAAAACATATTAACATCCCATAATATTACCTAACAATTTTCATATTTAACATTGTCTTGCTCAGCCAAAATTAAATTAGGATGAGCTAAAGCAACAATACGATAAAATTCTACAACATTTTACCCCATAATCTGCCCCCAAATAAATCCCAAACTCGGAATAAAATCTATTCCTCCACTTATGTCCCGTAAAAAAAACAAAACAAACAAATACTGAAACAATTTAGAGAGGCGAACTCCTAAAATAAATAGCTCAGAATTGACCAAGAGTGTAGTTATTTGTCCTATAAACGGCTACATGTTATTACGAGCAAGTTATCAAGCCGTTGCACACACAGGTGAAGAGCTGGAGAATACGACGCTTTGCGAGACAGATGAAGTCACCGGCTAACCCCAGTACGGGACAGAAACACCAACTACCAAAGCAAGAAAAAGAAAACAAATACAAAATACAAAACAAACAAAAAGCAGGCAGCGCTCAAGTCGTGCATTCAGCCTTCAGCTGGTATTAGTGCGAAACACGGATAACAAAAAAAAAGTTGGTGCAAGACTAAAATTTACAAATATGCAAACTGATAATCACTACAGACATTATACATGAACATAATTCTATGCAAACATCTCACTTATGCCGCAAGTACTACCAGCTGCGAGGTCGCTTAAAGCCACTTTAAACAAATTTAAAACTGTTACGGCGAAATGCTGTTCAAAGTTAAACGATGAGAATATTTCTCCAAGAACTAACATTTATAACATAGGCATCCTGTACTTTTGTTCGATTATCACATGGACACAGGAATACATACAGCTTTATGCTGATAATACGATGGATATTTTATTGATTTTCACAGTCACCTTGTAATACTGCAAGCTCATTGCAGCAAAAGCATTTTAATCAAATCTAGTCTCACTTAAACCATAGCATAAAAATCATTGCAGTGTGTGTACGTATGCGTATGTAACACAGCTTTCGGTTATACAATTTGAAAATATGTACAAGACGTTTCATTTTCGAACAATGTTTGATAAACATATTTCTCTTGATACGATCGAATTTTTAAATTCTGAATAATATTTTCGAAAATATCTGGAAAGTATCATAATTTTATTCTAGGATAAATGTTTTCTATCCCCTTTAAAGTACATATCGGAGTATTTCTCCCAAGGCAGAAGCAAATATAAGTTGGGAGGTTGCATGAACTTTCATAAGGGAGCAGCACTTTGTACGCTTAAGATTTTCCACTCGGTATTAACCGCCAGAGGCAGTAGTAACTTGTGGGTTGTCTTGTCGGGAACTATCGCCGCTCTCGCAACTTCAGCTTGCTCGTCTGAATCAATACAGTCTGCTCGTTACGTAAAACTGAATACCTCTTACCTAAAATCTAGCATTATTATTATGTAAATTACCTTGAATTTAGTGCAAGCTAAAAAGCTGTTTGTGCCCAGCTTGATACGATACGTCATGTGTGAAGTTTATATCAACAATAAGGAAAAAATAGAGAAAGAATAAACTTCAACTTCTGGTTATATATATATATATAAAGAAGCATTTATATAGACTAAATATGTATATATATATATACATATTTAGTCTATATAAATGCTTCTTTCATAGAATATAGTATAATTATAGTTTAAGTGTGGGTAATTTAAAGCTTACCGCTCACACACATAAAGACCTGTAGTACATGAAAACCATTTTTATCCACTTTGATTGACACTCATATCAATCAATAGGTCATAGAGAATTCCTGTGTGTTTTCAAGGACAATTTTAGGAATTACGATATAATTATGTTATAAAACTGGAAAATATGTGCCTGTATCAGCGTGTACACATTAACTTTTAATGTTTACTCATTTGCATTATTCATATATATTTAATAGTTTTCAGAAGGTAGACAATAGTTTTCATAAATGAAACCCCCTTCAAAATATACTAACTGTTTTCCAAAGACAAGTTTTTCTGCACACCAAAAATGAAAACATTTTAAAGAGCGACGGAGTAGAATATTTTTGGCTATCGCATGATATCACCAAAAATACAATTTTTCGAAAGTGCCAAAGATGAAACGCTGATATTAATCAGAATGTATTCTATAGGTGAGACGGCAAGGGTCTGTCTGATATGTGTACAAGCGATACGCGGACCTGAATTCAATGCCACGCCACGTGCAAGCAATACCTCATACAAGTGCCATATTATGAGTATGGTATTTTTGCTTCACTTTATATATATCTTATTCCTATAAAAAAGGCTTATATGCTACATTCACTTGACTTTCTCTACCAATTCTGTACACAATTGTTCTTACAAGTACTTATTCATCACTCTACTTCATGCTAATTGAGATGAACATTACCAGAAATGTTTTTATTGCTGAGGTGCTTCTAAGTAGAGGGAAATACGGGAACACAGCGGAGTAAAGAGACAGTCATATGCTTTAAAGGCTGGTGGTTCTGAGATGCAATTGAAATTCCTTTCTCCTTGCACAAGGATGAAAAAAAAATCCAATGTTCCTTTCGGCTGGCTTTTTCTACTTATTTCGCAAAATTTATTCTTAGCAAAGCTTATACTTCTATCTACTTCCTTCTAATTCGGACAAACCATAACAGAAATATCGTATTATTTAGTTCCATCTAATTACAAGGGAAACTAGTTAATGCACTAGACTAAAGCGATAGTCAAATCTTTTAAAAGCTGGTCGCTATGTGATGCAATTAAAATTCCATTCGCTTTGCATGACTAGGGTGACAAATGTGAATAACGAATTCCCGTTTGAGAAAAGTCAAGCAATGAAAAATTTAAAACCAATAACAAGTACTATCGGAAACGGTTAACGCTACAGTTTAAAATGTATATGACATAATTTGTATGATTTAACGGGAATTACATTTTTTGTGTTGAAACATTTAGTTTATGTCTTATGGTTTATGAGTTTTGTAACATTCGTCTAGAATGAAGAGCATTTCAGACACTATTCTCAGAAAATTCAAAATACTAGGTGGTCCAAAGTATGCAGACACCCTTTCGTGCCATAAAGAAACTGCAGAATTCAGCAGGGCAATTGTAAGCAAGCACTGTCAGTGGCGTGTGAGCAAATAGCGCGAGTGAGCTTCGTTGCACACCGCTTACATATCAGTGAAAATGGTGAGAGAATCGTGCTCTCACAGTTTCCAGTCCTGTACTAGGGTTCGCGAGCAGCAGCAGCAGCAGCAGCAGCAGTAGCAGCAGTAGTAGCAGTAGCAGCAGTAGTAGCAGTAGTAGCAGTAGTAGCAGTAGTAGCAGTAATAGTAGTAGTAGCAGTAGTAGTAGTAGTCGTAGTAGTCGTAGTAGTCGTAGTAGTCGTAGTAGTCGTAGTCGTAGTCGTAGTAGTCGTAGTCGTAGTAGTCGTCGTAGTCGTCGTCGTCGTAGTCGTCGTCGTCGTAGTCGTCGTCGTAGTCGTCGTAGTCGTCGTCGTCGTCGTCGTAGTCGTAGTCGTAGTCGTCGTCGTAGTCGTCGTCGTAGTCGTCGCCGTCGTAGTCGTCGTAGTCGTAGTCGTCGTAGTCGTAGTCGTAGTAGTCGTAGTCGTCGTAGTCGTAGTCGTAGTAGTAGTCGTAGTAGTCGTCGTAGTAGTCGTCGTAGTAGTCGTCGTAGTCGTCGTCGTAGTCGTAGTAGTCGTAGTCGTAGTAGTCGTAGTAGTCGTAGTCGTAGTAGTCGTAGTAGTCGTAGTCGTAGTAGTCGTAGTCGTCGTAGTCGTAGTCGTAGTCGTAGTAGTCGTCGTCGTAGTCGTCGTCGTAGTCGTAGTAGTCGTCGTAGTCGTCGTCGTAGTCGTAGTAGTCGTAGTAGTCGTAGTAGTAGTAGTAGTAGTAGTAGTAGTAGTGCTATTATTATTATCATTATTATGCAAGACACCGAACATATCAATTTTAGTTACCGAGCATTTATTATTGCGGGACTAAAGTCACCTGTAGGTGTTCACCAATAGTTAGTTTTTTAATTATGTATACGTTGTTCTTATTAACATTAGAGACTCGATGCACTGAAGGGTAAATCAAAACATTATGGTACCATAATAATAACCACACATGAGAGTACGCAGCGTTTCACTGCATTATTATTATTATTATTATTATTATTATTATTATTATTATTATTATTATTATTATTATCATCATCATCATTATTATTATTATCAGCATCAGCATCATCATAGCTAGGCATTATATACCAGCAGAGTAATACAAACCGTTAAAGTGCTATAACGAAACATGCAAACACGAAAGCATGAAAAATGTCATTGAACTACGTGCATTATATATGCACATTTTTCCTTATGATGTTTTCATGCCTTGTTATAGGTATAAGAGCAGATATTTATATGTTATTTAAGAATAACGTAGAAACAACATTACATCGATATATGCTTCATTGTGGACTTATAGTTTTTCTTATTAAAGGTAATATGTCTTTAAATTGGTTAGTACAGGGTGGCGCACGAAAAACCGGCCCAGAGTGCTAAACTGTTCATTGTCACCCACCAATTGTCATCTATTGCTACGAAGCTGTTGCAACTACGTTCTGTATTGTCAGTACGAAAGTCAAGTGACTTAGTTAAGATGCGAGAATTATCCAAGCGAGATATATCGTCTCAAGAAAGAATGGCAACAGCGGCGCCGCACATGTCTACCGGTTCATTTGAGGAAACGCGGGCCAATTTTGCAAAGGAGTTTCAATACCAACAATTTGGCCACAAAATGGCGTACTACAGGGTCAGTTGCAAACGCAAAAGGAATCGAGCCCCGTTCGTTCGCAGACCAGTAGTGATCGTGAAAATTCGAACACGAATGACCCGGATTCCAAAGAAGTCGACACGTAAACTGTCGCAACAAGTGAACGTTTCGCGGTCTTGTCAACATGTACCCTAAATGACGTGTCCAAGAACTGAAGGAGGAAGATAACGCAAAACATTTGAATTGCTGATCATGACTATGTCAAACAATTAATAGTGGAACGTTGGAGCCGCTGCTGTATTTCATGAGTGATGAAGTCTGGTTCCATCTAATAGATCATATGAACTGCCAGAACACCAGGTACTGGTAAACATATAAACCCTATAGGATTCATGAGGAGCTTCTTCACAGTGAAAAATATCGGAATGTTGTGTGTCGTGTCAGCAAGTCGGATTTTGGATCCGGTATTTTTTTAAACACCAGTAAATACTAATGTGTATATGCGAATATTTGAGAAATTTTACGCAAAGTTGACCCTTCATGGATATGCTATCTTTCAGCAGGATGCGGCGACCTGTCACAATTCACGCGAGTCCATCTTAGGAATTCATAAAAGGTTCACAGAAATAATGACTGTCAGCAAAGGATTGTGGCCGCCACGGTCGCCAGACCTAACATCACGTGACTTTTACCTGTGGGACAGTTAAAGAGAAAAGGTACGCAAGTAACCCAAAAACCTTAAAAGATTTGTGATGAAATTTTGAGAGTTGGTGGGAGTTGCGTAAGGAGTGTACCAGCCTTTTAGGTTAATAGATATATTAGCATGGCGAGCGAGCAGTCTGTACTAGGGGCCGGTTTTTGTGCGTCACCCTTCACTCCCAAGTAGGAATGGCACACAAAACATGTTTTTTATTCTGTTATTTGTTGTTTTCCCTGTGACCGCGTCTCAGAAGGTGTAACCCTTAGTGGGCAGGCTTCACTATAACGAATGTTGTATAGGAACTGAGTTTGAATGCTTTCTGCAAGTATAATGATCCCACACTACCTAGGTCAGCAGCACGTATTGAGGTGTGAAAACTTGGAAGCAAATCGGATAGTCCATACTGAGAGGCTTTGATCTTTTCCCCGCACTGTTTACACCATGTAAAACACATCAGGTAACAAATTATGTGATTGATTTGTGGGAAAACTGTTAGGCGAAGAGAAGAAACAGCTATCACCGAAATGGATACACATCAATATACCATTTATCAACATATCTGCATATATGCCCCTAACACTCAGTGTAGTAGTTACTGATGCATTTAACATGAGCTCTTTGAAATCTCAGAACATCTAAGTACTTGGAATTGCAAAACTCCGCTTCAGTACATTCAAATTTCCCAAAACAAACGTTTGTTTTAATAAAGAACATGATACTTTATTGGGTATCATCTCTATTAAAGCCACAATACTCTTTATCAGGTGGGTTACTAGGTGGATACTAGCTCACCTCATAGGAATAAACGTTCAAGGCAGTAGTAAGATTCTAGCCAATTGGAGAGCTGTTATCGCCATGCTGACAAAATATACTGGAATAAATATAAAGGCGTATGCCGGCAGCAGACATTAGACTACAGGGGCCAACATTGTTAGGTTGGGCCCGAGCCCGAGCAGGTCCCAAGCACGACAATAGGTTACGCGTCTGTACTGCACCATCCGATGGGGGCCCGATTATAGACATAATTTGATGCAACTTATTAGTATTATTATATTTATTATTATATGTATTATTATTATTATTATTACTACTATTATTATTGTTATTGCATTGTGCGTGCCAAAATGGAAATTTTTCCCTTGTTAGATGGATCATATAAGGCTTTGGGAGCAGTTGAGAAGGCAGTTTACAGAGATATTGGCAATTGAGGTCCTGGATCACATACTGTCTTACTGACCACGTACTGCCCCTAATACTGCACTCTGTTCAGGGTGTCAGCTGATGGAGGGAGGAGGATTCTGCAGCTGTCGTGTGTTATTCCCAATTAATACAAGCGAGCATTTATTAGTTTGATTAATACTGTGAGGAATATGAGCATGGTGCAATAATTGTGCTATTCCGGTCATTTCAACACAGCCGAAAAAATAATTTGACCTAATTTGTTTAGTTTATTTTTCCTTCTTAGGCAAATATTGTTCATGATTCTCTATTTTCTCAAAATAATAATGCTACTAAATTTTATGAAAATACAAGATGTTAAACGTAATTTCATGAACATTAGTGTTGAAAGTGATCAATAAACTTTCTTCAACCTTATTTTCTAGTTAGCGTTCAAAAACATGTTTCAAACTAACAAGGGGCCGTTGTCATGTTGATGTCCCAGATGGAGTTGGGATTGTTTATTGTAAAAAGAAAAAAAAAAAACGAATGCGTTTCGGTTCTCTCTTCCATAGGCTCCCTAATCGAAGAAACAATCATAAAGTTTTAAGCTGCAACGGCTTAATTTAGTTCTGTTTTCCGTTCAACAATCAGCAGCATGGTCCTACGCGAGGCCCTGATAAACTTCTCTCGCACTGAGCCGTGCTTTGTGGCCTTGAGCTAACATGCTGTCCTCTGTTTCTCAAGGTCGCGGGTTCAATACTGGCGGAGTGCGGTGGATTTTTTTGCACACAAAAATGGCTTCCTTCGGAAGTGAAGTGAGCCCGTTGCTCCCTGCCATAGATGTGCCTCAAGCCTGAAACAGGGATCTGAGAAAAAATTAAAGCAGTCTTTCGCGCTCAATATAGAATGGCACCAGATAATCACACCACTTAAAGAGTATTCATAAACAAACCGCATTTTAATTTTTTTCTTGCACTGAAGCTTCAGGTACCCGCACACATTATCACACTGAAGATAAGCTGCAGCCAAGATTTCATGGTGTGAAGACAAAATCGGCCACAGTTACGTTTCATTTTTCTCTCAGTGATGGGTGACTCAAATAAAGAAGAAAGAGAGGAAAGAAAGAAAAAAACTCTATGAAAGACTGAAAGGAAGATGGAGAGAAAGAAAGAAACGAACAAACAAAAAGAAAGGAAGAAAGAAAAGGAGAAAGAAACAAATTAAGAAAGAAAGAAACTGAGAAAGAAAGAAAGGAAGGAAGAAAGAGAAATAAAGAAAGAAAGAAACAAAGACAGAGAGAAAGAAACAGAGAGAAGGAGAGAGAAAGAAAGAGAGTGAGAGAGAGAAAGAAGAAAAATAAAGAGAGGTGGAAAAAGAAAGAGATACAGAAATAAAGAAAGAAAGAAAGAAAGCAAAAAATTGAACTATTAGAATTGCACAGTATTATATGTTCTTTCGTTTAATAATGTTTAAACATCAATATCTGTATTAAGATAGATAGAGAGAGAAAGAAAGAAAGACAGAAAGAAAGAGGGAAGAAGAGAGAAAGAAAGAGATAAAAGAGAAAGAGATACAGAAAGAAAGAAAGAAAGAAAGAAAGAAAGAAAGAAAGCCAAAAATGAACTATAAGAATTGCACTATTTTGTAAGTTCTTTGTTTTAATAAGGTTTAAACATAAATATATGTAAGTAATTATATATTATTGGCGTATCATAATTCGGAAAATGATGATTGTTTCCTCTCAAATTTGTGTCTGTAGCAGGGAAAGCTAAGACCTGAAAATGTTTATTTTCAATATACTTTCAATATAAAAAAAACAAAGAAAAACTGACAGCTCGAACTAAAAATCAATGAGGTAACGGCCCCTTGTAAGCCCTAGGGCATGACCCAGCACGTACAGACCTCTACTAGCATTCATACATTTATTCGTAGTCTTGGTCGGGCAACTTGTTAGGCTAGCGGATTCATATCAAGGCATGCCACTTATTCTCCTAATGGAATGTCCTTTAACATTTTAAAGATGATAATAATAATAATAATAATAATAATAATAATAATAATAATAATAATACTGTTTTCAGTAAATTTAGTCACACTTTCATAAGCTATTCTGCTCGATCTCTTAACTTCCGTTTGTTTCTCTTTCCTTTAAATTAAATAACGTTTGATTTAGCATACAACCTAGCACTAAAAGTGGGTACATTATCACTGAAATTGCCTTCTTGACAGTATAAAGTACTTTAATATAAAATAATTACATAAATCCACCCTCACTTATAGCTCTGTAAGTTTATTTAAAAAACATTGTGGGTCCCATTGACATTAATTTCTCTAAAAGCTATTGATTCTAAAGGTGAATTCCTTTATCTATATCTTGGTGGGATACACTAAGCTGAAGCAATAGTCAAATCTTTTAATAAGCCAGTCGCTCTGTGAAACAATTGAAATTCAGTTCGCTTTCGCGGTCAGGGGTAAACCAAAAAAGAGATGAAACGAAATATGACTTCTTGTGTGAAAAACTTGAAACCAACAACAATGAATATCTTGGAAAGGGTTAACTGTATATAAAAATGTGTATAACATTAGCTGTGTGTTATGCCGAGATCTACATTTTTCTATTAAGTTCTTATCCATCTTCTACGGTTACCAATATGCAAAATTCATCCAAAATGAAGAGGTCTTCAGAGGCTATTACCAGAAAATCCAAGATATGCATTTTATTTTTCATGTAAATATCTTTAATATACGATATTTAAAAAAAAAAAAAAAAAAAAAAACGCTTTGAGCTAAAATTAATTAAAAAAAAAGTCCACGTAAAACGTAGTTTGGGGTGAAGGGGTTCTCCTGAAGGCCTTAGTGTCGTGTTCTTAGAAGACAACCGAACTTAAACACCAAGTTTGTTTTCTTTAACGTTTTTGTGAGCTACGCTTCCACATACAGACGCACGCACACACGAACCACTTACTAGAAATGCTTGTTATGGATTCAGGGGACCTCAAAACATATTTCCAGTGAAATTTCGACATTGACTTTTTGGGTCGAAAACAAACTTTCTGTACCTACTCTATACATAGTACGTGTAAAGGAAGTAAAAAGAATTTTTAACGGCATTGGCAAAGTTCTATTGGTTTTAATTCAGATGTGGCCAAACGTTTTTGTTGTGTCCAAATTATACTGGTTATGTTTAAATACCCATTGCCAACCAACATTGCTGGACTGTGACGAAAGCTCCACTAAGATTATCTGCGGCATACAGAATATACAACGGATGGGGACAGCTCGAACAGCACTACGTATACCGAGTATTGTGCTACAACTCCCCAGGAGGAAGGGATGTAGAGAAGCAGGAAACAACAAGCTGCAGGCAGACGGTCCAAGAGATGCGCCAAATACCTAAAATTTTCGAACTCGAAAACCCAAACCACCACCAGCGCCAGATCCACCAAGAGTGGGTGATGAACTACTCTTAATCCTCGGGGAATACTTACCTTGGAGCAAGCATACACGCCATCTGTCAGCACTACCTCACACTGCGAAACCCAAAAACACACTCTAATTATGAGAAGAAATGGAATGAAAGTGAATGTCGGAGAGGAGATATTGACTGAGATAGATTGTCCCAGCATTTTTTTATTTTATTTTATTTATTTATTTATTTATTTATTTATTTTTTGTTCCTGCACAGGATTCTGACTCCTAAGCATTTTTTAATATGATTTATTTTTCATCATTAGATTAATACATGATTACAATAGGTTTAAGCCATAAATCAATTGAATTTTAAATACAAAATACAGTTTATTTTGGTTATGTTTATTTCATGTCATTTTATTTTGTTGACCGCGCCATAGTGGTCAGTCCTATTTCACGTCTTGGAGAGTGTGATGTTTGTATGTTTGTGGAATGAATCCTCCTCACAGAAGCGGGAAGCTGAACCTAACAGCATTGTCAGTGTTTTTTAGTGTTGAGGTGATAGTCCACCGAGTCACTAACAATATTAGTTGGTAAACTCAAACCGGGTGATAAATGGATGCACATCGCCGATAAATCCGGACTTCATCAATTTCCAACGTTCTTGCCTCAGGAAGCTGAACCAGTATTCTCCACAGTGACGATATTCTGTTTCAAAATCCAATGGAATGTTCCCATTACCAACCAAATTACAGATTGTGCTCGCCCATGTCGCCAGAGTTTTTCTGCTGTCGGTATGGTCTCGTTTAACACTTCATAAGCTGTCTCTTGCCAATCAGTTGAAATATGTTTACAGAATACATTCTTTCAAATAATGTTCCATTTCCGAACATGCTTTTCTTCAATCCTGGGTGCAAGCGGAGCAGCAGTCAATAGACGGTAGTGGTTCCGGGTTTGCTAGAAAGCTGTGATCTCCGTGCCTGTGTCCAGAAGGCGCTTCAAATGTGTGACGATGGGTTTTAAGGCTGAGAGCACCGTATAAGGATCCTGCAATTGCTGCTCCCAGAACGGTCAATCCATTGATGAACCATTACCACTGAGTGACCGGATGGCAGTTTTCCCCAATAATGCCAGACATTTCTTTGTGACGTCCACTAATCCACATCCACCCTGGGAACGTGGCAAGCGCAGTTGAGGTCTGTTCACCCTGTATGCATTACCAGTCCATAAGAAGTAACCGATAAGTTGTTAAATTTTCTGTGCGTCATGTTTTGTAATCGGCAGAAGCTGTGCTGTATACCAAATTTGACTGAGACCATAGGTATGAACATACCAGATACGCTGCAGCAAATTCAAGTTCCGAGTCCGCTCAATGGATAAAGAATACCGTAGGTGGTTGATTTTATCCCTCCAGTTAAGAGTAATGGTGTCGTCCACATTTTCCATGAAGGAGATACCCAGGATTCGTGTAGCCACAATTGTCACATCGTCAGCATAGGCGGTGACAGTGAAGCGCTCATTATACACAGCAACTCCTCGGAGGGTGTCTTGAAGAATCTGGAGTAAAGGATTTAATGATAGGCAAAACAGTCCCATGGATAAAGGGCACCCCTGACGCACTGACCAGCTGATTAGAATCGGGATGGAGTGCCATCCGTTCCACTACACCCGAGATTTCGCTGTTCTGTAGAGATCTTGAATCATTGAACCGTCTGCACAGGAAAATGTGCTGCTTCCAAGCATTTCCATAAGTATTGATGGTGCAATCTATCGAAAGCTTTTTGGAAATCGAGACTGATCAAAGCTGTTACTTGATGTACCTTTCGGAGCTGTATTAGTACATCCCGAAGTTCCGCTAACGTAGCAATGATATTATTCTGACATTGCCGCCTGATTGTAGTTTAATATTTCAGCATAAGCACCTTTCAGTTTGTTAGCCAAGACTTTAGCGAATAATTTGTAGTCCACATTGAGCAATGTTATTGGACGGTAATCATTCATTGTGGTTGCTCAAGCTGTCTTTGGGAGTAATACTATAATGCCATCCGTAAAGGTGTCGGGAAAACAAGCTGTGTCCCACAATTCGACAAATATTGGCATGATTGCGTGCTTCATGATTGGCAAGCACGTCCTATAAAATTCATAGGACAGTCCATCAGGACCTGGAGACGTGTGTTGACTCGCCTGGAGAAGAGCATCTAACACTTCACGTTCGGTGATAGGGCTGGTTAGCATCTCAGAGGTGTCTTACGAGACGTTAGTTTTAAACAGCTGACGATCAGCATACATATGCTATGTCCCTTGTGCTGGTTCCTCGTGAAACAAATCCTGGAAATGATCCGCAATAAGTTGAAGAATAGCTCTTGTCCCAGAGCATGGGGCTCCAGTGACAACATTCTGAAGGATTTCTGGATATTTAGCACGCCCCTCCTTTCTTTCTTTAGCAAAATAATAAAATGAGTGCCGTTCCTCAGCGTGTATGTGCCGGGCCTTAGCTCGGACCTTATGGCCATCTAGGTGCTGTAATTGTTTCATCTTGATAATTTCCTTCAGTCGTTTGATCGTTGCCTTCACATCACAGCCCTCTCGTTGCTTCGCACACAGATCCTCCAGGGCCTCATTGTAAAAAAGCAGCAATTTCTTTTTCACCTGTGCCCGCAAAATACTCGGGTATTTAAAAAGCGAGCGGATCGCCGGTTTTGCAGTTTCACTCCACCAAACACTCTTCCGGGTTGCGGTTCTGAAGGAGGCTTGTAACTGGTTCCATTTAACTTTAAAGTGCTCCAGGACTTCTGTATCCTCTAAAATGGCGTTATTAATCTTCCAGTAACCTCGGCCGGCCTTCTGAATGCTGAGTTGCGGAATCTGGAGTTGACATATGACGGCATGATGGTCGCTAAACGCCAAAGGAATAACGCTAATACGGTGTACAGCAGTAGATATCCCTGGAGAAACATATATACGTGACGAAGAAAGGTTACAGCATCGCCATGCTTTATTTCCCAGGCATCCTGAAGCTGGAGCTGCGTCGCTAGTTGATGTAACATAGTGCTGAAGTTGGGCGCAGCTTTTTGATCCTTAGCATGCAGCGTACAATTAAAATCACCTGCGAGGAAGCATTCCTTAGCGTGCTGTAATAGTGGAGTTAAATAATTTTGAAAAAACCGCTGTCGCTCCTGTCGATGTTGGGTACCTGCAGGAGCGTATATATTCACTAACACCGTATCATCTAAGGTCGCAGAGATGATCCTCCCCGAGGGGTCCATTTGAAAGTTCTGTAACTGAAGACCTTTCCGATAGGCAATGGCCGTGCCCCTTCCGTGGGATCCCAGATTCACTTTATAGTCATAACCATAAAGAGCATCCAAATTACAAGTGTTCACTTCTTGCAGAAAACAAATATGAACATTATTCACTCCGAGGAATGTGTCGAGCAGTTTCTGTGTAACAAGATTGCGACAACCGTTCACATTTAAAGTCGCACTTGATCTCAGATAAATCATACTAAGGAGGCACGGGCACAAGAACAGTACCAGCAGGAACAGCACTATGAAATACCTGCTATCAATACCGCGAGCATTACTGCCTGGTGTCGCTTTCTCCATCTGAAAAGATCTGTGTTGCAATATGTCCGCGAATCCTAGGGTCATCAGCAAAACCCCTTCCCACCCCTCCAAGCGGAGGAAGAAGTAACGGGTCCGATTCTGTCATTACCGGGGCGGAACGAGAGGGATGGGTCCCACCGGTCGGCACTGCTGGATGTAGAACTGCGTACTCCGCGGGAGTAGACTGGCTACCACCGGAGTGGCTGTGTTGCAATTCGCGTACTCTGAGCCTAGGGTATCGTACAGAACAAGACCCCCGTCCCGCAGGTGAAACTGTGTCTCGGATATCAGCAGGTACGTTGGAACAACTGGCCCCAGAGCGGGCCTCAACAGTAACCTCATGTAGCAATTGCGCAGCTTTCTGCCCTGCTGCCAGCCCTCCACCATCTCCACAGTTAGAACTCCCTGCGTCCCTTCCAGCTTCCCGGGAATCGCATGACGACCTGTTTGCTGTTTCCTCCATGCTAAGCGACGCAGACGACACTGCGGTCTGCGGCTCGCTCAAAATACCCGATGCCACTGGCGTCATTAGCCGTTGTAGAGGCTGTTCTGCCGAAATAGTGTATAGCTGTTCTGACTCCACGTCATGTTCAATTTCCAGCTGGCTACTCCTGGACAATTTCGCACCACTCGTTTTTCGGAGCTTTGACCACTTACCACTCTGTTGTTCAGTCGGCCGTTTCTCTACCCCAGCAGCTACATCAACCACTAGTGGATCAGAACCGACCTGCTCCATCCCCTCGGAGTTGGGAGGAAAACCGCGTTTACCCACGACTTCGCGGAACACAGTTGCATACTCCCTATGCTCCTCATGCATGGACTCATCCTGGGTCGCACCATGCTGCTGAGTTTCACTTGCCACGGAAGGCTGCACATGGACATTCAAAGGTGGGAAACTGTCACTCTGCTGGTCAATTACGGGAGAAACGGGTGCCAAGTCGTTCCGATGTCCAATGGTTACCGGGCGCACATTGGTGGAGCGGTGAGGGCACACTTCCTTCAGGTGTTCCGCACTATTACAGACATAACATGAGCGTGGGTGTCCAGCATAAGACACGGATAATCTATAGCTGCCAATGACAAGAAAGCTAGGAATAGTCATCTTCAGTTGCATTTTAACCGTACGTATACCGTTAACACTGGTACACGATAATGACGGCCCCATTGTTTTTTTTCGGACATCATACACTGTCCCATAACATTGCAGTGTTTCTTTTAACACCTGGTTAGGAATTTCAGGTGGAACATCCAAAACACGCACAGAGAGCCCATTACCGGTCGCGTGGTCAAGTATTACTTTAGTTATTTCCCCATTCATGTAGGTGAAATTCGTTTCGTACGAGAAGGTATTTAAAGTCTTCTCTAACAGGAGTGCTGATATCTGTTTTACATAAATTGCCCTTTCACTGGCGATTAACTGAATGGTGTCCACTTGTTCCGCATTTAACCGTAAGGTATCAGCAATAAAGTCATGTACCTCATAAGCTGTCGGTCTCATTGCATTTAACACAAATTTAACTCTAATTGTATTCTTCCTGGAGTACATTTCCATTTTTCACAGAGAAAGTACTCTGTAACACACAAATATAACACAAAAGTAGTGATTAGGGGTTGTAGACAAAGCGTGGTTAATCCCTCTTGTACTCACTGGCTGTCATTGCCACACCACTTGTAAACAACACTAGAACCTCCTGGTAGCGTCCGTTCGGACCGGGCGCACAAACCAGACGCAGCATTCACCCCCAATCAAGAAAAACCATGAAAAACCAGAGGCCAGAATGATCGGTCAATGAGAATTGAACCCAAATTGAAACCTAATACTAACCTCACACGTTACCATGGAGACAACTTGCTTGGTAACAAGACGTTAAACTTTCCTGACCATCACTTCCTGTACGCGCCACTTCTTTGTCATCCGTTTCAGGGTTGAAGAACCAGGCGACGGTGTTCGGCAGGTTTTGTGCTCTGTAAACGTTTATGGGTATTACCCGGCCGGCGTCCGATCCACTCGATCAGGAAACGTTGTCCCCGTCGACAGCCGGGTCTCTCCTCTCAAGGGTTACGTAAGTCGTAGAGAGCCACAATGACAAACGTGACGCGCGGTGTAGTGCTCTGTTCCAATGACCGGGGCCCCTCCCGCGAGAATCTTAATCCTAAGGTTACTAACGTATTGCATTATGCCAGCTCGGTTCACGAGATGAACCACATAAGATCACCCAGCGCAATGTTCACAAAATAGATGTGCTCTCCAGTTGAGCGTTTTTAGAAAGGGTCTCTCAGTGGGGTAATTTTCACTAAACTTATTAGAGATATTGTTTTACTCTATTTATTACTCCAATGATTTCTGAAAATAAACGGTTCTTGAGGTAATGTGTTTAACAGCGAAACAAAATATGCATAGGAATGTTAAGTATTCATTTTTGACTTGTCTGTTTATATTTTTCTAGTTTAGTAGGTACCACATAATAATAACAAAACCTAAGTTTGGAAAGAAATATTATTAGATACTCTTATTCTTCTTGTTCTTCTTCTTGTCATTATTACTATTATTATTATTACAACCAAAATTTCATGTCCCAAAGATAAAATCTGTCAAAATTACGTTTCATGTTTTCCCCCAGTGATGACTACCTTCAAGAAAGATAAAAAAGTCCTCCTCCAAAAAAAAAAATAAAGATAAACATTGCCATTGTTGTAAACTCTTTCGTTTAATTATTCTTATGTATCAATATATGCAAGAAATTATATATTATTAGTGGATCACAATTTGTAAATAATGTTTTTTTTTCTTGCCAACCTTTGGACTATGGGAGGCAATGCCGAGGGATGCGCATTTTTAATTTCGATCTACTTAAAATATGTTACGATTGCCTTAAGCATGTCTTATTATTAATAATAGGTTACTAAATTTTCCTTTTTACTTCACTTGAACATCTAGGTGTTTATGTTACCTGTCATCTCATTTCACTAGATCCTCACTTCAGTATACTTCTTCACCCTCATATATACAACTTATCTGTTCCACCACATTTATGAAAATAATTTACTCTGCTAACACTTATAACTTCACTTCACTGTTCACTTTATCCTCAATTTAAACTTATGCATATCTAATGGTTTATTTTTAATATTATGCACTTTCTAATCCTTTAATCACTAGGTTTATAGGGCCGCGCCGTGGTTAGACCATTCGCCTCTCACCTAGACGCCCCGGGTTCGATCCCAAGCGACCGCATGTGAGATTTGTGGTGGACAAAGCGGCGCTGGGGCGGTTTTTTTCCGGGTTTTCCGGTTTCCCCTGTCATCGTATTCCACCGGTGCTCTATCTTCATTCATGTATCATCAGTGTCACCGCCTGTTGTGCCATTAGTAGTTAAAGCGGGCGTTAAACACTAGCAAAAAAAAAACAACAAAAAAAAACTAGGTGTATAACAACCACTACATATACTCTGCAATCACTCACCACCAATCTTCACGCCATTAGACTCTGCATCCTTCCCTGGCTCCTCCGTTACCATCTCTCCTACTTCGGCAACTTCTTTCTCGGGCCATCGTCCATCTTCTCCAAATACGTCCCCTAGCTCTTCCTCTCTCCTTTCCGGCGATATGGGCTCGCCTCCCTGTTTGTTACACTTGATATATCCTTTTGGCTCCTTCTCCGACCTCTTACCCTCCGTCTTGTCCGCTTCATTATCATTTATGTTTCTTATTTCTTCCCACACATGGCCATATATACATTATGACTTTTCTATTTCTTCTTTATATTAAACCCCCTCATTATCGTTCACCTTCTGCTCCACGTGTTCGTGATTTTTAATAAAAAAGAAAAAAGGTACCAGATTTGTTGCTGGGGTGATACTATTATGATTTCTGTAGTTCTTGCCGGTAGTTGTCGTTCCTGCAACCTCTCCGAACTTCTTTGTTGGGTTTCTTAATAGGTTGCAATTTCTAACGGTGTTTCTACTATTACTCTTTCTTCCCTTACTAATTACCTTGTAGTTTTTGTTATTTACACATTGCAACAAATTGTCAGGTCACAAAATGTGGGCGTCCTTTTTGTTTCTCGACCACCTGAATTCGAAAATTATACTCAAAGCATCATATCACCCACATCTTTTGCACAAATCACGTATTTTGCAATAATGATGATATATATGAAAACATCATATGAACCACAGAAGCAGCGCAACACTTTCAACTGTTCAACTCTTGTGCCCCTAGCGGCCCACAGCGAACTGTCAGATTGAAGGTGCCCTTGCCTGTCCATCATTGTTTTGTGTTTTGTTTAAGGGAGTGCGTGCTACTGTTAGTGTACAATGTCTACCCGAGGTTATGTAAACTCTTCTAACTGCTTTTGTTATATTCGTGGTGAAGTTGTGCAAAAGGACAGAAGAAACATTACCTCCTTCGTGAGAAAAGTCTACCATGCCTATTTCGGAGAGAAACTTGGCGAGATCAATAAAGCATGGGCTCCACAGGTCGTGTGTGTTGTGTGATTTATGACGGTGGGCGGCAGGATAGAAGTCATTACGATTTGGCATCCCTGTGATCTGGCGGGAGCAACAGTATCATACCGACAACTGCTGCTTCTGCTCTTGCAAGGCTACAGGTTTCAACAAGAAAAACAAGAATAGTATTGAAGATCCAAACAGCATTCACTCAGCGATTTGAACTGTTCCACATGGCTTGGATAAACTTATTCCACAGCCTCTACAGACATTAGATATGGACGACAGTGATACCATGCAGGAGATGGATGATAGAGTTTGAAGTAGGCACAGATGAGGGCCTTGTTCTGTTCCCTCAGGCAGATCTAAATGATTTAGTCCGTGATCTGGGACTGACAATGTATAAAATAGCGCTCATAGAGTCAAGACTGCAGATTAGCAGCTGATACGTCCCTTACACTTTACAGAAAAAAGAACTTGATATTTACACAATATTTTGGTCAAAAAAACGTGTTAGTGTATTGCAGTGATGTACTAGGTTTGAGATGAGTTCAACATTCTATATGCGCCAGGTGACTGGAGACTGTTTATTGACTCATTTAATGGAAGCCAGAAGGAAATTCTGCTACAGAATGATATCACATGTATGCCTCAATACCTGTCCGCCATTTTGTACACTTGAAGGTACATATGACATTAGACACTTCTTACTACCAGCTGTTATGAGGATCACAAGTGGATGTTGTGTGGTGATTCGAAAGGGTTGGGTATGATTTTAAAATAACGCTGTTTCATCTGCGAATAGGACAGTTGGGCTCGTGGCAAACGTTGCGAGTAAGACAACTGGCCCCGAAAATTGGAGTAGGTTCTTGGGGACAAACATATCAATTGTGACCCTTTAGTGGAAAGAGCCAGAATACTCTCGACACCTCTGCATATCAAACTGGGCATAATGAAGTAGTTTGTGAAGGCATTATCTAAGTGTGGCAACTGTTTCAAACATACGTGTAACATGTTCCCCAGCCTGTCAGATGCTAAGTTGAAAGAAGGCGTGTTCTCTGGTTCCAATATTTGGAAACTAATACAAGTTGATTTTTTTTTTTTCGTTCAATGAATGCCGTGGAGCGAAAATCCTGAACTGCCTTTAAGCGTATAGTTTAAAGTTTCTTGGGAAACAATCGTAGCCCAAAGCATATCGACACAGTTAAGAACATGATGAGGAAATTAAAAATGCTGCGAAGCTCAATGAGTTTGATGTTACAGTTTTTAAGTTCGCACCTTGAATTTTTTTCCTCCTAAACTGGGTGCTGTATGTGAGGAATATGGTGAAATATTCCACCAGGATATCAAAGACATGAAATGACAATACCAGGGAACTTGGAATGTTCGGATGATGAGTGACCGCTGCTGGATGCTTCACTGTAATCACACAGATATTCTCCGTAAGAGAAAAAGCAGGGGCCTCACCATGATAACTAAGTAAGCACGGAATGAATTTCAATATGTTGCTATAAACGCGATTTCCACTTTTGCATGATATATATGATTTGCGAATCATGCAAAAGTGGAAATCGCGTTTATAGCAACATACTTATATTTATAATTTGAAAAACGTTTTTGAATTCAGGAGATCGAAACCTACATTTTCACAAATAACTTTTTTCACTGTTACATTATGTTATCTATGTACTTGTATATTTCGTCCCTTGTGACTCTTCCTATTTAAAATCCACCTAATGCTCCTCTGTCTTCTTCCAGTTGGTTAATACATTTTGGACAGTCAAAAACTGTATGTTCTGGCGTCTCAATTTTATTACATGAGGTGCATATACTATTAATAGTTGTTTTCTTAATTTTAAACCAGTAGGTCTGTGAGGCCCGTGTACAGTAAGGCAAAGGAGTATACCTTCAGTTGGCTGCGTTTTGAATCTCTCCCTTGTTCAATGTTCGCAAAAATAAAAACTCCTTTACTCTCGTCCTTATTATACCATTTGTGTTGGCAATTTTTCATTACGGTATATTTAATTTCCCTGTGATTCTTGTTTCTCATTCCAGTACTTTCTTGTTCTGTCTGTGATCCTATGTTTTAAGTCAGTAAACTGATTCTCTTAATTTTATTTATTAACGTATCAGTGGTATCAACAGTAGTGTCACATTTGATGTCAACACTCCATAGTTGGGGTAGTACTGAGAGAACCCGTAAACCTTAACAGTATCTTTTTTTGAGTTCATCTTAATAATGCCACAATTTGCCCATCATTACATTCTTTTGCCCCATAAGACATTATCGCTGAATAGACGCTGTTAAATAAGTTGTTATGGTGTTTAACGGGATAATGTAGTTGATTTGAGTCATCATGACTAAAGCCATCATCTTTTTTTCTGGCTTGTTTCTAACATATTCTGTATGCATTCTAAAGCTACATTTTTCATCCAAAGACTTATGTTAACATCTTAGTACACATTTTAATGTATAGTCCCTCAGCATTTTCCCTTTTAATATCATTTGTTTGGTGCTATCTGTAATTTGTTCACCCTACAGCATTCACCTAATTTAGAGGTTAATACATTGCAGTTCTCTTCAACAACTCCCCTATTTTGGCCTTAATAACATATAGTAAATCATTGATGTATGCATCATTTTTTTTACATAGGCCACAAATTGTAAGGATTCTAAACATATTTCCAATATAATATCTAAAATGTCCGGTTCTTAAGGATCGAACCCTGGATACATCCCTTTGTTATTTGTCGATAATCCACATCTTTAATTCCTCTAACTTTCATGGTTCTATTTTTGCAATAGTCATTTGAAATGTCATTAAAACATTTAGGAAAACCTATTTCACTCATCTTTGAAACACTTTTGGCCACCGGAGATTATTAAACGCACCGAAGGTAACCACTAGAATACCCAGAACATATTGTGCGTCTGATATTCTATTGTTATTATTAAATCATTAATTGTATCCTCTGTTTATATACAATTCCGAAATCCATATTATCATTCATTCCATCATTACTTTATATTCTTTTAATATCCTAGATATTAAACCTTCTATCATTTTCCCCCATAATGTTAAGGAGAAAAATTGGTTTGTATGATTTATGATTTTATAATCCACGTTTTTGCCTTTATTGAGTAACATTACATTGGTCTCGTTCCGGTAATTGGGAATTCTTTCTTGCCATAAGCGTCATTAAAATGTTTATGTAAGTATGCAGTTAATTTGTGCTCCAAACACATCATAACTTCGTTTTGAATGCAAATTGCTCCGGGTTCCTTTTTTCTTCTTTAACCCTCTGATTAGGAGTCTAATTGCAGCTATATCTAATGGATAATTTTCTCTTGTATTTATATATTGCCCTCTCATCTCATTTCCCTTTTATCTTGTTGGGGCCATGTTATATTAAACGTTTGCCTAACAAAACGTCTATTCATACTCTTCAATGTTTTGTTAATTATCTATTTCCTTTATTCAAACTTGATACGATTTCCGGACACTAACTTTTTCCATTATTATTTCATTTGGCATCTCCTTTGCCTTATTCTGTAAAACAAATCCTCCGCTTATTTGCCCAATGATTTTTTTCCTTATTTTTTCTAACAGCTTATTATATCTCTGTTTTGCTCTCATCTTTTAAATTTATTTCCCGTTCACCTGTGTTTGTCGCTTAATTTTCTCAAATTCTCTTGGTAGGGTAACCGTTTGATGTTATATTTTGACCAACTCTCGAACTGTTAATTTCTACCTCTGTTTTCTTATTGCATAAAGTTAAATCTATATTTATGGTGGTTCTTAATATGTTCTGATATATTGGTGGATTATTGGAGTTATTACATATTTCCAATTGTTGTTCTGTAACTAATTCCTCTAATTTCTGATCTCTGATTACCAAACCACCACCAAGATTTTGCTTTAGCATCAGCTGTATGTATTATGACATTGTTGGGGTATGTGATGTTTATATGCCGAATCTGATCTAAATATGGTTCAATTTGATCACTGCACTGAAAATAATGGTTTGTCAAAATAAAGGTGTCCTATTTTTTTGTAATGTCTATATAATGTGTCTATGTGTGAGAGGATTACTTAGGATATATTAACAACTTGGAGATTTGAGTTAATGATTGAAATAACCGCAATAGGGTTCCTTCCTGTACTTATGCATCATGCTCTAATTACATAATTGTATACTAATTTTTCCCTTTAAGCTATAAAGTTCCTGAATACAGAATATATTTAAATTAGGGTCATCTGCCATGTTACGTATCTCGGTTCTCACCAACTTACACCGCGGAGCATTGTTTGACTTATGTTTAAATAAAGATCATCTGCCATGCTACGTATCTCGGTTCTCACCAACTTACACTGCGGAGCATTATTTGACTTATGTTTAAATAAAGATCATCTGCCATGTTACGTATCTCGGTTCTCACCAACTTACACCGCGGAGCATTATTTGACTTATGTTTAAATAAAGATCATCTGCCATGTTACGTATCTCGGTTCTCACCAACTTACACTGCGGAGCATTATTTGACTTATGTTAAAATAAAGATCATCTGCCATGTTACGTATGTCGGTTCTCACACACTTTCTCCGTGGAGCATTATTTGACTTCATTTATAATCTTCATATTCTATGTTTTTTCCCATTATGTCTTCTGTAAAATATTGGGCCTACTAAAGCGTATGAATGAAATTTTGTTCTTGTTCCAAATTTTCTTTTCAGTCAATTCCGATGATAATGTATTAATTCTTATTAACTATTGGCCTTTCGTATTTAAGTTCAAAATAGCTGTTTGTTTTATTATACTCTCTACGCAGTACATAGGTACAGAAGGTATTACATGACACAAAAAAATTCGGTAGCGATATTTCAGCGGAAATACATGTTTTAGAGCTCTCTAAATTAAAACATCTCATGTGCTCCATTCACACGACTCTCTCTATATATCTGTAACAAATTATTGTTAATAAGCTTATGCTTCTATTTACTTCATGCTAATCGAGATAAACATAAGGAAATCCACTGCTTTGTTGTTGTTATTATTATTATTATTATTATTATTATTATTATCATCATTCAGCCTATCTTCTAATTGTGTGGATAAATTTTCTGTAATAAATACTCAATAATCTCCATATATGCTCCTTTTTTGTCTCATACCTAATTGGATGTTATGTTAGGTAACCTTGTTTTAGATTGTAATTCTGGCTTCTCTTCCTTTTCTGATTGTACTTTTTGTATCATTGTATGCTATGGACTGTTATAGTCGGGATTTATGTTGAATTTCTCTGTGTAAATTCCATCTCATTCTGGAGCATTTATTCTCATTGCTTGGTCTTGCCATGTTATGCAAATTTATAGGTGTACTAATCTCTTGAAACTAACCTTTCGCACGTAATTCTGTGCGTCGGACAATCCTTCTTTCCTTCACATTTCCTTTTCATCCAACTGCACGGTATGTAAATCCCAAATTGATCCTTTTCATTCACAGTTTTTTCTATCGTGCATCTGTTCACTGCAGTGACCACAAACTATTTTGTCTTTGTTGCAAAATTTGCTTCGTGCCTAAGATGAAAGCACTTAAGACACTTAGCAACCGACGTAAAATCCGTAACAGCAAAGGATTGGAACCTATATATAATCCTCCATTCTGCACTACTTACTAGCTTTCTTATTCTAGCTAAAACCTTGGCCACATGGTGGGAAGTAGCCTTGTTCTTTGGTCCGAAATATTCTCCTTTTCAATCTCTTCTTTGATCATTTGCTGATAAAACTTCTACTCATAGATATCGTTTTTCAAGTGTTCTTTATTGAAGCCTGCAAGTGCAGCATATATAATAACTAATTTCTTTCCTGGGCAGTTCAATTTTCAAGTTTTTATACTCCTACTTTTCATTTCTTATAGTTTTACCGACATATTCCGCTGTCTGTGCCTCTAGAATGATGTTTCTGGTTGTGGTTCTTATTGGACTACATACCCTTTCATAAATACATTCAGACACACATAAATCTAACTCTAATCTGACATCTAGTTTACTTAGCCAGGACACAGTTGCCAAACCATTTTAATTTCAAAAAGCCTTGTACATGTGTAATGCAATTTACAGCATCGAAAAATTAACTAACGACAATAATACTAACCAAAATAAATTACTGGCTCGTAGCACATCCAAACTACATTCCACAACTACAGCTACAGGTATCCAGTAACTACTTCATTAATCCACAATTCTAAAATATTATTTATTAATTCAAAACGTTCAAATTCGCCATTAGTACTTTCAATTACTTAATATTAAACATTTTAAACAGTGCTCAAACCTCAACTTTTTAAATAATATTATAATTACCTCAATATAACTACATATTTCAAAAGCTTGAAAATGAATGGTCTAGCACCTTTTAAAATATAATGTTTTACTATATATTTAACAACTGAGATCTTATTCGTTTATTTAAACTCCTCAGTTTCCATAGTTAATATTTTCAGTTAATTTGTTGAAAACTAAGATATTGAAAATTTAGTATCACACTTCATAGGAAAATCATTCACTACGTTCTCCGAATCCAAAAACATCGTCCTGACCTCGGAGAATGAATTCTACACGCAGCCTTCACTACACTTTGTCTTCGTTCTTTCACCCACACTATTCTTCTTTACTTCTTTTACTCTCTTCTCTTTCCTCTCCTGGTCTCCTCTTCCCCCTTGCCACGATCCCATGCTCCATAAAAATCTTCTTTTAAACTTATTTTATTTCAGATTTGTTTCCCCTCTAGTTTTATTCTCATCTGCCTCAAATCCTCCTCATATTTAACTCACTCAACATACGAGGGCCGTTCAGAAAGTAGCCTCGGGTTGATTGCAAGAAATTCACCAAGTTAAATAAAAATATTTTAATATATTCATCTTACAACTACATCTTTGCACTATTTTTCTACATAGTTTCCATAACGATTGAGGCACTTATCGTATCTGTTCACAAGCTTTGAAATTCCTTCTGCATAAAAATCACCCGCTTGTGCCTGGAGCCAGCCTGTGACCGCATCTTTGAGCTCTTCGTCGTCATCAAACCGCTGGGACCCGAGCCATTTCTTCATATGCATGAAGAGGTGATAATCGCTTGGCGCCAGATCTGGGCTGTAAGGTGGATGGTTGACAACGTCCCACTTGAAGGACTCAAGAAGGGCTGTTGTTCTGCGAGCAGAGTGAGGACGGGCGTTATCGTGCAAAAAAAAAACGATGCCGGAAGTCAGCATACCACGGCGTTTGTTCTGTATAGCCCGTCGTAATTGTTTTAGTGTTTCACAGTACACGTCTTGATTAATGGTCGTCCCACGTTCCATGAATTCAACCAACAACACCCCTTTTGCATCCCAAAACACCGTTGCCATCAATTTTCGGGCAGAAAAATCTTGCCGGGCTTTTATTGGTTTGGTAGGCGAATTTGAATGTGCCCACATCTTTGATTGTTCTTTTGCCTCAGGGTTCACGTACTTAATCCAGGTTTCGTCCCCGGTCACGATTCTGTTTAACAATGGTTCACCTTCGGCCTCATAACGTGACAGAAATTCTAATGCAGAGGCCATTCTTTGAGTTTTGTGGTGGTCGGTAAGAATTTTGGGCACCCATCGTGCACAGAACTTACGGTAACCCAATCTTGCTGTCACTATCTCGTACAAGAGAGTCTTAGAAATCTGTGGAAAATCAGTAGACAACTCCGACATTGTGAAACGTCGGTTTTCACGAACTTTTACATCAACTGTCTGAACGAGTTCGTCCGTGACCAATGATGGTCTACCACTCCTCTCTTCATCATGAACGTTTTCTCGTCCACTTTTAAATAAACGTACCCATTCACGGACCACTCCTTCACTCATAACTCTTAGTCCGTACACGGCTCAAAGCTCACGATGAATAGCTGCTGCAGAATATCCTTAGGCTGTAAAAAACCTTATAACAGCACGCACTTCACATTTGGAGGGGTTTTCTATTGCAGTACACATTTCAAACGGCCACAAACACTAAACTAGCGCAGGTACGACTTTCACTCGACCACGGCTTGATGCCGACTGACCTGCTGAGTGCGTGAATGCACAGATGGCGTCGCTACTCCCCCCACTACCCGCACTGTGACCGATCGGAGGCTACTTTCTGAACGGCCCTCGTATATGTTGTAGAGTATGCAACAGTTCACAAATTTCACAATCTATAGTTCTTTTCCTTCGAAGCCTATGGTCTGTGACCCATTAGATAATCTATCTTTCGTTTCTTGTTAGGTTTAATATAGTCAATATTTAATCTTTCCTCAATACTGGGAAATATCTCATGTGTTTTTCTTCCTTCTGTATTCTCCATTACATTTTGCCATTCTTCAATAAACTTTTTCTTCATTTCCTTTATACTTTTGCAATATATACCTGCAATGCTGTTTACTTTCTCCCTTTTACCTTTTGTAAACAAATATATTGCTCCTCTTAACCTTTTAACATTTGATCTCATTGCACTAATGAAACATTTATATGCCATCAAATACCAGGTACATCAACTGAACTGACATTTGGTGAATTATTAGGGTAGGAATCCTAATGTCGCCATGTTACAGATATTTATTCTTTTGAAGAAGATTATGTATTACCTTCTTCAGCTCCTTAACTAATATCGAAAGTTTGGATTTTTATGACTTCAATTTAACTCGGTTGTTATCCTGTGAGTCAGTAAGTATTTTGTTGGAATTATAGAAAATAGTATAATCACGTTAATGTTTCGGAATATCGAAACTATTGGTCTATCGTTTCACTTATAAAATTTAAAATAGTGGGAAATACAACTGACGAAACTGGAACACCTGTGTACCCCAAGTTCACCATTTGTGTATATCTTTCAGCTAAATAGTATTTTAATATAATTAGACAAACGATTTGCCACATTGTAACATTTAAACAGAGCTCTCTACGTATCTGCAATAAACTACTATTGCAAAACTTACCTTCTATCTACTTCATGCTAACTGAGATAAACATTATATGAAATGATATTATTACATATATCCTAGTAGGTACAGGAACAATAAGGGACACACTGTAGTGAAGCGATAGTAAAATGCTTTAGGAACGGCTCACTATGTAATAGCTTTTAAACTCCTCCACTTTACATGACCTGGATGAGAAAACGAGTAAGTTTTTTTATTTGAAAAAGGTATAAGTATTGCAAAATGTATATAAACACGAGGAATATCTCGGAATTATTTAATTCCTCAAGAATATTACATTTTGTGCTCTAATGAGATCTTCATTTGCTTTGCAGCGATTTTTTTTTCTGTATCTTACGATTTACCAGTTACGCAAAAGTTATCCGAATGAGAAGGGCTTCAGAGGCCATTTCGAGAAGTTTCAAGATATATGTTTAATTTTTCACCTGTAACATATGCTACTTTAATCAAAATCTTCAGAGCCATTTTTGAGGCAGTGGAACTTTGAAAAACGTTCCAAATAGAGAGTAGTTGAGGTAGGGAATTTTCTTAACAATCTTCGTGTCACATCTTTGGAAAGTACTGAATATTAATACCAAGTTGGTATTTATCGGAGTGCTTTTTTTTTCAGTTACGCTGTACACAAAACACAGAGACATAATTACGTTTGCGCATGTAAACTTTTTCTAAATTGTGTTATTCAGCGGACCTCCTACCATGCATTTCTGGTAAAAATTGTTAAGTAATTTTAAGTGGAATACATTAGATACCTCGCCTAATTACCCTAGTAGTAGGGATAGTAAAACATACAGTGAAATACTACATTATATGCATTTAAGTATTATGAATGTGCTTTAAATGGTAATTACTACACTGATAATTATTTCAATTTTACAATGAATATTGCAGGAATAAGAACTTAATTTGACTTTATAATTCAGTGCCACTGACTAACCATAAACTTCAGATTGACAATTGAGAAAATGACATTTAAGGCGAAGAGGTAGATATACATTGTTCTTAATTAAAAGGCTGC
This sequence comes from Hymenopus coronatus, assembly GCA_030762935.1. Classification (NCBI taxonomy): domain Eukaryota; kingdom Metazoa; phylum Arthropoda; class Insecta; order Mantodea; family Hymenopodidae; genus Hymenopus; species Hymenopus coronatus. The sequence goes on from CM060900.1 coordinate 364,806,099, forward strand.
ATGTCGAACTTAAGAACAAATACAGCATTTAATATAATCCGTATTACGTCAGAACAGAAAACGTAAATCAAATAACACTACTATAAGTACATAAAATAGAGAAAAATGTCGCGGTGTTACTGACTTCAGATTTCTCTGAAGTGCGGAGATACCATACACCAAAATACTTGTACCATCTTTCGGCTAGTTATCGCAAGTGATGGGCAACGGACGTATGAGGAGGATAAGCAAGTGGAGAAAAGAACATATTATGCGCTCACCTTTTCTTGGGCACAAGTTTTACGGGGAAGCAAGGGCCGAATGGAAGAACTGTTCGCTCGCCCTCCTGTCTCTCAGCAGTGTTCTCAACCAAAGAGAGTTTATATCTGTAGCACTCTCAGGCATTATGGTGAATAGATTACCTATGTTGCCGCCAACTAGCTGAATTATTAAATGAAACACAGCGCATGTGTGTGGTAAATTCTGGGATCTACAGGCAGAATTAAAGCTTAGTGTTGAAACTACTAGGTATCAGGGCGTATAGCGTACTTAATATATCAATGTTGTCGCTCTGCTTTGCTGCCAAAGTTGAATAAACCTACCGAATGAAGAATAGCGAGCCGAGCGCCCAAGAAAAGGTGCGCACATAATACATGCTTTTTATAAGAAATAAAAGTTGTATTTACTTCAAGAAGGAGATTATGTGTCGTCTTACCGGAGGCCACACAAATGAGGATAAGAGGTCGTCCTCCGTGATCTAGGGTTAGCATGCTAGCCTGTGGTTCCCAAGGTCGCGAGTTCAAACCTAGCGGAGCGCGATGAATATTTTTCGGGCGTAAAAATCCTTAGCAGGGCTTCTTTGGAAAAGAAGCTAAACCGTTAGCGCCGTGTCGTAGATTTACGGAAGGAAAAGCACCGCAAGACTGATAAAGAGGCCTCTGAGTAAAACTAAGCTGTCTTTCACGCACCATATAGAAAGGGACACTAAGAAGTGCAACAGTTAATGTGCGTCCATAAATTAAACTGAATTTCAATTTTGAGAACAAAGGTTCTGTGTTAAACTATAATAATAATAATAATAATAATATTATAATAATAATAATAATAATAATAATAATAATAATAATAATAATAATAATAATCTACTTTTCACACCCCTTTTAGAGGATATTTCGGAGAATCCCAACGCAATTATATATTTTAGCGAACATGCATATTTAATGGGATCAAACAGTCAATCCGTTTATCACAGTTATTTTAGAGGTGATTTTAGAAAACTTGTTGGGAAAATGTGTTTTGCACCAACGGACAATTCTTTCCCTGATTCTGTAGGCTGGGAATACCAAGTGGCCAACTGGCCCATATTTAACGTGAGTACATATCCCTTCGTGGATTAAAATCTTTTAGAACTCAAGGAACTATTCCAAGTTAAAACCGGCCAGCTGGGAAGTGGTGTGAGCGACCTTCGTTTTACCTCTCTCAATGAGCGCGACCCATCTCTGTTGATAAACAAGAGGGTAAACTTAGAGGATTTAAACTTGCTGATAAAGCTTACTGAAAAGTCGTTACACCTCTGGACGCCGAATGAAACATAGGAAGCACCAAGTCAATTAAACAAATGTTAGATATTTGTAATTGAAAGTTTCACCAGAGCTGCCAAGTGTTATCAAATGCTGTTTAAGATATAATGAAGAGCATACAAAAGTTGAGAATGATACAACCCGTTATAGAAAAAGCCGTTGCATTTTCAGGAACTTCTACGCTCGGGAGAAAAAAAGTAAAATGAAAAACATTTTACAAAAACGAAGGACCAATATCCGGCGCTCCGGCGCTTCTCCATTACCTGCGCCTCCACCTATATGTATACAACATGAAAGGTCAACATGGCATTATAGATGTTGCAACCGAACAACCTTCCATATTACGACTCGGAGACAGCTCAGAGGGATCTCACATTTTTTTTTTAAATACAGTTCCGGAGTCTGATCGGGACTCCGGCGCTGTTTACCCTACGCTTTATTTACCTAATTTGTTTACTTTGATTACTGTATGATTGCTGAATTTCTGTTTTACTTTTTACACACACATTCACAAACATATAACACCCATGCCCAAGGCGGGACTCGAACCCACGATCCCCTGCGCTGCGAAACACCAAAGCGAGACGCTTTGGCGAGCGCGGCCATGGGGACCGGCCACATTGGGAACCGCTAGGGAGCCCTGCCTGCTGGTAACAATGTGAAAACTAAACTACAGAATAACTATTAGAATAGGTTGTCATTAGATATTCTCATTTATTCTAAAAGGTAGAGTTTTCTTTGGTTGGAGGCAAGATATGTGACCTAGCTAATAAACGATATGCTTCCTCCTTAAGGCCCAAGGAACAAGGAGAGGAAAGCTTGGTTGACGCCTTGTTGGGACTCTGGCGCTGTGTTGCATTTTGTTTTTCCTCTTTTTTTTCCTTTTTACCCTCACTTCCTTTGTTTACCGTTTTATTTTTACTCCCAAATACGCATGTAATATACACATTTACAAACTCACAAACACCTATGCCCTAGGTGGGACTGGAACCCACGGTCCCTGCGCCAGGAAGCACCAAAGATAATTCTTGTCTGTCGCCAACATGACAACCTGACAATCATCTATCTATAACCTCAGGCTACGTTACTGCCAGCCATTGCCAACCTAATAAAGCTATATACAACAACTGAACTATACTCTGTGATCGCCACAATAGGACATTATAAAAATTTGAATAGTAAATATAGAGAGGATACCAAAACTTTTATTTTATATTTTAAAATATATATTTTCCAGATTTTTAAAGCAATTTATGAGGTATAAGTTTAATTTTATCTCCATGGCACGACAGCTCACGGGGAACCTTGGCCTACCGCCCGGCCGTTGCGTCCCCCATCTCGGTCTACTACAGACGTCATGGATGGGGTGCAGTATTGGAGGGTGAGACGTGGTCAGCGCCTCGAGTCCCCCGGCCGGTTAATGCGGTCCTCATGACCTGGAGCCGCTACTTCTCCATCAAGTAGCTCCTCAATAGGCCCCCCAGGGACCTTACGAGGCTGAGTGCACCCCGGGCCAGGCCTCCCAGCGGGGGAAAAATCCCCCCGCCGGTACTGGGGATCGAACCCAGGTCTCCCGCTTGGTAAGCAGCAGCGCTAAGGAGATGATCAATTTTACTCTTTATGAATGAAAATGAGTGCGAGGATTAACACTAATGTTTCCATTTAAAACAGAACATTATTCTTTTTAACATATTTAGTTATAAATACTTGATTCTTTGTAAATAATACCACCATCATATGTTAACTTCAGGCATTCCCTGTCCGATTTTTCTATCTAGGGCTTACTCTCCGTGTGATTGCTAATTTGCTTCTTATTGTTTATGGTTATCCAGTCCCGGTCCCTCACATACCTTATTGAGATTCTCCGCCTGAGGCTCTTCATACACTTTTTTTATACACAAAAAATATTGAGTGGCGTCAACCAGGCTTTCCTCTAATGATTCCATTAAAACCTTATATTATATTTTTACAGAAATTAAGTCAATTTAGTAGAATGCCAAAATTTGGTTAATCACATTCCGTCAACAAGGCAATAAGGTAAGAAACATTTTTCTCTTCTAAGGAGCATTTTATGAATCCAACTGAAGCATACAGTAAAATAGTTTAATTGACCCATTTTAACAACGTAAAACAGCACAATTGAAAAAGAACTTGCAAGATTTTGCTTACTCCAAACTATAAAACGGTGCAGAATATTAAGTTCACAAAACTCGTTTAATTTGAATTATACTGCATACCTTGCACATCTGATTGCAACATAATGATTATTTGCATGTTCCTACAAACAAAACTGATGGTTTGAAGTAACTGAAAGAAGCGCAGAGTTATATGTAGCCAGGAGTCTTGGAGCTGACAAACGCCAAAGAGTTCATTCCACAAAAGATCCTTAGGTTCGAAGTGCGAGGACTTTCAGCCCTTTCTAAAATCCCTAGCTATACTGCTGCTGTTGTGGTAATATTACCATTACCTCTTCCCCTACCCCTATCACTGTCATTATCCCTTCCACTACCTCCAACACTCCACTACCACTATCTCTACCACTGCGTTTACCACTACCACTACTTCTACTATCTCTACCACTACCATTACCACTACTATTGTCTCTACCACTACCGCTACTATTTACCTCTGCCACAACCACTACCTCTACCACTATTATTATAGCATTACCCCAACTACTACCTCTAGCACTACCACTACCACTACCACTACCTCTACCACTACCTCTAGTACTACCACTACCACTACCTCTAGCACTACCACTACCTCTAGCACTACCACTACCTCTACCACTACCACTACCTCTAGCATTACCACTACCTCTACCACTATTATTATAGCATTACCCCAACTACTACCTCTACTCCTACCACTACCACTACCTCTACCACTACCACTACCTCTAGCACTACCACTACCTCTACCACTACCACTACCTCTAGCACTACCACTACCTCTACCACTACCACTACCTCTAGCACTACCACTACCTCTACCACTACCACTACCTCTAGCAATACCACTACCTCTACCACTACCACTACCTCTAGCACTACCACTACCACTACCACTACCTCTAGTACTACCACTACCACTACCTCTAGCACTACCACTACCTCTATCACTACCACTACCTCTAGCACTACCACTACCACTACCACTACCTCTAGTACTACCACTACCACTACCTCTAGCACTACCACTACCTCTATCACTACCACTACCTCTACCACTACCTCTACCTCTACCACTATTATTATAGCATTACCCCAACTACTACCTCTACTCCTACCACTACCACTATCTCTAGAACTACCACTACCTCTAGCAATACCACTACCTCTAGCACTACCACTACCACTACCACTACCTCTAGTACTACCACTACCACTACCTCTAGCACTACCACTACCTCTATCACTACCACTACCTCTACCTCTACCACTATTATTATAGCATTACCCCAACTACTACCTCTACTCCTACCACTACCACTACCTCTAGAACTACCACTACCTCTAGCAATACCACTACCTCTAGCACTACCACTACCACTACCTCTAGCACTACCACTACCTCTAGCACTACCACTACCACTACATCTAGCACTACCACTACCACTACCTCTAGCACTACCACTACCACTACCTCTAGCCACTACCTCTAGCACTACCACTACCACTACCTGTAGCACTACCACTACCTCTAGTACTACCAATACCACTACCACTACCTCTAGCACTAACACTACCTCTAGCACTACCACTACCTCTAGCACTACCACTACCTCTACCACTACCTCTACCTCTAGTACTACCACTACCTCTACCACTACCTCTACCTCTAGCGCTACCACTACCTCTACCTCTAGCACTACCACTACCTCTACCACTACCTCTACCTCTAGCACTACCACTACCTCTACCACTACCTCTACCTCTAGCACTACCACTACCTCTACCACTACCTCTACCTCTAGCACTACCACTACCTCTACCTCTAGCACTACCACTACCTCTACCTCTACCACTACCACTACCTCTAGCACTACCACTACCTCTATCACTACTACTACCTCTAGCACTACCACTACCTCTATCACTACCACTACCTCTAGCACTACCACTACCTCTACCACTACCACTACCTCTACCACTGCTACTACCACTACCTCTACCACTATTATTATAGCATTGCCGCAACTACTACCTCTACTCCTACCACTACCACTACCTCTACCACTATTATTATAGCATTACCCCAACTACTACCTCTACTCCTACCACTACCACTACCTCTACCACTATTATTATAGCATTACCCCAACTACTACCTCTACTCCTACCACTACCACTACCTCTACCACTATTATTATAGCATTGCCGCAACTACTACCACTACCTCTAACACTATCACTATCTCTACCACTACCTCTACCACTACTATTATAGCATTGCCCCAACTACTACCTCCACTCCTACCACTACCACTACCTCTACCACTATCACTACCCCTACCTCTACCACTACTACTATCACAACCACTACTACCGCTACTACTACTATCACTATTGCTACTGCTACCACCACTACTACTACTACTACTACTACTAATTCTACTACTACTACTACTACTACGACTACTACCACCACCACCACTACTACTAGTACTACCACTGCCACCCTACTACCACTACTAATACTAATACTACTACTACTATTACAAGGATCTACTACTACCACCACTACTACCGCTACTCCTGCTACTACCAGCACTACTACTCCACTACTACTACTACTACCACTACTAATACTACCGCTAGTACTACCACTACTACCTCCACTACTACTACTACTACTACTACTACTACTACTACGACTACTACCACCACCACCACCACTACTACTAGTACTACCACTGCCACCCTACTACCACTACTAATACTAATACTACTACTATTACAAGGATCTACTACTACCACCACTACTACCGCTACTCCTGCTACTACCACCACTACTACTCCACTACTACTACCACTACTAATACTACCGCTAGTACTACCACTACTACCACCACCACTACTACTACCGCCACTACTACTACCAGTTCTAATACTACCACTAGTACTACCACTACTACCACCACCACCACCACCACAACAACTACTACTACTGAAGTGTCGGTACTCAGTGTCACTATCTTCGCTATCCCCATCAATTCTATCGTCGAGTGTCTTCCTGCTGGTATTTCCTTTTTATTTGTGGACGACTTTGCACTGTATTGCAGCTCTCGGCGCACGTGGCTCTTGGCCGTCTTCAGGGTTTAAAAATGGTTTCCGTTTTTCTGCCGAGAAAACAGTTTATGTGAACTTCTGGGATCGGAAACCTTATGAACCGCCTTGTCTACACCTCGAATCGGAACCGCTGCCCTTCGTCGAAGCGGTTAAGTTTGTTGGACTGGTCTTCTACAGGAAGCTTAGTTGGTCGTCCCACATCTCTTCCCTGAAGGCTAGATGTGATCTATCACTTAATGTTTTACGTGTTTTAACTGGTAGATCCTGGGGTGTAGATCGCACCGTGCTATTACAACTTTACGTTTGCTTGTCCGCTCTAAACTTGATTATGGGTGCATTGTGAACTCTTCAGCACGTTCTTCCGTTTTACGTCGTTTGAACCCATTTCAGTATCGAGGGATTCATCTGGCGGAGGGTGATATGCTTTTGTGCAGCTATGCTATCCGACTCTTTGCCTTCCCAGGTCACCAGTCCTTCAAAGTATTCTTTGACGAGTCTCTTGATCGTCAATAAGCTGTTAGCATACTGACATAGCTTCCCGCTGGGGTTCGTTGCCACTGGGCGAAAGCTCCTTCCCCCCTTTGTTTACGCTGTAACATTCGGTTCCACCTTTGGTTGACATCCATGAGAAAATCAACGACTCCGCTTTCAGCCTTCCGCTCCGCACTTTTAGAGTTGCAGGCCGAACTTAGTTCCACTGTTCCTTCAGGTGATGTTCGTGTTCACCTGCGCCGGGCCATTCTTTCGCGCTGGTTCGCGGAATGGTCCGTTCCTGTCCCCTGGACTACTTCCTCGCGTGCACGTTGCCGTGATGAAGTACTTTTAGCGCGACTCCTATAGGACATTGCCGATTTACGTGGGGAACCTGTACCTGAATGTGCTCCATGCAATGAGCCTTTGACGGTGCGTAATCCTTTATTGGAGTGCCGCCCGTTTACTGTGCTGCGTGCATCCTTGTGAATGAATGAATGAATAAGTGTATTTATTAATATAGCAATATCATACATAGAAATTCAACAGTCGCACGGGTCCACAGACCGTACGTGCTTTTGTAATACACATTACAAGCAATATTAAAACAACAACCACAACAAAGAATTAAAAGAGTAAATACGAAAATAAAAAAGACAAAGGAAATACACAGTCAAAAGCAATATTAAACAACAATAAAAATTAAGAGTGAATCCGAAAATAAAGATACAAAGATATTCAAATATATCAATTTAAATTTACAGCACAGAGTACACCTTCATAAATGCACCCTCTTATAACAGATAATTACACTTAAAAGACATATATACACATAATATATACAACCCTAGCACAACAGTGACCTAAGTATGATATAATATACATGTATGTAGAACATTGTAGTCACTTTTGTTTAGTTGATCTTATTTCCCCCCCCCCCTTCTCTATTGGCAGCCTCCTCAGATCTCAGCTGTCTTGCCTTAAGTATAAATTTACCTAGCCCGTCCATGTTTTCCGTGCCTGCCAGTAACGTCCAACATGCTTCTATCCCTACATTCGCAGTGGTAAAAAATCGCGGCAAATATTTTTCCCGCCATTCCTCCGTACCCCTACATCTTGCCAAGATGTGAGTCCACGACTCTTCCTCCTCGCATATGGGACAGATTCTTATACCATTCTCGTCAGAAATTTTCGTGCTCCTCCATGCTCCTAGTCTAATCCACGCGAGCTCCTCTCTAATGAGTTTGGTACCTGTTTTGATGTATTGCTCCATACCCCACTCCGATTTCAGCCCAGACTGTACTTCTAATGACACCTTCTCTGTGCATTGCGCAATTATTTGCTGTCTGTCAATATCACAGAGACGTTTCTTAATTTTTCTCCAAATACTTCGCCTGTTTTCCTGCCCCGCCATCCAAATGTCTCCCATCCCAATAGTTTCCAACCCTTTCTTTAATTTTGATGCCCACGTCAAATTACCTTCCATTCGCAACTGTTCACGGTAGCAGACTGCCCTAATTAGAGATTGGTTTCCGTGAACGATTCTCATCCAATATTTAAATGCTCTGATTTTGCACTCTATCGTTTCACTATGTACCCCGAATTCCCTCATTATCCCGCAGTTTGCCGTACCCCTCCCTACACCCAGAATTCCTTTCAAAAATTGGGTCCTCACTTGATCCAGATTCCCTGTTTGTTCCCACCCCCATATTTCTCCTCCGTATGTCATCGTGGATCTAACTGTCGCTCCGTATACAGTTTCCATTAAGGTTATGGAGATATTCGGAATTCTGTAGCGTATCCGGAGAGCTTCCGCCGCTTTCACCCTTGCCTTGTGTTTCGTAATGTCAATGTGTTTTGTCCATTTTCCGTTCATCGTAAATGTGAGTCCTAAGTACACAAAGGATTTAACATTGTCCAGTATCTGTCCTGCATATGTCCAAGTCTCCTCCCTGCTATAAACACAACCCTTTTTGAAAGTCATTGCCTTAGTCTTATTCACATTAACTGTAAGTAGCCATTCATCGCAATAGTTCTTAAGTTTGTCCAGTCCTCGTTGCAATCCGTTTACTGTCGTAGAGCACAATACTAAATCGTCTGCGTATAAAAGTGTTGGGATCTGCAAATCCGCTACTACTGGTGCTTGAATATTCTCTGCTATCATTGTATCAGTAATATCATCCACAAAGAGATTAAATAGCAAGGGAGATAAAATACAACCCTGCCTCACTCCCCTATAGCTTCGGCAGCTCTCGGACACTCTGTTTCTGTCGTACTTCACACAGAATTGGACATTTTGATATATTGCCTGCAATGCTCTAACCATTTTACTTGATAACCCCTTTCTGCCTAGTTTGTACCATAATGCATTTCGATTGATAGAGTCAAATGCCTTCTTAAAGTCCACAAAAGCACAATGAAGCTTTCCCCTCTTAACTAACAGTTGCTTAATCCTTAAAGTGTCTAATATAAAAGCGGCATCTATGGTACTGTGTCCTTCTCTGAAACCCATTTGAAATTTTGAAAGTTTGCCAAATTTAGATTCCCAGTCCTTTATCCGGTTATATAACACTCTACAATAAATTTTCTCCATAATTGGCAACAGAGTAACCCCCCTATAGTTATCCGGGTTTCCAATAGTTCCCTTCCCTTTATAAATGGGATGAATAATGCCCTTTCCCCAGCAGGTAGGGTAATTCCCCTCCATAAACAATCTGTTACATATCTGGAGCATACTCCTACCAAACTCATTAACATTGGCTGCGGCTTTAAAAACTTCCGGGGGCAGCCCATCCAACCCTGGAGCTTTGCCTCCCTTCAGACTCCTTAGCGCCTGTGCTATTTCTCGTGCTGATATTTCCTCGTCCAGTATTGGGATCTCAAGATTTCCCAAAATTTGAACTTCCTTTATAAAAATTCCTTCCCTTTCACCTTTCCCGAAAATTCCCATAAAATGCATTGCCCATTTTCTGGGAGAAATTTCGTTGGGCGCCTGACGGTTGCCTCTTAAATGTTTTACTACTTGCCACATCTCAGCGTTATCCCCCCGCGTTAAAATATTACTAATTTTCTGAGTAATTTTGTCTTGCCACATAGTTCTCTTTTCCCGTAAGAGCTGTTTATATTCCCTTCGCTTTTTTGTAAACATTTTCCTAATGTCATCTCCTCCCTCCCTTCTGAATTTTGACAGAGCCTCCTCTGCTTGTTTCTTTACAGTTCTGCATTGCTGGTCATACCAACCATTGAATCGTTTTACCTTACCATGCATTTGGACTTTCATTGTCCCCGCAGCCGTTGCTATTATATGCGTTAGTTCCTCCGCTGTGTCTGCGTTCCTGTCCCCTAATCTTCTTTCTAATTTATCAACAAATACTTCTTTTTCTATCGGTTTCCATATAAATTTACTAATGAATCTCCCTTCGTCCCCCTGCCCCTCTTCAGGTGCATGCGCCACCATCACGAATGGATTAATAGATTATATTAAGGCAAAGTGCCAATTAAAACCAGTATATTACAACAAATTTATAACCTTTTTATTTTGGGTTACCCCATTATAAACTTGTATGCTGTCAACACAATAAGACAATACTTATTTTTGTTTCCCTGAGCAAATATTTTGGGCAAAATGATATAAGTATAATATGTGTAGCTTCTTTTTATGCATTTTCAAAAATAAACTTCAAGGATATTTACTTGAAATTTTGCACACTGTTTATTTCATTATAATAAAATAGTGCCTGGATGTTTTTTTCTGTTACTATGTTTTTTTTTTTCATTGTTTGAAAATAATATTCCAAAATTGAACTTTATTTCCCTCTATATGCATTACTGTCATTTATGAAATATGAAACCTATTAAAACCTTCTTTTACGGGACTGAGGCTTATCACAGTTAGGTAAATGAGTCTGTGCAGTTTCATCAAAAGCTATCACATAGTTAACTAAATACGGGTACATATATTGTGAAAAATATAACCTTTGGATAAAAAGGGCAAAACTCAAGGAAAAAAGAATTCCATATGAAAACTGACCACCTATACTTACACATATGGTTTAAGTGCAAGAGATAAAATATGGTGCGTTAACGAAGCTGTCAAATTGCCAGGATCATATCAGCACCGCGTGAAATTTCTCCCACAGAGTTTCCTGTACCACCAGTAAATATACTGACATGCGACTGGCGCTCTTAAGCACGTTTAAATACCATCGGTTTGGGCCGGATTTGAGCCACAACTTTGAGATCAGAAGGTCAGCACCTAATCAACTTAGCCACCCAGACGAACAGGCTCAGTACTGGTTCACCATATAGTCATTACAACGCCTAATTAATGTTTCTATAGCACAAAAGTATTTGTAATAGAAAAATTATATCTGGGCTAACGTGGTGGATAATTTGAACATTTAATTAAATGTTAGGTATGTTATAATGGAATTTCGAAATGAAGTTTGAAGACATGTTACTTAAATGCAGATAACGAACTAAAATAAAGACATAAAGAGTAAAATTCGGACCATTTCAACTAACATTTTACCCTTAGGGATATTCAATCTATAAGGCTTGTAGATGAAGCTTGTAAGTGGGAGTGATTACATTGACAATGGTACCACATGCTCTGCCGATGGCTTAATTGACCCAATGAAGTGCGTGGATATTATGACTGCTTCTTCATGACAAAGCCTGTGGAGAATTATTTCACTTTATTTATTTAGTTTCCTTTTTAGATTTTAGCCATTTTGTTAGCACTTTGATGCTAGTGGTTTGATTTTTATTTTATAATCACACACATACGCGCCCGCATTCACGTATAGTGTGCGAAGGCCTAGCAATAAGAGCATTCAATTTTAAATTTAGGGCGTCAATTTATGGGTGGCATTCGTTATTTCAGAACTATTATACTCAAAACTCAAAAATAAATTGCAATATCTGATTATGTAAAACGTTTTCAAACGAAACATTTATTTCAAAGTCACAATTTTTCAGTTATAAATTTTTTCAGCTGTATTTCCAATAAACCTGGATTAACTTAGCAATGAGTTGTCCCTAAACCGAAAACAAATGTTCAGATGACCAATTATTCTCCGTATACTAATTATTTTTAACCAACACATCTGAAATATTTTTACCATCAAATGTGTTAAATTTATTTCCGTTTTTAATTTTAAAATCAAGGAACTTTGTCACACTTCACCTCTATTTTTTCTTTCTATTTCTTTCTTTACGTTTTCGACTTTGTAAATACTTTTTGTTTGTTTTTTGGCATTTTTATATATCATTCAGAAGGTGGTTAACTTTGAATGCGTCATCTCTAACGTTTAATGAATTTTAAGCCCTGATTATTTAAGAAAGGTGCCTTGCAACACAAAAGTTCCCTGTATTAAAATGAAATTCATAAATGTTGTTTACCACTGATTTTAAGCTAAAAATATGTCTTGCTCATCTGTTGTTCGTTCATTATTATTCTGCGGCAATTTACGCAACTCTGTTGTTTATTAATGCTTTGTATGTATCTCGAAGCTTTATTTAACATAAATGTTTCACCTACGTATGTCTATTAATTATACGTTTGCTCTGGACCGTTCTGATGCTTCAATTAAATGATAAACTTTATTAATTAAACGAATCTAAATTAGATATTTCCTCATGGTTAAAGCGGTTTTGCTAATTTTCTGTCCAGGACGCAAGCTTTTTTATCCTACAACTTATCTACACCGTATGCTTCTTCTTCATCTTATTATTATTATTATTATTATTATTAATATTACTATTATCATTATTATTATTACTATTATCGTTATCATCATTATTATTATTATTATTATTATTATTAATGTTATTATTCATCTTCACCCAGTACTTATTAGTGGGTGACTTTGATTGCTTTGAAGCTGCTTTAACATCTACTTTGTTTAATATATAATATAACCAAGTCTTTTCAACCCGCGGCATAACTTTTCATAATTTTAGTAGTGCAGCTTTTCTTAGAGACGAAATAATTTTATTTAGATATCAGTACCTATTCTTGTATATTAAGCTTTCTTCTAGAACAGACATGTCCAAATTGACGGAGTAGAGGGAAAAGCGTACAAGCTCATTCTACTCCCTGTGAAGCAATGGCGCATTTCGCTATATGACGTGATGTGATGTTTGTTAACACAATGCCATCCACATTTGCATCAAGTGTTGTCTTTAAATAAATAAATGAGTTAAGAAAGAAAAAAGAAAGGAAAACGAATGACGACTTTCCCCGGGTTAAAATATAAGTATTAGAAAATCGAAACCAATAACAAGGAATTCTGGAAAACTTTTAGCTGCACAAAAAACTGTATGTTTAAACGTGATCGACAGTTTTATGTCGTAACATTTTTACCAGTTGCCCAGAGGTCATCCAGAATGAAGAGGACCTCAAAGGCTACTCCCAGAAAATTTCAGATGCACATTTTGTTCATGGTTATACTATCCTAATTATATGGTATTTCAATCAAAATAAAGAAAATTAAAATGTTCCAAAACGTTTACATGAAAGAGTACTTCAGATTTTCTTGAAATGGTGTCACAACATTGAAAAATGCTGAACTTAAATGCTAAGTTGATGCTTTATGGACATTTCGTTTTTGAGTTATGTTGCTCACAACACACGCGCCAGCACACACACACATACACACTACTTTACATATGTTTGGCGGTATGTGTGACTCACCAGTTTTCCGCTCCTTGACTGGAGTCGGAGGTAACTACTTACTGACGTTAGCACCTCTCAAGAGTTACCTATGAACATAGGTGTTCTAGAAGTTAGGAATAGTAAGACGAGGAGACCTTCAGCACTTCCAACATAATACAAATCCTGCCTTGGCCACCAGCAACCTTGGGATCACAAACACCCCAGCAGCCTGACAAGCGCCAGGGAGAAATATTTCCGATGGAGCAAAATAACAACTGCCGTCGCCTGATGCTATAACCCTGGAAAGATGAGGTGAAACACATGAAAGGAAACGATGGGGACAGGAAAACACCAGGAAATTCGCGGTAGAAGAAGAACCACCACAGGAATCATCACCTACCGACCTGGAAAATCCTGAAAAAAATACATGATCAGAATTGACCCCGAAAGTAATCGAATCCTAGACCTTTCGCATGGGAACTTCACACGTTATTTCGCTCGCCAACTATTCTTGTAGTAATAACCGAGTTATATCCAAGTCGTAAACCTTTTTATGAGTTAGACGTAAGTCGGCTATTTTCCTGAGATATTATTGTACAGTCAAGCTGGCAACGCCCTAGATATATAATGTACACTATTGCATTATTCATCGTGATGTTGTGAAATTGTTTTTCACATTTTCCTCCTCTTTTTATTTCTGACGTTATTTAGTTCTTTAGGACCTTTGACATCTAGTTGCCTTTCACGTTTCGCCTTCTTGCATCTTCATTCCGAGTTTCAAGGTTAGATTTTATTACGTTCCCTTTATCTGTTTTCTGAAAGCTACTTAGACTGAAATACTATGTTTGATATTTTTACCTTTATTAATAATTTGATTTGTAAGTGACTTTAGCAGTTTGTTTGATCAAGATATGGAGTTTGTCAAGGGTTATGTTGAGGTGTGCTTTTCTGAGTTTTGTGGCTTTGGTCAATAGCATAAATCCTTTCAGACGCTTAGTTTGCATCCATACAAATGATGGTTAGCTCTTTTCACATTTTCCCTAACATAAAGGAACAGAGTGAGTGGGAAGTCATCGATGCACAAAGTCATGAACTCTCAGCAAATGAATACAACAAATCAACCAATTCTGAAAATTCGATGAGATACTAAACACCAGTTTAAATATAGTTGTCGCAAGATTAGCACGAATCTGAAACATTGGGTGGAGATTGCGACCTGAATGCTCGGAAACTGTACCGTTATACTTCGAGATCTCTAATTTGTGTTGTTCAGTGTCTACTATGCGCGCACGTTTTCTTGCATGCTGGCTTTAAGGGGCAGCGAGGGCCGGGTGGAAGAGGCGAAAGCCCGCCTGGTTTTCTTTGCGCAGTGTTGTCAACCAAAGAAAGTTTCTTTCTTAGAGGCCCTCAGACATTAAAGTGAATTGGTTATCTAATTTAACGCGAACTAGCTGAATTATCAAACGAAAACAGCGTACGTGCTTGTGCGTGAACTCTGGGATCTACAGACTCAGTGACACCTTAGCATTGAAGCCAATAAATACCAAGGTGTGTAGCGTAGTTTAAGTCTCAATGTGATAGCTTTGCTCTTTTTCCGAAAATGCATGAAACCTGCCGAATGAAGACCAGGGAGCGAGCGCCCAAGAAAGAGTGCGCGCATAGTAATTAGTCTGTTCCAACTCTACTCATCTGAGCCGGAGTAATCGTGAGTACTCTAACCACAAACCTCAGAGCGGTATCCATCACTGAGTATGGTAATGAAAAATACAGGTTTGAAAGATCCTTATGCATGCTGTTTAAGTTTCATTGCCTCAGATGAAAGCTTATACTCACGTAACATAAATGAATGTGTAAATGTTTGGTTAAACAATGAAAAACTAGCGGTTCTCTAACTATACAGTATTTTTCAGAACGTGATAACCCTGCCCCCCTTCACTGCCATAGACAGCGTGACTTTAGAGTTTGAGATTACGGTGTTTGCGGCTAAAAGTGCAGTTGCTAAGTCTTCCACTTGCTGGTCGCTTAAAATGCTGTGCAGTAGCTCACTGGTTTGGGTGAGAAACTCAGCTGCCCACAGACTCTACAGGAAACAGAGATTTTACTACGTTGCTTCTCGCCCCTAGTAGAAGGTTGCCCTTTGTTTGCAAATATTTCGTTGATGGCTGTTGCCTAGTGGCAGGGGAGAGTGGTCCGATTTGAGGGCTATCATGTTTTGGAGATATTAGTACTGGTGTCCCCATGGGTGAGGGATCTAGACTGCCAAGCGATACGACATCGATATATGATACGTTAGTATCATATGTACTGACACATTCAGTTTTCATTTCCGCGTACTGGTACATTATCATCTTTCTATCTTACACACAATACTTCAGGACCTCTGACACAAACTCTGAGGAACGATAGATCTCACAGAATGGAATATTTTCTATAAAGCGACCACCATCCACACGACGCATGGTTTGGAGTTATGAATCTTTATTGGGCAACACTTGCTCACTCGTGCACCATTTAACAGGCCACGCAACCACAAACAGATGACAGTTAAGTATGGAAAGAGCTCAAAGTGTTCTATCCTGAACGCGATTGCATCCATTGTACCGCGATAACAGGATTGTAGTCCACGTTGGAATAACTCGGGCATATGTAGAATTTTCTCAAAAGCAACGACAATTCGCACAATCAATTCCTCATTGTTTTCAACTAGGGTTATGTACACGACACTCTTTTCATGCACCACAGAAAGAAATTTGGTGGGATTAAGTCAGGTGATCGAGTCTTATCTACTACTCCCCAAAGGTTTTGTTCAGATGTCTTCGTACAAGCTGGTTCAAGTACGCTGGAGCGCCATCATGCTAAAACCAGATATTCCTTCGAACCACATGAGATACATTCTCCTTGAGCAGCGGAAGCGTATTTTACACGTCAACAAGATAAGGTCCTACATTCAAACAGGGTGGAAAAACGTAAGGTCCCAGCAAATGATCACCACAGATTCCAGCCAACATGTTTGAGGAATACAGCAGTTGTAAACAAACAGGGAGTCAGAGAAATTGCCTATGCCTCTTAAACCTTTTCTTCAAACATGGGTGGAAAGCTCTGTAAAGAGACATCAGAGGATGGTGGTTATTGACAAAAAAATTTACTTTCTGCGAATTTTATCGTTTCTCAGACTTTGTCGCAGAGGTCCTGAAAAACACTGCATTATGTAGAGCGCGCAGAATTATTTAAGTTAAAAAGTGGGAGCGAAATACTAAGGTTCTTTATCTGCGGACCCAAAGGATCCATTCAACTCCAAAATTCAATTAACCATATTGCTGTAGATTTTCAGAGGTTTCTTCTTAAAACCACACATATATTTGTAGTTTTTGCTGCAACAAGCTGCAAATGCCTTCAGACTAGGAACGTCGCAATGGGTGCTCTGATTGCATCCCGATGCACATTTGCAGTGATCTCGGCATCAGGTTGCAGACTCCGAAAGTCATTTTTTATCACTCTCTGCTTAAATAAAGGCATAATGGAACCTTTATTATGATTCCATACTGGAATATTCACAGAATTTTCTTCTGCTTGCCAAAAAGGCTACAATACATTGGACCGTTCCTGACAACCAAATACCAAGTAATACCTTGAACGAAGTATGCAGGTGTATAGAACACATATCTACGTCTTCTGACGGTGGAGTGATATCCATAATTTGAATAGCATTCAGTGGTGAATTACCAGTGTGATCTATAGACAAGGAACGGAAACGTTGAAATAATAGGGGATAGTGGCAGATGTTGTTTCAGTATAGTTAAGAACAGATTCAATATCGGAGTACACTGAATAAGTTTAATTCACTGTGTTTAAATTAGTCATACGTCATTTACTTTTATATAAAAGGTAATTTTTACTGGCATCTTTTTAAGCCGTGGTTTCCCGCACACCTTTAGAGTAAGAATGGCGTCATAGCTTACTGGTAAGCCTACAGGAAAGCCATGACGCTCTCTGCCGAGCAGCAGTGGTGGTTGTTTGGGGAATAAAAAGCAATTACAGCGACTTCATAGAAAGAGTTGCTATGGTTAAAAACATAAGTCAAACTGAAGCACTAAATTTGGTTGTGTTGCTACCACAAAAAGCTTCCCACCGCAATAATGAATAACATTCAAATATATGTCTGTTATTTGTTGATAAGCTGAATATGAACACAACACATGTATGTATACATGTATGTATGTGTGTGTATACACGCAACTTAAAAAGGCTATTCCAAATCAAAAGGAAATATTTATAATCCGTAGAGAGAGTAGAGAAGAAATCTGAAGTCGTGGATAATGTCCAAATGATGTGCTTTACGCAATTTTCTATTAAAAATAATTTGCGAAGTAATGTATTGTTACCTTCAAAGTTTATTTCTCAGTATCAGCAATGTTAAGAGACCAATACATTGAAAATCCTAAATTACACGTTTTTAGAGATACAGAGGTTCAGCACTGTACCATTATATTTCCTACTCATAGTAGTCTCTCTGCAAAATTTCAGCAATCTACTTGAATTAGTTTCTACTTCATTAATTTTTAAATTAATGTAGTAGATTTTTGCTTGATATTAAATGCTCCTTGCAAAACGGTTTTCATGTTTAATGTATGTTTTAAGTAGTTCTTAATGTACATAGAAAAAAAAGATCTTAATTTTGCTGTGTAATGAAAGCAAAAGATGGATGATTGTTGGGTATATGCAGTTTTTAGTTTAAGAAGATACAATATTTACTACCACATAAATGCTTAACCAACTACTTCTCACCACACCCAAATAACATTATAAAAGGTACTAAAAGCGTATATTCCAAACTTCACAATAATGTGGTGAAAATTGCCATGTAAGTGTATTTTAAAGCGAAGAAAGAATGGTAGCTTTGAGAAACGGAGGAAATAAATATGCTCTCACCACTAAAAATGCCGTGCACTCTCATGTTTAAATGGCCACTCAGGCGTTTCAAAATGGCGTAGAGTAAAAACTCTGACGTGTTCCATTCACATGACTTTCTCTATCAGTTATGCAAATAAAATATTGATACGTAAGTTCAAGCTAGTCAAGATACACTTTAGCAGAAATGGACTTATTACTTAGTTCCTTACAAGTGGGAGGGAAATAAGGCAATACACTAAAGTGAAAATCACTATTTTTAAAAACTATCACTATGTGAACCAATTGAAATTCTGTCCTCTTTGCAAGTCCAGGAGTAAAATAGAAAGAGAGCTGAAATGAAAGATGACTGTCTCATTTGAGAAAAGTTTAAGGAGTTTAAAATTGAAAGCAATAACTAGGAATATTTCGAAAACGATTTCTACAAATAAATGTGTGTTACATAAATTGTGTGTTTTAACGAAATCTACGTTGCTTGTGTAGTAAGCCTTTGTACATCTCTTCTTATATTTTACGCGTCATACAAAAGTCACTGAGAATGAAGAGGTCTTCAGAGGCCCGGAAAATTCAACGTATTCCTGCATTTTGTTAATCATGAAATTATCTTAAACATATTGTATTTTATTCAAAATTGTAGGAGCCATTTTGGAGAAAATAACAATTTTCGAAAAATATTCCATGTAAACGGTTGTTGGGGGTGTGGGGTTTTTCTTGAAAATCTTCTTGTCGCCTCCATGGAAGATACTCAACTTAAATATAATTTCTATTTTTGAATTATGTTATCCACAGGCACACCCACACAAACGTGCACGCACAGACAGACAGGCACACACGAACTTTTTTCTAAAGGTGCTATTTTTGTATTCAGGAGCGCTCAAAATATGTATTTCCTGCGAAATCTCGGTGTCAGATTTTTGGGTAGAATACAAATCCTGTATTCTTTCTCTAGCAGTTATGTAAGTTCTAGAGAAAATAAAAATGATACCACATTTAAATAGAGAGCGTATAAAATAATTTGTAGTAATAACAACAAATAAAGCAGCAATTCGGTCCATAACCTCGTATTTTCAGTCGACTGCCTGTCCCCTTAAATTGAACAAATTCCTGCCAAAAAGAAACCTGTTATAATACTTATTAATATGGACGGTTATACATATTCACAACACATTTAGTGCAAAATGTCCATAATGATATGGTAAATGCACTGTATAACTTGTAATATGTCTTCAGTAGTTATAGCATTTCGGAGAGGAGCCATAAATATAAGGAAGAGCAGGAGCGGCAAACATGCACACAAACATGTTTATCCTGCTCAGTCTATAAGATCAGTTTACATCTTATATGCCAAGGTCAATGTAGGGACGACTGAAGTAAACACGGATGGTGTAACTTGATCGGTCGCTCGCGAATCCCTCCCTGCTGCAGTCAGTTTTTATTCCTGAATGCTTCCACAACAATAATTGTAAATATGGCCATTACTTCCTCATCAGAAAGGAACTTCTACGCTTTAAAGTACCGATTCCCTCCCATAATTGGTCCTTTTGCGTTGAAGATTTGTAACGTAATAATTACGACGTTTCCATGGGGAATTGAAATCGATTTGAGTACACTTACCTATTGAGTACTGCATGGAAACGCGGATTCAAATCGTGAATACGATCCTCTTAAAAAGTGGGATCAAAATATGTTGCATGGAAACATCTCCGTGTTCAAATCGTATTGAATACGGTAAAGAAAGTCTTCTTTTGTTATACTTGTTACACGCGATAGTCATATGTTATTTCTTTATTTCTCTGGGTACATTATAACAGAGTGACTTATGATTTCTACTGGTTGCAATGTATTCTCAAATATAATTATTATTTAACTTCTAAACCTACTTTAATGCACAAATAACAAATATATGTTTAACACGTTCACCAACGCAACTCGAAGTTGACCAACATAAATGAACGAATAAAATTATTCTTGAGGCTTTCCCATGGAAACGTGGTATATATACCGTCAGTTTATTGATAGCATTAATCGACAATAATGACACGAATCGATTTAGTCCCATTTGGTGGCCTTCTTGTTGTGTTGGTTACATATACAAATCAGTAAGTTAAGGTGATGCATCTGTGAAGTTTGACCAAACATTCTGTAAAGTAAAACAGTTATTTTTTAATAAAATAATATGGATTCTAAACTTTAAGGAACTGCATCACTTTTTCCACAATAATTATCAACTAACTGAACTTTAAGTGGGCTTGCGCATGCTTTTTACTAAGCGCTCCACAACTTAAAACCTTGTTTTCTCGCAAAGTGTTTCCAACACTTTTCCATTATCAAAATGCTCCACACGATTCAATATTTTTCTAATTTGTTTCATAATTGTTATACTGCCGCAGAAAATTACATTAAAGAAAGTGTTATGATATTTTTTACGACATAATGCTTTAATTTTGAGAAATAAATGATTAAATTTTGAAAAATAAAAAGTTTTGGAGAGTACGAACAGTAAAAGTTTTGCAATACGGTTAATTTAAAAATATGATATGGAAGGTCTGTTTGTAAACTCATTTATTGTAAAACTTGAATTTTTAGTTTGAATAGTTTTAAAAAGGTATCACGTAGCTCATTTTTATTAGAACCTCAGTATAAAGTATTATTATTTAAATAACCTTGCCAGTTAGAATTTTGATAGATGACAAAATGATCATTACCACTGTGTATTGGTAACGTTTCAACAAGATATCGTAAAACATGTAGATATTTCAAATTTCACATATGGAACACCTCTAAAGAGATGTTGCAGCCTATTCGTTTTCAACTATAACGCAGTGCATTACTGTGTACAAGTTAGAGGGACCGTGCTGCGCTCTAGCGGGCACTCACTTAAAGACTGTATGTGACGCTCCTGGAACTGTTTCATAGTTTATCGTGGTTTTGTTGGTTTTCAGAGAAAAGTTTTAAGTTCAATATAACGAGAAGAGCTTATGAAAGAAATTCTAACAAATGTACCGACACATATCGAAACTGGCACCAAGTTTTTCGTGTTTCCGAACAACAGACTGCATTTAATTCGGAGCAAAGCTTAGATTCGGCAATACAACGTAATGCGTCTGATTGTAGATCATAGAAAGAAATGGAGTGTTATTTTTGGACGCTCATTAACCACTGCGATTTTCAGCGTTCCATTCTATACTGAGCGTGAAAGACCGCTTAAATTTGCTCAGAGGTCTCTTTTTCAGATCTGAGGTATTTTACGTGCAGTAAATCTACGACACGGGACCAACGGCTTTACTTCCCTTCCGAAGGAAGCCATGCTCAGGATTTTGCGCCCGAAAAAGCTCATCGTTCTCTACCGGGTTTGAACCATGGACTATGGAATCCTACCAAGAATTCACAGGATTGCAGTCAACATTTTATTGGTGAAACACTCATGACAGATCCTGATAGTACAGGTTACATACCAAGATTTTATAGGAAAGTAAATTCATTGGAACAAAAGCAACAAAGTTAGAAGGTTTGCATCAGGGTTGCAACAAAGCCATGGCTGTTGTTTTTTAACAAACAAACCGAGTTCTCTCGTGCAACATTCATACATCACACAGTACTCAGGAACGTTCTATTAATTTTCTCTGCCATAATGTTATGTCGGGATGTTTATGCGTAGTGAAAACTCAAATTACAACACTATTGTTTACGGTAATCTCCAGTCTGTGGTATAATGACTTTATGAACACGTTGCCCCACGGAAATATATGTTTCCTTGCTGGAACCACACAGAACTTATACTAAGCCACTGTCTCGGATGCAATTTTATACTTCCGCGAATTTATGATTTTCATTTTGTTGAATTTGACAAAAACACTTACATATAGGGTGGGGCAAATAAAAGTGGCCCGGGGAACAGAGGTCCAAATTAAAAAGCAACATATCAAAGGAAAAAAGATAGTTCGGTAACCTGCTTATAGCAGATGTTGAAAATGACTACCATTCATCTCTAGGCATTTTTGAGTCCTGGCCAGCAAGTTGCGGAAGGTGGATCGAAGCTATACAGCTGGAATTGCTGCAACTCATCAGAAATTTTCTGGTGCAGTTTTTGAAGACTATGCGATACACCTTAGTCTTGAGGGTTCCCCATAAAAAGTAATCGCACACTGACAGATCAGGTGACCTGGATGAGACTGACCTCTGCTAAACACTCTGTCAGGATTTTCTGAAAGTGATCCAATAGTTCGGCGGGATTTGTGGGCAGCTGCACCATCCTTTTGGAGGTAACTGTAGGTCCTTTCCTCCTCAGTTAATGTTGCCACAAATGAATTGAAAATTTTGGAAATGTAAAACCCCGAATCCATGGACCTGTGAAAGTAAATGGGGTCAACCTTCTGATCATGCAATGGTATATGGTGGAAGTTATGCGGATTCCTGGCATTCTGTGATTTGAGATAACTACTCAGGTGAAAACAAGCTTCATCAGATATAAAGATAAACTCCATAATGATAAAAATCTCTAACGGAAAGCTCACAATACTTGAAAGCACTTTAATGTTATAAATATATAGTAAGAAATCTCTAATTGTATAAAATAAAAGGGAGTTTCCCAAAAACAAAATGTAAGAACAACTCAACACTTGTTAAAATAATAATAATAATAATAATAATAATAATAATAATAATAATAACAATAATGATAATATCAATGCTGATAATAATTATTGTTTTTCTTCCTTAACGATTATTCCGAAAAACTAGCCATAGATGGCCTCTTCCCGTTTTATATTCTGATGGTGATATTGCTAAACTCCATTTAATTTAGGCAAATATTTTCACTTGCACCGCTTGATTCCATCGAACTCAGGTTGGTAATGAGACACCGTGTGCCAACAGCAGTAGTGTAGCAAAAAGACTGACCGAGTCTGGTCGCTCTGGTTGCTCGAACAGAACATGAAACACACTCGTTCGATATACCAAACGGATCGGACTGAGCGCGAGGCACGGTTCGATTTCTGGTATACCCAATTCGCCCGTATACGAGAGCTTATTTGTGTTCGAAGGCAGGAAAGCTGGAGGGCTGGACAGCTCAGTAGACAACGCCGGACATAGAAACAGTTCTAAGAGAAAGTGGCAAAGAAAATTATTCCTACAAATTTGGCTTTTAAAAATTGAAGGGTGGTACGGGGGACTTCTAAAAATGTTGTACTTGTCCAAGAAGATTAAGATGTAAGAGATTTTTTTCCCAACATCGGCAAATGTTTCGTCAGTACAGTTAGTCCAACGACTTTTCAAAGTTTTAATAAAGTCAATAAAATAAGATTTGTTCAATTGTGGAAAATACGCATCCGTTTAGGCGTTAACATCAACACTTGATGTAAATCTTCGTCCACAGCCATTTCTTCATCTTTGGGATAAAAAATACCGCTGAGAGGCAAAACCGGCTGTGGGGCGGATGTGGAATCGCTTGGAGGCGACAATCCTGCCGTTTTGCAGAACAATTCTATAAAGCGCATTTTCACGTTGAAGGATAACCTTAGTCGCAAGGTGTGGAAGCTTAGCCTGAATATCATTCTTCAATTGCTCCAGTAATACACAACAGCATAATATTCCCCAGTGATAGAACTACCCTTCTTGATGTAATTTGTGAGTATCACACAGTGAGAATTTCAAAACATCGTAGCCATGACTTTTACTGCAGATCAACAGCTTGCGCTTTCTTTGGTGAAATTTCATTTATTGCTAATCGCTGCTTGGGCTACCCATTCGTCTTAGGCGTGTAGTAGGGAAACCATGTTTCATTTAATGTTATAAATCTCGTAGTAACTTGGTGGAATTTCGTTTAAATAAGTTCAAACCCTCTAGAAATATGTTAGCGCGAATACATTTGGATCCACTGTTAATAAACTTGATAACTATGGAGTTGAAAACTTTCTCATAACCAAAATTAGAGTGAACAGGCCTTTTCGAGGCTTTTGCAATGTAGACAACTACGTAACTTCAAATGGAAATAATATGTCTTTGCGAATTTTTGTCATAATCTAGTCCAGGATGTTTCAACTATACTCGTCTGACAGAAGTGCTCGTGCGTACTCAACCACAAACCTCGGAGTACAGATAAAGGTTATAGGCAAAATGTCATTGGGCAAAGGTCTTAGCACAACGCATGCACCTACATTTCAATACTTAATTCAGCCGTGATGATAGGTTGCCGTCAATACTGAGGCATATTGCATACTGTGAGCATACGCCTGTGAGTGATTAAGTAAATCACTGCTCTTTGGCGTGCAGCCAGACAAGTAAAGCCTGTTCTAGTCGATTGTAGCCGAATTGGACTTCCTTATCACTCATCATCCTGATGACGTTTAATATTAGCAGCCCATATTTTAACCGTCTAAAAGTCCTTTATGTCTAATGCAACCCTCATTTTGCGTCATCTTGTTGAAATCCCTCAAAAGGAAGCAGATTTTTGCAACTCGTATTTTAGTCCATTTTACAAAAGAAAAAAAATTAAAAACTGTTTGATTAAATATTACGGAATCATCAAAAATAAATTATTACAAAACAAAAAAAAGTTAATATAATAAGTTACCAGACTTTCAGCACTTTACCTTACAGCATGTCATCTAAAGAATAATGCTCAAAGGCTGTTATAGTAATTTGGCAATATTCACAACATCTCTGATTCTGACTGGGAACATTTAGAACGCCCCCCCTAGTATTAGGTAAACGTGCCTGATCTTACAACAAAACATAAAATATAATCCTGATTATGTAAAATTAATGAAATAAATTATGATAAATATAATTAAAAGAAAAACAGTTGCAGATAGAGGTGAAGTCACTGGAGTTAATAATTCATGAAAGATAATGTAAAGGCAATTAAATGTTCTACTACTCTAGATTCCTCGAGTATATGAAGAGAATTTACAGCTTGAGAAGAAAAGTTAGGATCCTTCTACACAATATGTGCATAACGTACTGAGTGACATAGAAATCCAAATATTGGGAGATGGAGAATTTTTTGTTGAGTAGTAAAGAAGTTGAATAGTCATATTTTCATCAGTATTTAACGTTGGAATATTGTACTCTGCAGAGAATGTGTGTCGCTGCCTGACATTCTACTATTGCACTACATTTTTAAACATTCACTTTGGAGATAATGGAAAACTGTAATTCCATTACATAGAGTTTCAAGTTATTAAATATGAAACATGTTGAGAGACAGTTTACGGCACTGTCTTTATTAGTAGAATAGTGTAAAATATTAATCTTACCTTTAAGCCATCAAAGTTAGTTGCGTATTTTTAGATAAGCTAATCACGCTGCAGTAAAGTAGACTTTTCAAATATCACTATCAATTAAGTTTATTTTTATCTCAGCCAAGCATGCTGGAGAAATATAAAGAGTTTAGCATTACGGACTGAGTACAAACATTTGACTCGGTTATTCCTTTATATAAAAGCAGTGAAGTCTATTATCGTGACATTCAAGATAGTTTACTTTGGTCATTTAATTTCGCGGATGGCCAATGACGAACAAGCAGGAACATTTAGTGACAACCTGACAAATTTAACTCATTATGCGCGCTTTTGATCACTTCTATGCCAATGCCTTTCAAACCATAAGCGCATGTTGAAGTTTTTAATGTTTTTTTTTTCTTTATACTCCAATTTTAGTTGAGCATATCTATATATAAAAGTCCATGCATGCAGGTACGATGTGTGCAAGTATGTATGTATGTATGTACGTACGTATTTGTTTTTTAGATAGTGTTTAACGCCCGCTTTTACTAGAGACGGTGCCGCAGGCGAAAACACTAATGTTACCTACATGGAATGAAAGCCGTTTTGTCCATCACCAATCTCGCTTGCGTTCGCCTGGGATAGAACCCGGGCTACGCTGGTGAGAGGCGAGTGACCTAACCACTCGGCCACGGCGCAACCATGTAGATAGGTAGGCAGGCAGGCAGGTAGGTAGGTATAGGTAGGTAAGTAAGTATAGGCAGGCAGGTAGATAGGTCAGTCGGTAGGTAGGTATGCGTTATGTTTTTTTAAAGATTTCTACACTGTTGCACCTATTTCGACCAAACTTGCCACAGATAACCTTTGACACGATGCCAAAATTACTGTTTAACTAAGAATTCCAAATTGCACCCCATTTCACAAGATTAATTATTTCATTTCATGTAATGCCTTAAAAAGCTCCCAAGACCATCTATGGCTTTTTTAGTGATTGTCGTCATAGCTGGAACATTGCCAACATAAGAAAACTAATTATTTACTTTGGTTTTCATGACATCAAAGTAATAGCGAGTTTAATTCCTCAATCTAATATCTGAAATTGATCATGGAGTAATAAAGCAGTCAAATAATTGCAACAGTTATTATGCTGAAACGAAAGAAAATTCGATATAATCGCTTGGTTGAGAGGATTACAAAATTTTGAACTACAATTATTAAACTGTAATAACAACAAAAGCATAAAACTAGAAAAAATACTTATTATTTATCCGTTTCACCTTATTTATCTGCTGAAAAAATAACACAATGGAATTCTGTACAATCGCAATTTTGCTGGAAAAGTTCTATGGTGCTCAAACATTACTAAGATAGAGTTATAAATAAGTTGGAATTAACATCCAAATACTCTGTGAGCATATCACGAAGTTCGGACTTACACTTATTATAATGTTTAGATTCTCAATTTTTGTACTCAGTGAGTTTCTTTTCCTATGGGAAGTTTGTGAAGCTTTGTGAGCAGAAAAATAAAACTGATAACACATAAAAAGAGGTGGGGAGGACAACAGCAATAGTATGAAACCAAAGGAAGTTTCACTTCTTCTTCCTCTTGACCTTTAGATGTTAATTTTATGCTGTTTCTTTCTTTTCTTTTCTTTCCTGTATTTTCTAAGTAGTGTTATGTGTGTTGGCTACTGAGAATAAAGATATATTGACGTTATATAAACTGGTATTTCTTCCCCACTGTGATTTTCTCTGTAATTAGCGACGAGTCATCCCAAATATGACGAGTTATCCCAAATAAGTCATAGCTGCATTCACGAGAAACTGTTATTACAAAATAATATTTGTAGTTTTCGAACCATGCTTTTGCATATTGTTTTTTCAGTTACTTTTCTTTCTTGGTAGCTTCGTGAGTTTTAATAAACTATTTGTCTGAGTGTGTCGATTAGTAACTTCTAAACACGTCTAAAAAAACGCTCGACTATTGGACCGGCTTCCCAAGGCTAGATGTGGAAAGGATGAAACTGGCAATCCCGGGTATTACAACTAGTTTTACAAAGGTATGGGCAGCTAATAAAAGATAAAACCGTTCAACCATACAAACCAATATCCGAATGCAAAGAGTTGTGAAACAAAAATGTATTAATAACGTTTCATTAGATATCGGAAAGGTAATAACTTCAAAGTATTGCATTGAGACTTCCCCAATATTATATTTAGAAAAGTTAAAAAGGATGTAATTATCTCCCATCACAAAAGAAAAGCACAACTATGTTTACAGGGTTTGATTACTTTAATTTGTTTTTGCTGTAGTTGCACGTACAGTGTGATAGAAAATTGTATGGCTGGTGAAAGCACCGCTTATATGGAAGGAATCTGTCCAAGCTAGACAAAATTCTGCAAAATTCATCCAGAATAAAGAGTTCTTCAGAGGCTATTCCCAGAAAATTCAAAATGTACACTTTATCTGTGATTTATGCGCTTAACAAAAAATTTACGGAAAAAATTTTTACTTTCTGGAGGAGGAACTGGAACCTGGTTTGTATAGGAAGTCGGTGCTGCCCAAACTTGACTTTGCGCGTCAAAGTGTCAGAGAAATTGTGTACCACCCGTCCGCAGTGGAGAGAGGCATGTGAATGGCACAGATCATTCGTATTTAAAAAGGCAAAACATTTTATCTGTTTCAAGCTTGTGACCTTCTAATAAATTAGGTTGCATTTTAAATACGGCATATGTTATCTATCACATGAATTCTCGATGTTACTCAAAAGTATACAGTTAGAGCCAACGTAGATTAGTTATGAAAGTATTACAAACAATGGCATTCCACAACAAATTCATCAACCAACTAGCTGGAGAAGGTATGAAGCTGTACTTGTAGTAACCGCATTAAACAATGTCGGATTTGGGTAATAAAACATAGTTTTCAGTAACGCAATTTATTTGACATGCGCAGATATTCCTTCTTCCATTAAAAAAGTTGCGAACTCAACGGAGCTATTTCAGCCTAATAACGGCAAGTGGAGTATTGGCGAGAGCGACCTTCGTTCTACCTCTTTCAATGAACGTGATCTGTTCACCATCTCCGTTGATAAGTGGGAGTAAATCGAATGTAGCTTTCACTGGTTTTCCACTGACCGCTTGTAATTAGAAATCGTCCCGAGTCCTGCAACTCTTTTAACGTATGAAGGCCTATCTCAACATGCCAAATACTAGGCAATTGGGCCACCTGGTATAAATCGTCAGGCCGTCACATTCACATAATTTTCCATTTAAGTCTAGTATGTACATGGTATCAAGGCTCGAGTGTACTAAGTATACCAGATGACCAAATGTAAACAGAAGGCATGCAGATCAGGAAGGCCTAAAGTTGAACAAGAATAATGATATTCTGCAATTCTTAACCGGCTGTGTGTTATACGTATGAGAGGGATAGAAATATGAAGATGGAATATATATGTATCGATAAAGTCGTGATGGGAAAAGTAGCATTTTGAAGAAAGAGGGATAATACGGTATTAGAAGAATTATAGTTTGAGGAGAGGAAACGAGAGCAGTTGAGGTTGTCTGCCGTCAAGAGGCTGATCTTCCTGCTCTTGCGGGTTCCCGAGAATCTCCACTAAGCCGCTCAGATATTGTGTGCACTTAACTTCAGCATTGTATACACTAAAATCCGTAAACATAACGTAATACAGTAACAAAGCTAGTATGTCTTCTTTTGTAAGGTAGAATTTTCTTTCAAAGACGGAAAGAATAATTTGTAATCTTCAACATAGGTAAAATGTTATCTATGGATGTCCTTTTTACCTTATCTACAGGTATTATGCGCACAACAGGTAGAGAAGTTACTGTATTCCACTAAAGCCTCAATGAGAAGATTTCAGCGGAAATGTATGTTTTGAGGACTCTGAATAAAAAAAACCGCGCTGTGTGTGTGGAGGGTAGCAGAACTCACAAACTAAAAGACAGTTAAAACCACACTTGGTATTTAAGTTTAGCAGCTCCCAAAGATACGACACAAAGATTTTAAACAAAACCCCCATCCCAAGCTACCCTTTATGTAGACATTTGTTTTAAGTGTTTGTTTTTCTCAAAAATGACAGTAACATTTCTTTATTAAACTACCGCATATTAAATATATTTATATGGCAAACTAAATGCATATGTTGAATTTTCTGGGAATACCCTCTGAATACCTCTTCATTCTGGATGAATTTTATAGGTAAACTGTAAAGGTAGACAAAAACTTACTACACAAGAAATATAGATCTTGTTGAAATACACAGTTTAAATCATATACAGTTTTTAAGAGTTTATCGTTTACGAGATATCTCCTGCTTTTTCTTTTCAATTTTATACTACCTGAATATTTTTCAAACATAATTCATTTTTTGTATCACCTGTCATTTGTTTTACTCCTGGGTGTGCAAAGAGAACGGAAGGTCAATTGCCGGCATAGCGGCCAGCTTCTGAAAGAGTTAGCTATCCTTTTAGCCTCGTGTATCTCCTTATTTCCCTCCTACTTACAAGGAAGCAAGTAGTAAGACAATTTCTGCTAATGTGTATGTCAATTAGCATGAAGTAAATAAAAAAATCTTTTATAACAATTATTTGTTTGCAGAACAGGTAGAGAAAGTTATGTGAATGGAACAAATCAGGTTTGTGTAACGTAAAAATACATTATTTATACTTTTTATACATTCAGTACTTAACTACAAAAATATATTTGTTATAATATAATGCAGTTTATAATCATAGTTTAGAATTTAGCTGTTAAACTCACGTGGTTGTTTATAGTAATTGTATGGGTCACTATCGAAACGATAATACTGCATACATGCGATTATATCCTCAATGACTTTCAGAGGCAGCCACAGTCCTTTATTAGTCCCCGGCATCTCCAGTAACAATATGCCGGTCCCCGTGGCCGAGCTCGCTGAAGTGATTCTCTTTGGCGTTTCGTGGGTCGAGTCCCGCCTTGGACATGGGTGTTTCTGTGTTTATAAATGTGTATATGTCTGTGCATGTATATATAAAAAGAAAATTTTAACATTGATAGGTCAACTAAGGAAATATAGGAAACTGGAATACAGCGCCGGAAATCTGACAAGAAACCCGCGCTGCATGCCAGGGGAAAAAGAATGTTCTTTGGTCAACTTCGTCTTCCAGCGGGATGAACTCCGGTCTCTGAGGTCCCAACCCCCATCAGTGGGGTGGGATGTCTAAGTCCGCAAGGAGGAGGAAAGCCGGTTGTATTAGCCGTCGAAGCCTACGCCAGGGAATTTCATTCTGGAAGTTGCAGGGTTCCTGCCATGTACTCTAATGACTCCTTGGGTCGGCCACCCTCTGTCCCGTTTTGCTGTATCATTCCTCTCGGCTGATGTCACACAAAAGGCATAGGTACAAAAGATCCAGGCTGAGGTGCCGAGTCCTCCGCGACAGCCTAAACTATCCTATTATAATGTGGTATACGCAATAGTTAAATATACAGAAACTATCCTTACATACATACATACATACATACATACATACATACATACATACATACATACATACATACATACATACATACATACATACATACATACATACATACATACATACATACATACATACATACATACATACATACATACATACATACATACATACATACATACATACATACATACATACATACATACATACATACATACATACATACATACATACATACACACATACATACACACATACACATACATACATACACACATACATACATACATACATACATACACACATACATACATACATACGTACATACATACACACGTACATACATACATACATACATACATACATACACACGTACATACATACATACATACACACATACATACATACATACATACACACATACATACATACATACATACATACATACATACATACATACATACATACATACATACACACATACATACATACACACATACATACATACATACATACATACATACATACATACATACATACATACATACATACATACATACATACATACATACATACATACATACATACATACATACATACATACATACATACATACATACATACATACATACATACATACATACATACATACATACATATATACATACAAGGATAAAATGGAAAGGCATCAGATATAGAAGGCTTGTCAGATGAGTTCTTCAAGAGCTCTCTAGAAATTAATAAAATGAATTGTTTGTATACAATCAGCTTCAATAAAATATTTGAAGGGGGAGAATATCCGGAAAAATGCAACATCGCCACTATCCAAACTCTTTACAAGATCAGAGGGAGTTACAGCAGTCTAGGAAATTACAGTGGCATCTCGCTGCTCTCCATAATTGGAAGAATTTACAGCAGAATGTTATAGGCAAGAATTAAATATTGGGTAATGGCATATGACAAAATTTCTAAATTTCAAGCGAGATTTAGAGAAGGCTTTTCGACCACTGACAATATTTTTGTTGTAAAAACCATAATTGATAATAATTTAAGAAATAAAGGGGGTAAGATATTCACTGTGTCTGAATATTTTAAAACGGCGTTTGAAACTGTGAAACGTAGTGCCCTGTGGGTTAAATTAATAAGTAAAGGACTTTCCGGAAAAACAATTAGGGCACTCATGGGAATGTATAAAGAAGTAAAATTTGTTATCAGATTTTCAGATTCGAATATCGTAGTATAGGGATATGAATTCAAATATTAAAGTAACAGGAGTGGAGTTTGAGGAGTTAAAATTTGAAATTTAAATAAAATTTCTTTTAAACATTCGTCACAACATTTAAAATGTAGTTCTTTAATGTCAATTAAATTAGAATGAAATAAATGACAATTTTTACTCGAAGGCATTGAAATGAAAGCTCTGTATATAATGCAACCGTATTTATAGGTATGTACATGACACAAATCGGGTTAGAGTGCATTTAAAGCCTAGGCGTTTTTTGTTTTGTGTAAAGAAACAACAGTGTCTCCAACCTATGCTGCTAGAAGTAGTGATGCTAAGGAAGAGTCTATATTAGAGCACTATATCCACTTCCGGGGACACCACTGCAAGCTAATAGAGCTTCTATTCGTTGCGGTAAAATAGGTTGAAGAAAGCAAGGGCAAGATAAACACATTAGTGCTACATCTAGACACTCGTCATTGCGGAAAGATGAAGTCATGGCTGTATCTTATAATCTAATACGGTACATCAAAATGTATTTCCCATCGGCTTTGTCTATACATTATACAGTGGGAAAAGAGGTTAAGTCTGTGTATATTTCTGATTTATGTAAGGGAAAATAAAACTAGTTTAGACACTGACAAGGAAGTCTTCTTAGAAAAGAATTGATGAAAGGCATATTAGGTAAAAGAAAAATTCTGTTGTGTTCCTTTCGCGTGCCTTTTTCTACATATTCTGTAATAAATTGATCTTACAAAACGTTATTCTTCTATCTAGTACATGCTTAATGAGATAAATTATCATATTTTTATTACTTAGTTCCTTATAAGTAGAAGGGAGTATACTGTGCCAGTGTTGCCAAATTTCTCATATGCTCGGGTATA
The DNA here is from genome assembly GCA_030762935.1 of Hymenopus coronatus. Taxonomy (NCBI): domain Eukaryota; kingdom Metazoa; phylum Arthropoda; class Insecta; order Mantodea; family Hymenopodidae; genus Hymenopus; species Hymenopus coronatus. The sequence continues at coordinate 364,839,795 of CM060900.1, forward strand.
TTTAACTCATACAAAATGAAGTGCGGGCCCCACCACCATCGCAACCATCACCTTTTACTGCTGCTACTACTACTACTACTACTACTACTATTACTACTATACTACAGTAGCCCTCCGTGGTGTAATGGTTACCATGCTAACTTCATATATCCAAGGTGGCGGGTTCAAACCCGGCGGAGGACGATGATTTTTTCGGATGTAAAAAATGCTATGCCGGCATGTTGACGTGGTAGCTCAGTGGCAGAGCAACCGGCTAGAGATCAAATCCCGGCTGTGGCACTGAATGTTTCAGTCTCACTCTACCTATCCAACTCCTGCCCTTTACACTGCTTGTGTAAAAAACAATTAATCCTAAATCCTTTAGGTTTATGATTAAATGAATTATGTGCAGTTTGGCCGTGTATGTTCACTATAAGGGCAGAAAAATCTGCTGTGTAGCTGGAACATGCGTCATCTAAATGCAAGTGTTAATCTGGATCGGTACTTTTTGCTCATAGAGGAAAATGTGACCTCATAAATATACAGGGTTACTACAAAAGAAATAGACAACTTCAACTGCCTGTAAAACAAAAACTATTAGAGATAGCAACCTAATTATTTTGGAGGTATGTTGAGAAACTCTCAAAGCTTCGTTTGTTACTATTGGTAACGCTGTAGTGTTTTGTTTGTTGTTGCAGAAGCTGAAATGGCGGAAAATCCTGTGGAAAAGGCATATTGCGTGTTGGAATTTGCTAGGAATTTGCATCATGAACCAATTTTTATTTTGAGAGTTTCCAATTTTAAATCAAATTTCGGGACAAAATTAGTTCCTACGGAACATCTTTCTATTATACACGCCTGACCACGAAATTTGCTTTTGTACCCTCAAAGCTGTACTCACTATTTCCCTCAACAAGTGGTCGACCTCAATTGTTGGGAATCGGAGACAGTCACTTTAATCCAAACAAAGTTTTATCGCAAACAGTAAGTTCACTCCTTTAAGCATTACTGTTTGTAGTGATGTAAGCGAAGGGTCGTTTAGGAGTCAGGTTTTTAAACAAACATCTTGAGAGATTGTGGATGTAAATTCAGTTATGTGCCTTGTGTTGGATGGATGTTCTTAATATAATATGGCTAATATCCAGCCAGGTGGCTCAGAAGATTTCGTCTGTAACTGGTATTCTGGAGGTCCTGGTTCGCTCCACGTCGACCACACACTCTGGCCCTGGGATTTTCCGTGATTTTTCTGGGGTCGCTTAGGCGAATGCTGGGGTACTGTAAATACACTACGGTTCCTTTCCTTTCATTCCTACATTTCATTTCCCTTCTTCATCTTTCAGGTCGGCGGGGTATGGTTCGGGGCTTTGAAGGCAGAAGGCTCCGAGTAAATATCTCTTGCCCCTGGTTGCGCCGGTTGAGGCTAGGTGTCGTTGAAGAGGCATACTTCCGACGGCCTCCCTGAGCCTGTGTAGTTCAGAGACGCGCCAGGTCTGCCATCTATTAACACTGATTGGGACTTCTGTGCGTCTCTGCGCTTGGCTCCGTCCGCTGCTGTGTGCTGGCCTGTGGTATCTCCTCCTCTCATCCCTTCCCCACGGGGAGTGGGCCGCAACATATCAATATTTGGTCCTAGTTGTCGAGGGGTCCCCCGCCGCTAACATACTGATATGTCATACTTCAATATGGTAAGAGGCAAAGAATTTTCTCATTGGTAAGAGCAGTATTGTTTTGTGGAATTCACAGGAAAACCCATGTGTTTATTGTGTAACTGCAGTGTGTGTGTTCCCAAACAAAGTAATGTAGAACGTAATTTTTTGGCAAATCACACAAAGTTTAATAGTGAACTTCCTGTTATTCCTAAATTACGAAAACACACAATATTAGAGACTTGAATGTAAATTAGCATCCCAGCAAAGTGTATTCACAAAGCCATTTCAGTAAAATAGTAACTGAAAATGGCCTCTTATAAAGTCTGTCATGTTTTAGCAACAAAAAGGAAAAAAAATCAATCACAGAAAAGTAGTTAGGGAAGCAATGATAAGTGCCGCGAAATCTGTGTTCGACGGTCACAAAGATACATTTGCACTTATGTTTTCTATGTAAGGGCTTCAATTGTCTCACCAAACTGTTGATATGCCTGTTGAACAGATTTCTAAGAATTTAGAATCTCAATTATATCATGACCTGCAATTGTGTGAATATTTTTCGCTTCAGTTTGATGTAAGCACCGATATTTCTGATATTCAACATTTGTGTTTATTTATTATAATGTCTCTCATGGCTTTACAGTTAAAGAGGGATTTTTAAAAGTACTACTACTTCATGATTATATTAGAGAAGAATAGATATTTATTGCATAGTGACATTTGCGAAAATTAGTAACATTCCACTCTTTAAAGTTTTTGTTATAATAACAGATGGGGCGCCTTCAATGACTGGAACGTTTTCTGCTCTTTGTGCTGAAGATGATTGGTTTCTAAATGTCTGTCTTAACGCTGTATTATCCGCAGGAAGTTTTATGTGCAATGTTTTGAAGTTAGACCGTGTCATGAAAATTGTAACTCCTTTAGTAAATCACATCAGCTGATCTTCTACACGTCACCGAATGTCCAGAAATCTTTTGAATGTAACAAATTCTGAAAGCACCAGGAAATCACTTTTCGGCGCCGCGTTGGACATGAGTGTACGATGCTAAAGCGATAAACGAGAATGGAACCTTTTAAAAGCTGGTCGCAAGTGAAACAATTGAAATTCGGTTCTTGTTACATGCACAGAAGTAAAACAAAATATATGTTAAACGAAACATTACCTTCTGCTTGAGGAAAGTTTAAGTACATTAAAAATGAAACCAATAACAACGAACATCTCTGAAAAGGTTAACTCTACAAAAAATGTACATGACAAATTGTGTGTTTTGACGATATCTTTATTATTATATGGTAGGTGTTACAGTTTGCCAGTTATACAAAAGTCATCCAGAGTGAAGAGGTCTTCAGAGGCTATTCCCAGAAAATACAAAATCTATTACTCCTTTGTCATGAAAATACCTTGAACATAAAATTATTTAATACAATCGTGAGAACCATTTTTGAGCAAAATTTTCGAAAAATGTTTGACGTAAAGGGTAGTTTACGGTAGGGGATTTTACTGAAAATCTTTGTGTCTCATCTTGGAAGATAGTGAACTTAATACTAAGTTTAGTATTTAACAGAATTTTCGCGTTAAGTTATCCACAGACACACACACACTAATGCACACAAATCAGACAAACACACGTACACACGGTCCTTTTCTTCTAAAAATGCTTATTTTTGGATTCAGGGGTCCTCACAATTTCTATTTCCTGTGAAATCTCGGTATCAAATTTAGGGTGGAATGCAATACTTTCTCTGGCTATTCTGTACAGACAAATTCGCTATGGCGCTTCTTTAAGGGTTTATTCTACCAAACAGCAACAAGCAGCACAAACACATCAGGAACGAATAGTTGTCTCTAAATGAAAAAATGGGATCTGTATAAAATGAAAAAATAATAAAAGTATTGTTAAGAAAAGCAATGCATTAAAACATTTTTACGAATTTAATTTTGGGCAAATTTGAGCTCTTTGGAAGGTAGGAACTTTGTTTTGTTAAGAAATGTTATTATTTTTTTTTTATTATTTTTAATGGGCTTTTACTTTTTTTATACTCAAAACACCTTTCACAAACCGATCCAATAGGTGAATGCCAGCCGCAACTGGAGTAACGTGATATTCTCAGACGAGATGACATTTTCTTCCACCATAAGAGAAAAAGATGATTGTCTATGGATTAAAGGTGTCCCGATACGATGCGAAATACGTGGCTTCACAATTTCATCACGATCGCGTATGTGTGTCGTGTAGGTGCTGGATATCAAGGGGGTTCTAGATGTGGTGTGGTGGCTGAGCAGTGTGAAGTACACGGTAATAGTTGATATATTTTGATTCCGTCTATGAGGAGAAATATTTCTGATCGAATTGTTGAATTTGTACAGGATAATCATCTTGTCCACACATCTCGAAAGGTTTCAAATTAGTTTTCAGAGAGGAACGATATCAGAGTGCTAGACTAGCCTCCCGCTTCACCAGATTGAACCCTATTGAGAATGTGTGGGCTGAAGTAAAAGGGGAGCTGCGTTCCAATTTACCTCTAGCTTGGCGAAAGGCAAAGATGGCTTCTGGGCACAAATTCAAGAAACTGGGATCGTGTACCTTCTCGTCCACATTACTGCAGGCATTCAATTTTGTCCATGCCCCGAAGATTAGGATAGTTGTATAGACTGAGGGTTCACACACCCGATATTAATTTATGATTCTTTTTGTGTTTTAGAAGGTAAAAGCTTATTTTACACATATATTTTAGTTATTTGGCACGAGTGTTAGTAGAATTATGTTTTTGTGTGCTAAGATGGGCCCAAAACTTCAAATGCCAAAGTTATATTAATGCAATATTATGTTTTACATATCAGTCATAAAATTAACAAACTTAAAAAAAAGAAAAATCGACCTGCAACACGAGATTTGATCGTAGGAGCTAATGAGTGGAGGTGTTACCCTCTTAGCCTCTGGACCACGGTAACGCTATTTTGTGTTCTGTTTTCAGTACTCGTGAGTTAATTAATTGCGCTGTCAGTCACATACCATTGTACAGTCCCTTCATGTGCATTATGAACACAGCTTTTACGAAAATACACGAAGTTCTTCGATTGACATATGGAATCTGGAGCTTACTCAATTTTTGTGTCCACGGCTGTGCACTGCACATAAGTGCTGGAGAGAGTAATAAATCCAACCTAAAATTATGAAAATATAAAGGGAAACTAAATTCCACTAAAGGAAATAGCTTAGGCAGTGATATTTTAAAATACTTCAGTATATAACCAACAAACGAATGCTTATGGAGTTAAATACAATAGATTTAGGGCACAACATTATGATCCTAATAGAACATGGTCTAAAGTATGGTAAGTTATAGAAAATAATATTATGAATATATGGTAGGATTACAGTATGGTAGGTAGCAACCCAAAATTGGAGGTGTAGCAATTCATGTGAAAAACAGCATAAAGTATAAAGAGATGGATTGTAGTCAATTTTGAGATGAAATAGTCTATAAAATGGCACCAATTCAGGTTTCTTAAAAGGGGTTAATAAAGCGATTATTAAAAGGCATATATCTCCAGGGGAAAGCAAATGCTTGTTCCTTATAATGCAAAAAGCAATCTGAACAAAATACGTAAGAAGAATATTGACATATTCATGGAAGAGTTTTAGACCGGCAGGATAAATGAAAGTTAATATAAATAAGCAGTTATTTAAATATCAGATTTGCAAAATTTAAGGATCGCTATAATATAACTAGATTAGCAAAAGAGTGTTCTAACTTTTCTATAGACTATGTTATTATTATTTTACCAGAAACAAAATGGAGATCTTCAGTCATATAGACTTTAAATAGATACTGAACAAATTACTTCCGAATGTAGGAGGAAAATGAACAAGGAACGCTTATTAATTTTGAAAATATATAGAGAAGCAAGCTAGTAAACGATGAATGATTCAAACGATGTGATTTGAAAATATGATATTTTCAATAAAACATTTCGGAGTGGGCTAGAAAATAATGATGTATTTTAGAAGATAAAATACAGAAACGCTTGCGAAATAATACTACTAAATGAATAGCAAAAGCAACGAAGCAATCCTGCAACAGGATAAAGCGATAATACGACCAAGTAAAATCATTAAATTAAATTGAAAATATGACTCAGTATTAAATAAAAGAAATACAGGAGTAAGATAAACTACAACAAAAACATTGAGAAAGCAAAATGAAATGAAACGGAATTTTATTTATGGACGTTCTTTGACTGCTGTGGCTCTCAGGGCTCCATTCTATACTGGGCGTGACCGCTTAATTTTGCTCAGAGGCCTCTCTATCTACATCACGGGACACACGGCTTTACTTCCCTTACGAAGGAAGCCATGCTAAGGATTTTTTAAGCCCGAAAAAAGCCATCGTCCTCCGCCGGGTTTGAGCCCTCGACCTTGAGTTAGAATGGTACCCATTACAAAACGCAGGGCGATATTGAGAAAGTAGAAAACAAATCAGAAGAAATATTGAAAATCCAAAATTAGGTAAGTAAAATGAAAAAATGAAATGGCGTTTTATTTATGGACGCTCTTTAACTGCTGTGGTTCTCAGCGTCCCATTCTATATTGGGCGTGAAAGACTGCTTAATTTTGCTCAGAGGCCTCTCTATCAGGCTTGAGGTTCTTTTACGTGCCGTAAATCTACGACACGGGACCCACGGCTTTACTTCCCTTCCGAAGGAAGCCATACTAAGGATTTTTACGCCCGAAAAAATCCATCGCCCTCCACCGGGTTTGAACCCGCGACCTTGGGTATATGAAGTCAGCATGGTAACCATTACACCACGGAGGGCGACTGTAGGGGTAAGTAAAAACCGTACTGGTAAATATATTTAAAACATTTGTCATAAAACTGAGACAACATCCAAAATAAATATATTCTGTGTTTTATGATTGCTACATAAATGCTGGAAAGGAACAAGCTTCTCAGCGGTCTACAATAACTCCAAATTTAAAATTAGTAACTAATTTGCCTCAGATTAATAGTAAGCCAGGCTCTTTGGCAACATATAGGAAAGTTTTAAGGGAAATAAATAAACTAAATCAAGTAAATCTGCAGGTGTGTGTGTGTGTGTGTGTGTGTGTGTGTGTGTGTGTGTGTGTGTGTGTGTGAAGTATTATATGAAGTGCTGAAACGCATAGAATAGGAAATTATTGAGGTTAGTACAAACGCTTCATTACTGCATCAAATATTTACTGAAATATTACAAAACCCAGATGTGTTACATTCACATGACTTTCTCTACATTTCTACAATAAATTATTATTAAAACTTTTATTCTTCTATTCAGTTAATGCTAATCGAGCAAAAATTAGCAGAAAGAGTCTTATTACTTACTTCCTTGTAAGTAGATGGGAAATAAAGGAGTACCATGGGCTAAAGCGATAGGAAAATCTTTTAAAATCTGTTTGCTATGTGTTTGAAGTTCCTTTGATTGTATGGGAAGGAGTTGACCAATTCTCTTTTCGGTTTACAAGCTATGCAACATTCAGGAAAATTCATGCAGAGTAAAAGGTCTTCAGAAACCATTCCCAGAAAATTCAAGATATATGTTTTATTTGTGATGAAAGTGGCCTTAATAATTGGTAGTTTAGTTAAAATCGTTAGCCATTTTTTTTAGAAAAACAAAGCTTTCGAAAAATTTTGCATGTAAAAGGTAGTTTGGGGTGGGTGATTTTCTTGAAAATCTTCGTGTCGTATCCTTGGAAGATACTGAACTTAAATACCAAGTTTGGTATTTAACGGTCTTTTCATTTTTGAGCTATGCTGCCCACAGGCACACAGAGACAGACAGACAGACAGACAAACAGATACCTAGACAGACACACACGGACCTTTTTCTAGAAATGCTTTTTTTGGACTCAGGGGGTCCTAAAACATGTATTTCCGCTGAAATCTTGGTATCAAATTTGTGGGTGGAATACAATACCTTCTCAATACACTGTGTACATAGTACGTGTAGAGAAAGTAAAATGTATTGTAAGAGCTATAGGCAAATAAACAGGAAACAAATTTACTATAGGAACTATAGACATTATGTTCTGAATTATCAAAAGGAATGGATGTTGCTTACTTGAAATATTTTTAAACATGGAAAATATTATCACAATTGCAATACAACATTGAAAACATGAAATAAATAAATCAAATGGTAGAACCATTTTTGCCATCCATTATCATGAAAATGTGACAGCCGCATTTCTTCTTTCTCTACCAAATTACTTCCGAGTGGCCCAACTGCCCCATATTTGGCGTGTGCAGATATTCCTTCGTGAGTTAAAATAGTTGCAGTTAAAATCTTCCAGTGGGGAATTATCGAGAGATACCTTCCTTTTACACCTCTAAATGAGCCGTTTCCGCCATAAGCCAAAGGATCAATACAAAGATCTTTTAAGCTCCATGGACCTGAGATCATTTGAGCATCATTTCACCAATTTCATTCATCATCCGATATGACCAACCAGGTTAAAGGACGTTAATCTAAAAAAATACAAAGATCACTTAAGTTCTGCAACTCTTTTAACGCATGGGGCATATCTGTACCCGCCAAATACGAGACAATTGGGTCACTTTATATATACGTGCAGAGTAGGTAGAGAAGATACTGTGTTCCACCTAAGAATTCGATACTGAGATTTCACCGGAAATACATGTTTTGATGACCACTGAATATATAGATAATTAGAAAAAATTCCGTGTGTGTTTGTGTGTGAGAGAGGGAGAGAGCGAGAGGGAGGGGGGAGAGAGTGAGTGAGACTGCTAGCAGCAGAACTGAAATCCGAAAAGTCCGTTAAATACCAAACTTGGCATTTAAGTTCAGGATCTTCTAGGAATGCGACAAAAAGATTTTTAGAATATTCTTCCACCCCAAGATATCCTTTACATGCCAGATTTTTCCAAAATTTGGATTTTTTATAAAAATCCCTCTAATGAGAATCAGGGTTCATAAAAAAACAACCCTTGTCACATTTTATGAATTTTTCAGTAGAGCGAAAAACTGTGTGGCACCGTTAATTTTCATTCAAAGGATTTACATTTTCTTCAACAAATATTAAGCATATAACATAATAATTGTTGAGATTTTCTGTATTTATATCACCGTGCATCTGCATCAAAATAAATAATAAAGTTCGGTATGTTATGACAAGTTATTTTTTATGGAAAGCATTTAAGGCTGGGAAATGAAAACGGTTGACTTTTATTGACAACATAACAATGTTACAGCTGTACTATTGGCATTGATATATTTTAGTCTTTGTGTTACATAAAATATGATGTCTTTATACGGCGAACACTTTTTCATTTTCATGGCTCTCTTCCAAGTAAGACTATCACAGTAAACATATTGGTTACATACTATACGAAATAGACACTGGAGTTAAGATGTCAAAAAATCTTCTTCGCCGCTGCTATTATCAGACTGCATTAGCTAAATCCCTGCTTCGTGCTTGTCTTCTCTAAAGGCAAGATTATTATAAAGCGTCTGACACTCTGGCTTCAAATAAGGAAAAACGTTCCTTAAATATTTCATTTTTTCTGAACGGATGCGATTATCTATGTATGAATGAATGAATGAATGAATAATTCGAAAGTCACCTCAGTGGGCATCTTTGTTTTATTACGAACCACAACTGTTCTCCATGGACCTGAGTAGGTATCATAGACAAAAGTAATGGACTGGATGCCTGTATCTTGTACATTCGAACCTCCTTTAATTTGATGAGAGCGCTGGCAGATTTTTGAAGTATGGTTGAAGTACCTGTTTAACATTAAAAAGCACACCATCTGTTCAACTCTGATAAGGTTAAAAGGTGCAGGAGAGCTCCGACAGGTTCTTATGATTTCATCCCATTCTTTTGGTGTCTCAACTTTTGCTTTCTTTTCTTTTTTCAATCGAGGAGAAGTCTTGATCATTAGGCAGATAATAATGCCCAAAAATGGGAAAAAGATAGGTTATCTTTATGAACATCTTGAGTGAGTGTATCAATAAATACAGAAAATGCAACAACTCAAAGCTCTTATTCTGTCCTGCGCAAACATCAGATATGAGAATAAGTTCATTTTGTAAGTCTTGCTTGTTACGTAAATAATGTAGCAACAATAAGTTACTTCATCTTGTCCTTTTCTGCCTATACCTTCGTGATAGATATGGATTGTAGCATTATTGTTTCCAAGATCATGCACACCAAATATGTAGTACTATAGTTGTCGAGAGTAAAATATAGCATTAGTTGTAAGATGAGGAAGTGGCAAATTTTGCATGCAGTAAAAGCTGATTATAGTAGCTGAACCCTCTCTTGCAAGTATTTTATATTTCCTTTTCATCTCATCAAATGCTTCTGCCCTTCGCAAGTGCATCTCCCTCTCTGTAGAAAGCCTATTCATTTCTTTTTCATCTAAAACAGCTGTTAATTTTTGTTGATAAACACCACAAAATGAGATGTGTCTGATTGAGGACATCCAAAGGATATATTGAAGGAATGAAAAGATTTTCCATTAAGATTTATATGAAATGTTAGTTTGGATTTCAGCTAGAAACATTTTGTGCACCTGCTTAACAGAGAGTGATGCTGGAAGTTATCTCGAACAGAATAATGTGACTGCCTAGGCTGTATATGATGTTCAACTAAAGATGCTAAAGGTTTAGCTACTGCACTTGGCCTGTTCTCATGCCTACCTCGTTTATCTTTAGGTGAGCTTTGATTTTTCAAAGTGACTTCTGAACAGAACACAATCGGCCTCTTGTGATTCCATGAATGCTTAAGAATGCATTACGACACACTGCGATTTCAATAGGTGCTGCATCTCCTTCCTTCACACGAAGTTTATAGTAAAATGACACATTGTGCATATACCAGTTACCTAATTCTGAAGAATCATCACAGCAGTAGCTTTGTGTGATCTTCTTTGCTTGACAAGCTCCATACTTATTAGGCCTGCAAGATGAGAGTCTTGAATATCTTTGCTTGACAGGTTGTAAAAGCCGATAAAAATCTTATTTCGTTGTTCTTCATTTACTGCCTCAAAATATCTGTATCACTTGCATCTGAAATCAAGGTTAGGACCGCTATAAATAACCATGACATAAAATAATGGTAATTACAACAAAAATTGTATGTAACAATAATAATGACTGGAAAAGAAACTATCCCCAGAGAAATACAAACTTCGAATTCAGTAGGTCCACTAACCTGCAATTGTCACCAACATGTTTAGCTTCAACCTTCTTTCTAACATGATTTATGTATTCCATAATCTTAGATTTCTTTACCACGTCTTCTTTCCTGTCCTTTCTTTTTCGCTTCTTTGACCACTGAGAACTGCAAATATCACTGCTTCAATTATTATTCGAAGCCATTTTCTCGTCAGTGTACACTTAGCAACGGTTTCAGGATAACACAACAATAATAATGCCAACAGGATCACAAAAATAGCCTAGTCACTCGACAAAGGTTATTGTTGTGAGAAACAGCCATGACAAGGGTTGTTTTTGTAGAACCAGGTATTTTTCACCGTGTCATATCTCACGACATGGGTTGTTTTTCAAGGTATTCGTACCATCAAATGTGCATCTTGACCATGACCACCAGAATGTGCCATAATCGCAAAATTCATAAAATGTGACAAGGGCTGTTTTTGTTATGAACCCTTCTGATTAAAATACCGTATACTAAAAATATTTCAATAGAAAATATATTAACTTTAATTTGTACGGAATAGTCTCTGAAGTTCTCTTTATTCTTAATGACCTTTGCATAATTGGTAAAGTATAACAGATAGGGAAAACACGTACTATACAAAAATGTAAAAACTCGTTAAAACACATAGTTTATGTCATGTTCTTTTTGTAAAGATAATCATTTACTAGATATTCCTTGGTGTTGTCTCTAAGATTTCCAATAATTAGATCCTTATCATTTTTAGAGTGTTTTACGTCCGCTTTTACCACATAGTCACCATAGGCGATGAACCTGATGATACATAAAAAGAAGGTGGAGCACCGGTGGAATGCGCTGGTGGGGGAAGCTGGAGAACTCCGAGAAAACCCGCCCTGCGCGGCTTTACCACCACAAATCCCACATGCGGTCACCTGGGAGCGAACCCGGGCCACCTGGGAGCGAACCCGGGCCAACTGGGAGCGAACCCGGGCCACCTGGGAGAGCTAGATTTTTTCCAAATGGAATGTCGTTATTCACTTTTCCATCCTGTTCATGCAAACAGAAAGGAATTTCAATTGCATCACATAGAGACCAACGTTTAAAAGACTTCCTGTCGCTTTAGCCAAGTGTATTCCATTATTTCTCTTCTGGCTAAAAGTAAATATGTAATACGACTATTTCTGCTAATACCTATCTTGATTAGCATGAGGTTAAGATAAGATTGCATAAGTTTATTTTCAACACAAAGAAACAGAAAAAGGATGTGTCCAAGAGCTAACTTCAACTAAAAATAACCAGTTAACTGTCACGTGTTAATTAAATATTCATCTATTGCCATCCATTGCATTAGACTTAAATAGTGTTTTAGCTTTTACCGTTTTATCAATATTTAGCACTGGTGTTTGCGTGCTCGCAGGTCGTAAAGTAAATTTTAGGTTTTGAACGCGAAGCCTACTTCTTCCTCTTCAAAACGAAAACAGCTGTTCACACAGACCCGTCCATCCAAGCAGGCTTAAATGGTTTCCATTGCATTTCCTGAGGTGAGCATTTTCTTGCTCAAAGCAATTGTTGTCGTCCGCCCCGGTAGTGTAAGGGTTGCGCGTCTGTCCCTCATTCAAGAGATCGCGAGTTCGAATCTCGCTTAGGATGAGCCAATCGCATGAGGTTTTATTCGGGGTTTTCCTTATCCTGATAAGACGAATCTCGAGTAAATTTAAGCTCCATGGATCTTGAGCATCATTACACCGATTTCATTCGTCGTCCGATATGACCAACCAGGTTAAAGGAAAGGTATTTTAAAAAAATATACAAAAGGATTTTTAAAAAATATAAATATGTCCATCATGAACAAATTCTTCAACAGCAATAAATTACAATACGCACTATCCTTACGTCCACAAACTTTGCACCTGGTAATTGTTCCACTTAAGGTGATCTTGCTTCCGTTTGCTGTTTCCCATAGAGATTACTGGCATTGCCATATGAATATGGACGCTGAGGATTAAACTCCTTTATAGCTTAACATCTTAGAAACTAATTTCACCAACATTTTGTGCCGTAATAAAATATGTTCCTCCTAAGCAGGGTAAAATCTATTTTATGTGGTGTACTACGCTTTAATATAGGTCACACAATGGTGAACGAAAACTACTCGTCAGAACTGAAACAGACCTGCCACTACACTGAGGAGGGTATGAGTGGCGTCGAAATTTCCCCTTAGCTCCTCTTTCGGTTGCTCCCTGCAGTTTATGCATAAACCCGCAAGCTCCCATCCCGTCTGATCAGTACTTGACGATGCCTGGATTAGGGTACAGGAACATGAAAGGATTTTCAGCTAGGGAACTAAATGTACCCGAAAAAACATTAAATATTTAATACTTCTAACCTGTTTCGCTGCTTTTGTTTTATTTATTCGCGAAATGTGTCGGTCGTGCTCAAAAATTGATTTAGCACAATATAACCACAAACTTACGTTAATATTCAGAAGGAATATTTTAATTTTCATTATATTAATATAACACATTTTGTAGTCATAAGAACTTAATGACAAAATATTGCACTGAATTTACAAAGAAGCTCTAAAAATAAGAAAGGAAAAACTATTATGGCATAAAAATCATTATTATGACATCCACTCCAACGTATGATAGCAATTTTGCAATGGAGACATACGATTATGATTTGCGCTAAGCACATTCTCATCATTTGGGCAGAATGTTATCCAAATCTTGGGGGCAGTGTAGACTTCCATTTGATCCCTTTGCAAGCAGGTCTTGTAAACGCGGCCGAGAACCTGTGCGCACGGACAATAGTTCGGATCGATAACAGCTGTTGCTCCAAATTGGTGAATGTCGTGCTCCATTAAAGTGCAATTTATTTTAACATTCGCCAATCCAGCACAGTGCAGTACTTTAACTTAAACATTCTAAATTACTTTAAACAAATTGGCGCTTTGACGTCACTTGTATTAAACCTGAACATTTTGAAATATAAAATAAGTGTTCATGAATATGTGAACATATGTATTTGCCTTCCTGTTTTCACTCTTACTATTGTAATTTTCATTTTACTCTCATTTTAAGAATCTCTGTATTTCTCATCACTTTAAAAAAAAAATCTGTTTTAGCAATTGTTGAAAGTCAGCTCATATTCTCAAATTGTGGTAAACCTTCTTCAAGTGAATTCCGCAGCAATACTAGCCTTAGAAAATGTCATACAGAAGCTTATATATAAAGAAAATTGCCACTTTTACTAACTTATTAATAGAGTGTGTGTCCTTTATACAGGGTAGGAGATGAATAAATTCAAATATTTGTATCGGCGTTGGAGGATATTTTCATGATGCAGTATTTTCAGTTTTTTGCCATTTTCTAAATGTATGTAAATGAGGAAATTTTCAATGTTTTTAGGATGGATGTCATTCCCTATTTCAGGCGTTTGGTGGTTGTTTACGTAATATGTCACAAAGTTGACCCTTCTCTACCTTCTGCCCTGCCCAACTATAGGTAATATGAGGGGAAAATATCGGCAGCACTGAAAGTTCAACCTACGTACGCATACTCTTTTGTTATCTCACATTATATGAGTAGAATTCATAATGAATTCAGGGTTCACTTGAAAATATTGAACATAATGATATTATGCTTTATTTAAATATGGTTTTATTGAACAAATATATAACTCAAACCAATAAGTAATCAATTGCACTTCCGTTCCTGAAACTAAAAAGTCATTCTCATTGCCCTTACAAAGGTGAGAAACTAAAGTGAAACCTCAACAAACAAAAAAAAACAAAAAAAACAAAAAAAAAAAAAAACTTTACATCGGTCAGAGAAACTGGGTCAGAGATCCTTTCATACTTAACTATGAACGTTCGTCTTTAGGGAACATGGCGACTATAAATTGCTGACGCCACTCGCAGCATTAGCAGATTCCCCAGTTGCGGCGTAAATGATATGAATATCTGCTAATTCAGCATATTTAAAGTCATGCATTGTGCAAAGGAAAGTTTGGGCCTGAGTCGTTCCCTTGTTTCCACGCTGTGAGTCACATGAATGCAGGTCGGCGGTGTGCGAGTTGTGCCATATACACGTGTTGGCCGTTGCATGATGACGTAAACACAGGACAGCTTTATTTATGACACTGCTAATAGTAAGCGGATAAAAATGGGATCACATATGAGTTATACGTGTTGTTTTCTAATAAATATCAACTTATTTGCACTTATTCACCTCTCATATGTAAAAGGAGTAAATATGATTTTCATACTGCTCATCTGCTGATCAAGGCTTGAATTTAAAATTTGAGCTATGCGGTGAGTTGGAACAAAGCAATCAATTATAGAAGAAGATTGCTTTCCTCAGAGGTTATTTAATTTCAATACTGTATATTTTCCCATGTCAGGTGTAACTTTTAACAAGAACCATGGATCTAGAAAATAGAATAAGTGCTTAATGTTAGTTGATATTGACACTCAGCAATCGAAACTGGTCTGATTGATGAGAGTGTTTTCCGTTACCTTATTTTTCCTAAAACTCACATCACTAAGCTGGGAAGTTCCGATCTTTTTTGTTAATTGCTTGTCTGAAGTGCAAATGTCTGCAAGCATTTCATGCAATTTAGAATTGTGTGCGACTCCTTTTAATAATCTGAGGTGAAAATGAGCGAGGAACTTGAACAAGAATTCGCGCAGTGAATGAGTGCTTCAGTTTAATGGGTAAAATGTGAAAGCAGAAAAATTTAAAGTTGCGACATGCTTGCAAAAGGAAAGAAAAAGTTCATATGCGAGAAACGCGAATAGCTGAAATTACGTATTAAAGTGACGTTACATCTGCGATAGGTAGAACTGCTAAGATGCAGCATATGTGTTCAGGTTACATCTGCTGAGAACGGCTCAAAGAAACGTTTAGGCGTAAGTAAACAGCTAGCAACTATTTCTTCCCCGTGTAAACGCTCACGACCCTTTGTAACAAATAGGGAGTAAAGACGTAGGTATCATTTGAGGGATTGCATGTTAACAGCGCAGCGGAAATTAATTAAGTTAGAAACAGAAGCGTGTCTGGACACTCGATGTCCCCTCACAGCTACTGAGGCTACTCCCTGTTCGAAAAACCGGTTGGAAGGGCACGTGCCACTTGCTTCTAGAGCTAAATGCGTAGTGAACTTCAGTCTTTACGTACCCCAAATGCGCTCTCAAGTAATAGAAGGTTATGCACCGTCTTCAAATGGGCATTTATCCAAAGAGCGCAGTTATATAGTTGTGTTCCCAAATCCTGGACTCTGAAAGGAATGCGTACGCAACACACGTATGAGTACAGATAAGGTGACACCAGCAGATAGAAACGGTATTGAAGAATAACATGCAGCTAACTTGTGCCAATTCCGTGTCCAATTGTGAACGCGCTAACTCAATTTCTTAAGAAGAAGAAAAAGAAGAAACAGAAGAAGAATATTAGTTTTCGTGTATGTTGTGTTGTGTGTGTCTCTGTATGTGTCTATATGTGGACAGCATGACTCAAAAACGAAACGCTCGTTAAATACCAAACTTGTTATTTAAGTTCAAAATCTTCCAAGGAAGCCCCACAAAGTAGTTCAACAAAATCCCCCTTCACCCCCATTATCCTGCGAATGTGACATTTTTTCGAAAATTTTGATTTTTATCAAAACTAGCTTTAACGATTTATTTTAAAATACCATATGTTTAAGATATTTTCTGGGAATATCCTATAAAGACTTCTTCATTCTGGATATCTTTTGTAATTAAGAGAAAGACAGAAACTCACTACACAAAACATGTAGATTTCATTAAAACACATACTTTATGACATAGACCTTGTTTTTAAATAAATAAATATAACATGAGTTAACCGTACTATTCTTCGTATAACGATAGCATTAAAGTCATTGATTTGCGCAACAGTATATTCAGTTCTAGTTTTTCTTCTTTTTACAGAAGTGCTCAAACTATTTTCTCCTCTATATCATTCACTATATCTTCTCCTTACGAATACTCTTTATCGTTGACACGGAAACACCAATATAATATGAAGCCCGTTATGTAGTTTGTGACACTGGATATAAATTCAGTTTATTCAGAGCTTCTTCCTCATATTTTTCTATAACGCTACTAATAATTTCACGCCCTTTTGAATGCACTACCGTACATTTCTTAACTTCAGACATGGTGAAAAAATGAAAATCTTCTTACGCAATGAACTACTTCTGCATCTTATTATGGTAAGTAGCCTACTCTAGGTTAATACACATATGGCATATGATTACTGCATAACAGCTCACCGGGTAACTAGATATCGCTTTCCCCTCTCCCCCCACACCTCAACTGTAGGGCTCACGAGCCCAGAGCACAACTATAGAAGCACGCTCGGATTGCCTAGCTCGAAAATTTGTTCTAGCGTGGACGGCTTTTAGAATGGTTATTAACTGTCAATATGGACGTCACGGAGGCTATGGGCTCAGAATTAATTCACATGAAAGAAAAGGGCACCCTGTTTGGGTTGCGTCGGAGAACCAGTTTATACTGGAGTGTATAAAATGTAGCCCATAGCTAAACGCAACTCATTATGCTGGTAATGACAAATGTAGCCCCATCCTCTACCATGTGAGCTGCTCTAATCCTCAAGAATAATTTCTAGTTACTGGATAGGCAGTATTTTCACTCACCCAAAGTATGATAGAACTGCCGAAGAGTAACATTGTATGCTACTTATTGCACTAGTTAACTAGTTTTAAGGCAATGCTTCGTTGAATTTAGCTGTAAAAGTAATATAAACGTAGAAATAAACACTAAAGTCTTTTTGCCTTTGTCTCCATGTAGCCGATGAAAACTTGTTCAATTTAATAAGACGCCCAAAGAACTCGTCATGCCTTCTTACAGAAGGTCGAATTATATTATATGGGTATAGCGTTTCATTTCGTACAAATCGTAGTTATATCATACAGGCGTAATTCTAATCACCCCTTCATCTCACATCGAGATAATATTACTTCATTGCTTCATTTTTGTATCTCTGGATCGGCTTTCAGGCCAATCATTTAGAGAATTTATATCGACTAGATGGAGTCCAAGGCTGATTGAACGCGGAGGGAAAGCACAATTGCAATCTAGGGAAAGGGGTCTCTTTTAACGCAGGATAGTACACGTTTCATTCGTTTAGGTTTCCATTTCTGGTAATTCACTGTTTAAAGTAAACACTATACAGCTTGACTTCAATAACATAGACTATCTTTATTTTAAAAATGAACCTACAACTTTGTGTGATCTTGAGTGAACTTCCTCGAGTACAGGTATGTTTCAATGAAAGCAGAAAGAATTTCAATTTTTGACACTAAAGAATGCACATTATTACACATTGTATTGGAATTAAAATTTGTGTCAGAATTATAACTTCAAACACTTGTGTGTAATTTAATTAACTCCTATGTTTTTGTATGTGGTGTTGCAACTATGTGTTCGTCATATCATCATATATATATATATATATATATATATATATATATATATATATATATATATATATAATCGACATACGCTATGCGCATACTGGAGCGCGGGACTGCACATTTTCACCCGGAAACTGTACACAAGCAGCACCATGGCCCAGTGGTTAGACCACTCGCTTCTCTCCTACGAGGCCCGGGTTCGATCCCAAGCGACCGCATGCGGGATTTGTGGTGGACAAAACGGCTCAGAGGTGTTTTCACGCGCCATCACATTTCACCGGTGCTCCATCTTCATTCCATGTATCATTATTGTCATCGCCTGTAGCCGTCAGTAGTAAAAGCGGACGACAAACACTAAAAAAAATATGCAGTGTTACACTCACATGACTTTCTCTAGCCGCTGTACAAACAAACTTCTTATAAATAATTATTCTTCTTTCTATACAATGCTAATTGAGATAAACGTTAGCAGAATGTTCTTATTACTTAGTTCCTTATAAGTAGAAGGAACTAAAGGAATGCGCGATGCTAAAGTGATGGTCTAATGTTTTAAAAGCTGTCGTTATGCGATCGTCATTGCAAATCGCCTCTTTGCTTGGCCAGCAGTAGAACAAAAGAAAAACGGACACTCCCTGTTTGAGAAATGTATAAGTACTTTTCAATTGGAACTAATAACAAGGAATATCTCGAAAACGGAGAACTCCACGAAAAAAGCTGTATATGACATAAATTGTGTATTTTAACGAGATCTACATGTTTGGGTAGCAAGTTTTTGTCTATTTGTTGCGGTTTACTAGTTATGCAAAATTCAGCAAACTTTATTCACAATAAACAGGTATTTAGAAGCTATTCCCAGAAAATTCAAGATATACATTTTAATTATGAAGGAAATTACTTTAATATGTGGTATTTTAATAAAAACCGTTAGACGCACTTTAAGAAAAACAAAATTTTCGATATTTTTTCCATGTAAAGGATAGTTAGGACTGGGGATTTTCTTGAAAATCTTCGTTTTGCATCCTTGGAAGATACCAAACTTAAATACCAAGTTTGGTATTTATCCGTGTTTTCGTTTTCGAGCTATGCGTACACAGACACATACAGACACACACAGGGACCTTTTTCTGAAAATGCTTTTTTGTATTCAGGGTATACTAAAACATGTATACCGGTTAAATCTCGGTATCGAATTTTGGATGAAATACAATACCTTCTCTATCCACTATGTACATTGTACATTCGGGGCTAGAGAAAGTAAGAAAGTAAAATGAGGGTTCCACAAATCCTAGCGAGATACTGTGTACTTATTCAGACATTTTAATATTTAAAAATATGGGATCTATATTGGTTAGACCAAACTTGCATTATATCTATTTACAAATGGCATATAGTGATTCTGCAACTTTGGGTGGTCTGTGTTACATACTTCAGCAAAGCACTACCTGGGGTTGCTGAACACTACCGCGTATTTTGATGGGAAACATAAATCACCGTTTTCTTCCGTCGTGTACTTTGTAATGTAGTTGTAGAGTTTTAGAAGCGAAAGTGGTCGGCCACATTCAGATGCAGTTGAATAAGGAAAGTGCTCGTAAAAATTAGTTAAAAGCTTAGTTTTTTTAAAATTACAATCCTGCACATTCACATCTGCCAGTAAATGAAACCTAAGTATGTATATACTCGTGAAGAGCACTGAAGTCAGGAAAGTATTTCTCAGACCGCACAAGGGATAACAATAGAAGAACTCTACAATTTGATTACCTGCTCAGAATTCATTTGCATTTGGCTGACTTCACATTAAAGTATCTCTTAATTCTTACATTGCTTTGCAATTTAATATCTGTCAGTTTTCATGACTAAAGGTTGATTGAATAATTTATACAAAGAAGAATGACATCTTTGAAAACTAAAACAGCGCTTTATTTCAAACGAAAATACTGGGTGTTCATTTTATCCTTTGAGACGTTATTTTTATAGTATCTCTAGCGTTACGAATAAAAACATCATAGTTTTATCCTTTGCATTTATGTTGTTAATTATGTATTTAATGTTACTTAATTTAGATTTATCTCCTGGTAATTAAATAATTCATACAGCGAGAGAAAAACATTGTTAGCTATGTCCTGCGTGAGCTGTCTCTCAACCAGAACGTTATGCAGTTGAAGGGTCAAGGTGAAATACATGGTTTTCTTCCTATTGCATTTTATTTACGTGATCTACACAAATAGTAGAGTAGAGTGCAAAAGATGCATACTTGAGGGATGTTCTGAGAATCACCTAAAATGTTGAAGTCGGGATTTTTTCTTTGATTTCTTATCACGTGATTGAAAGCGCAATGAATCAAGAATAAGCTAAAGAATAAGCTTTATATTTCAACAGTCCCGGGTAGAACTGAACAATGAGAAAACTGATAATAACATTTTGGGCAGGCAAATCTTCAATATAAAAGATAACCGATCACTCAACTGAGGGAGTCTTTCTCTCGAAACTTCAGTTGATGACTTTGCAATAGATTTTTCCATATTTTTGCGTGTTACGAAGAAGGTTCAAGAATATTTTAACTTCATTAATTTTCTGCGATTTTTTAAGTTCTGGTTCTGTTTAAGAAGCATTTCTACGACGAGTGGTGTCACGGAAGGTAGTATACTAGCGTTTTTAGTGTACAAAGGTGCTCACCTGCGTCTCATTTAGTATATTATTACTGAAAAATTGAGAGTTTATAATAAATTCACTATATCAACTCCTTCTGTGTTCCGTGTTGAACTTTTCTTGCCACAGCTTATTTCCAACCGGGAAATAAAACCAGGTCTTCTAGATTCCTCATGCTTGGTATATTAATATACCACGAATCCTAGATCTCCGGCCTGTCTCACCTCTCATTTGAATAGCCTGAGCTAACCATCATATAAAATGCTCATTTTTGAATCCCAGTCGTGCCACCATGAGGAGCCGAGGGACGTCCGTCATAAGAACAACAGAAGAAGAAAGCCCAGGTAAAGTAGCAACTATACATATGTTACAACAAAAAATGGACAGTTTAATTCATTGAATTTACAAAATTATCGGAGTTAGGCCTGAAACGCCGCACCGTGATATCTCACGCAAGAAACGTAACTGGTGCCATCGCTGATGAAGTGAATTTATGAACTGTCCCTCCAACGTAAGCATTACACACTTAATGTGAAGCCATCCTGATGAGGCGAATTGGATGCTGTCCTTCTAACCTCCTTAATGGCTCGGCGTAGCAACATAAGTCGTATTTATATGTCTCTTATTTTATATCTCTCTGGTGTCAGATATAATAGCCCTTAACTACAGATACGAGGTGTACTGTATTCATATCAGCTTGCCAACAAAGAGAGAGCAAATTTAGAATAGGAGGGAGCATGGACAGGCTGATTGTATTAAATACACAACTACACACAGAGCGCTGTGGTTCGCTTTCTCTTCCGAAAACAATCAGCGCTCTTTCTAGGTAGAAGTCATTACTTCTAGAGAGAGCTAGTTGTGATGACTTCCTCCTCCTCCTTAGCAAATGGTTCTTTTTTTGTGGTGTTTAATGCCCGCTTTTACTACTTGTGGCACTGCAGACGATGACACTGGCGATATATGAAATGAAGATGGGGCACTGGTTGAATGCGATGGCAGGGGAAACCGGAAAACCCGGAGAAAACCCGCCCCCTTAGCCACCACAAATCTCACATGCAGTCACTTGGGATTATATCTGAGCCGCAGCAAATAATGACACCTCCTTCTCGGTAGAGAGCGCTAATGCTTCAATGTAAGCTCATTAGTCAACTATGACGTCATTCTTGCTCTATAGTGGAGCGAGATATTAGGATGAAAATCAGTACCCAGTATAATATATGTATTTTTCATATGATCAAAATCAAAGTAAAAATAGTATTCCGTTTCATTCATACGACAGGAAACCAGCTAGATTTGATTCAGCCTTTGGTCGATCGCACCAAAACGGATGCACGTGGCCAGAGCACCGCAGTACAGCACGGTATTAGTGCGCGCAAGAATGTAATCCCTATTAACAATCTAAACTTTTGGAATGAATTTATTCTTAAATTGTATAATATTCTATCCAAATGCCTAAGAATGAAATCGACACTGATTTGTACCGTTAAATAGAGCCACAGGTCCCAACATGCTATTCGTATGAGTCGCCTGATTTCCGCAATATTGTTTACACAGTAACGGTTGCTGGTTGTTGCTGTTTAGAATCATACAGGACAGTCGCCGTGAGTTGTCTCTTACACCTTCATCGAGTTACATGAAGCGTAAGGCCGGTAAACCGTTGACTAGTGGTGAAAAAGCTATAGTGTTGAACGTTTACTGTAAGTTTTATGAGTAATATGCAACACTCTCCGTGAAGGAAGTGGTGAATTAACATCTGAGTTCACAGTGTTTCGGCTACAAATATAAACACTGTTCACAAAGAAGAATCTTAAACAGAAAAAGCGGTTACACCTGAGAAAAAAAAAAAAAACAAAAAAAAAACAAGCGTATGAAATATGCGATGCAAGAATGTGACGATTTTATGAAGAATGCAATTTTCGTAATACTGCACAATTTCTCTTTTATAACTGAGCCGCCAACAGTTGATAAAGATGTAATGAAAGAAGAAGCGTTGCTTTGGGAGATGGATAGTTTAAGTGACACCGTTGTTATCATCCTTGGAGTGGGAAGCAGCAGCACAAATAGCTCAGACGACGATTTTAATCTGAAGGGAATAGAGCCGCTTCAGGAGAGCGAATAAATGTAACTTACCGCAGACATGTTATTTGTTTTTTATCTCTTGTTCTTTTTAGAGCTAATTATTACATTTATACCTATTAAGTTTATTATGAGTAACAATATTATCACCATTATACCTAACACAGTATTTTAGTCACCGTTTAAGCTGTCGGAATTACGCCTCTGTTCGCTTTACATTACAATATGCCTCGTGTATCCGCGTGAAAATATGACAATAGTTTTGGCGCGAATGGCGGAAGACTACATTATAACGGAGCACTGGTCACCTGAGTTTTGTTTTGGTAAAGATCAACTTAAGGCTGAATAGGTCTCAGAACGTTAGTTTCCAACACACACACACACACACACACACACACACACACACACTCAGCACAAACATGGTGGTAATCTGTAGAGCCTTGCACGTTTGTTCTGCCGATTATTTATTATCGAACAGTTGCATGTTTCTAATGAATTACCTTAACTAATAGTAAACATAGGTATTCTAAACGGCAGTAGGATTCAACCACGCGGTGAACTGGGACAAAGCGTCGTCCCTGATAATAATGCCTATTCTTTAAATTAAAGCGCTTATATTTTCCGATACATATTATAATTATTGTAATGCCTATCTTCATAATATATATTTATTATATTATATTCTGCCGTTTAGAATACCTATGTTTACACACACACACACACACATATATATATATATATTTACGCCGACATACACCACTTATACCCAATATAAATGTTTGCAGTAATGCGGAATAAATAATTTCTCTTAAAGGAAAATTTCCGAATGAGTTTCTTCTTGGAAAGAACATTGTGTTTTACATTCAATATACGAGTATTATCAAGCGTAGTTTATCCGAAACAGTATAATAATTACAAACAGTAGGTACATCTTTTAGGTGCAGAAGGTTCCGGTAATTCGTGTTGGGAATCATTCTCTCGACATACAGCAATAATTTTTCTGAACATACAAGTCATGAAAATCATACTTTAAATATAAAGGAGTTTCAGCTATGTAAGAACTGTAACACGCATATGTCGCAGTTGAGTTAGATTTATCCACATACACGGCTTAATAAAGTTCTAATGGTGGACAAATAACCCTACTGTTTCCTTACTTAGTAAATCTCAAGGACAGACTAAGTTATAATTGCCCCAGTTGCGGTAGATGAATGTTCAACAGATAGTACTGTAAAATTCGAACATGTTCAAAGGTAACTCTTGCGAGGTATTCACCTCTTATATTATTTATTTATATATATATATACATAAATGAATTGCCGAAAGATATGTACGCGCATCACTTCCGAAACACTGCACCAAATTCAACAATTCATTTTTTGTTGTGTTCGTTTTTGTCACGACGAGGTTTGTAAAAAGAAAGTCTTTAAAAATAGACGGGAACAGTTCACAGTCTCATAATATGAATAACAGTGCCAAGGGAATATATTTCGGTTAATAGCCGCCAAATGCAGTGGTACCACTGTTATTTGTTGTTAAATAGCCGTAGTAGTACTATATTTTCCCTCGCCATTCAATGTTGAAGCAACGCACCAGTTTATACAAACAATGACGCAACGCAGAAGTGAAATTCAAAAACATATTTATGTATTATCTGTCCTTTCCTTACTCCTATCGTTTAAAAAAAAGAAGCAAAGAAGCTTTCTAGGCGACAAACACCTAGAGTAAGTATTTATTTATTTGCTGCTAGATGTCCGTAGCAGTATTCTCCCCCCCCCCCATTCAATTTTAAGATAACGTAACAGATTATTGAGACCTTGACGCAATGCAGCAGAGATATTCAAATACGTTTATATGCTATAACTGTCCTTTCCTTACTTCTAACGTTTAAAATAAAGGAGCAAAGAAGCTTCCCTGGCGACAAACACCTAGAGTAAGTGCTTATTTATTTGCCACTAGATGGCCGTAGTACTGCTCAATTTTTCCTCCCCATTCAATGTTAAGGTCATGCAACATTTTATCGAGACAATGACGCAACGCATCAGTGAAATTCATATACTTTTTATGTTATAACTGTCCTGTACTTACTCCTATGGTTTAAAATAAAGAAGAAAAGCAGTTTTCTTGGCGACGAACACCTAGAGTATGTACTGATTTGTTTGCCGTTACATGACCGTAGTACTGCTCAATTCTCTTTCTCCACTCAATGCTAAGGGAATGCACCCGGATTTGGAGTCAATGACGGACGATAACACTGAAAATCAAATATATCTCTTATGTACTATCGTTTCCTTGGTCACATCGTTTAAATAAAGAAATAAGTGTGTTTTGTTATAATTCTTTAAAATGAACAAGTCACACTCGATGCACATAACCATTAATCCTTCCTGGAATCTGAAAATGGCGGAAAAATGACGGGACCCGGATAGTAAACCATTTTAGTTTCACTTACTATTGCAGATGTTGGTTATTTGAGGTTATGTGGTACATGAGCTAGCTAAATGTGATTTCATCAGAACATGAAGATACCCCAGTCACCATCACACAGTATTTACGGTGGTCTTAATACATTTGATGAAGTAATATTTTGGGTTAAATGGATAAATTTACTACACAAAGCTATGATCAAATAAAAACTTATCACTTGCCTAACCAAATCTACTTGCTCTTTAGCTGTGTCATTGTTGCCCTTTTTACATCGAGGAACATAAAGAAAGAGGTGGAAAACATTAGGAGTAAAGAAAGAAAGAGATTCGGAAGAAGCATGAATATTACATTGTGACTTTCACCTTAATATAATTCATTACCTATTTCAGTGTTTACCCGCCACTCTCTGAAAGCGCTACCATTATTGTTATTTATGCCAATGGCATCCTTGCTTACCCACTCTGTTAACCGCATATGTCACACTTTCCACACTACCTTACTGAAGCGCTGACTTCGTCCTTTTCGTAATACCAACAATACATGCTACACTGCGCAGATCATTGCGCTTTGCAGATGCAAAGGCATTATTAGACAATGGCAATGGGAAAATTCCTATTGATACTTCTACTGGCCTTATTTCGTTTCCACCAAATTTTTGTCACTTCACAACGTATAAGAAAGAATTAATAGCGAAGGTGTTCCCAAATATTGATGTAAATCACTAAAGTATGCTTGGTTGAGTGAAAGAATCATTTTAGCAGCAACTAATAAGAATGTAGATGATTTTAGTATAAAAAATTAGAATAAAATTATTGGACAAATGCATTCATTTAAGTCGATCGATTCCATTACCGATCTAAAGAAGACATCGACTATCTAACTGAATTCCTAAATTCATTGGATTTGCCAGGATTCCGCCACACAATTTACAGCACAAGGTTGACTCGATAATAGTTATGCTGCGCAAACTCAATCAGCCGAAATTGTACAACGGAACAAGACTCGCTGTTAAAAAATTGTTAAAAAGTTGATTTAATAGGAAGCTTCAAAGGGGAAGATGCATTCGCAATGGCAATAAATCCCAAGGTCAATCGTTAGATGTGTCTGAGATATACCTTGAATTGCCGTGTTTCTTGCATGGGCAGTTGTATGTTGCGTACTCGAGAGTCGGCAAACCATCGGCGCTATTTATTTTCTCTCGGGAAGGAACGCATTACAATAAAGTATTGTCAAATTATTTATTTGTAATTTTATTTCATTGCATGGTCGTATTGTAAACGGAGGGTTTTGTCTCAGTGTTTTCATTAGGTGCACCTCCCGTGCGAAATCGGAGCGGGCAGCCGGTATATATATATATATATATATATATATATATATATATATATATATATACACACACACACATACACACATATGTGCAGTGTTCGGTAGCGAATGTGCTGTTTTTGAGCAAACATGTCATTTCTAAATAATGTGTGATCATCTGGTGATTTATCGAAGTACATTGAGTGTGTGTGTGTGTGTGTGTCAGGCCCTCTAACGGCAAATGCTAACGTATTTAAATAGTCCACAAAGAAAACAAAAACCACTGGTCGCTAATTTAACCGTCCAAAGTGGCTGCTTGTACTAGCACCACTAAGGTATTCTGACTGTAATATAAGTACTATAATCAATAATAAAATAATAAGAGTCGTACTTGCATAACCTCATAAAGAGCATCTGGGAGTACCTGAAGTACTCCACACAATAATTAAAATAGTAGTTACACATTAGGATCAGTCTCATAAAGAGCATTTGGAAGTACTCGAAATTCTCCTATCAATAAATGAAAATATTAATGTCATACTTGGATCAACCCCAAAAACAGCATTTGAGTGTACCTGAAGTACTCCAGTCAATAATGAAAAGTTTAATGTCATGCATGGATGAACCACAAAAGAAACATTTGGGAGTACCTGAAATACTGTATTTAATAATGCAAATATTAGCGCCATACTTCCATCAGCCCATAAAGAGCATCTGAGAGAATCTGAAGTACTCCAATCAATAATGAAAATGTTAATGTCATACTTGGATCAGCCCATTAAGAGCATCTGGGAGTAGCTCAAGTACTCCAGTCAATAAAGAAAATAGTAGTGTCATACTTCGATCAGCCCCAAAAGAGCAATTGGTAGTACCTTAGGTACTCCAAAGAACAAAAATAGTGGTGTCGTACTTGGATCTGCCCCA
The DNA here is from genome assembly GCA_030762935.1 of Hymenopus coronatus. Classification (NCBI taxonomy): domain Eukaryota; kingdom Metazoa; phylum Arthropoda; class Insecta; order Mantodea; family Hymenopodidae; genus Hymenopus; species Hymenopus coronatus. The sequence goes on from CM060900.1 coordinate 364,867,444, forward strand.
TAAAAAGCATTTGGGAGTGTATGAAGTACTTCAATAAATAATGAAAATATTAGTTTCAAAATTGGATCAGCTCGTAAAGAGTATCTGGGAGTACCTGGAATGCTCCAGTCAAAAATTAAGAGTTTAATACCATACTTGGATCAACCACACAAGAAGCATTTGGGAATACCTTAAATACTCCAATCAACCGTTAACACAGTAGTGTAACACTTGGATCAGCCCATAAAACGCATTTGGGAGTACCTGAAACACTCCAATCCATAATGAAAACATTAGTGTCATACTTGAATCAACCCATAAAGAGCATTTAGTAGTACCTGAGGTATTCAAATCAATAACTAAAATAGTAATGCCATACTTGGATCAGCCCATAAAGAGCATCTGGGTGAGTCTGAAGTACTACAATCAATAATTAAAATAGTAGGCCCTACTTGGATCAGCACATAAAGAGCATCTGGGAGTATCTGAAATACTCCAATCAATAATTAAAATAGTAGTATCATACTCGATCAGACCATGAAGAGCATGTGGGATTATTTGAAGTACTCCAATCAATAATGATATATTTAACTTCTCCACTTTAAGTGGAGACCTCAACTGCGTCCTTCAACAGGAAGGTTGTGTCGGTATCTACTAACCTAGTGCCAGTTTGTAACAGTTGACAACTAGTCCCCATATTAAGGATGCATGCCTGTGGCGACCACGACCGGTTACGCCTACCTATGTCACTGTTAACTCTGCTTCCCAGCTGGGTCGTTTCTATCTTTCTCAGGAACTTGTTGGTAATGTTATTCAATTGCTGATGCCCCACAATCCTTTTCAGACCATTTAATCGTCCTTCTCAGCTTTGACTTTCCTTTCTACCCCTTTGACGCTCCTACTGGAAACCCAAAATCACCTGCCCTCAGCTCAGTGCTCTGACGGAAGAATTATCAGGGTTATGGAAGTGCTGGTCCAAAAATAGGTCTCACTGCAGCGATATTGCCTATTTGTGGGACTTGCACGTCACGGCTCGTTTGAGACGTTTCTTTGAAGGAAATCCTTATGTCCGTCTGAGGGATGAAGAACACATCTTGTGGTTTTTCTTCCGGTATCTACGGGGTCTTATGGATTTGCCCATTGACGGTGGTGCCCTTCGTGCGCGCTCCAACTGCTACAAGACCAAAATCTTAGCTGTTTATAGGAAACGCATGGAAGACTCCCAGTTTAGAAGCCGCCTCAATAATTCGGTGAAGGAGGAACGTGTCAATCTTTATCAACTTATACAGACGTACAAATGTCACCGTACCAGTCTCATACACAAGGTTCAGGATGAAGATCGACCAACTTTATACGACACAGCCTTCAATTAATTGTATCTTTCGCTCTCATTTTGAATGACTTATCCAGCGGGAGACAAATGGAACTCACTCACTCTTCTCCTTGATGCATGTAAACTTAGGCACCCCTCTCCTGAAGAACTGCAGGCCCTTGAAATACCCAACTGCAAAACTCAGGTGTATAGTAATCTTCTTCAACGAAAGACATCCAAATCTGCTGGCGATGTTGGCTTACCCCTGGCGTTTTAGCATCAATTTTGGGGTCTGTGTAGTGAAGGCTTAATTGCAATCTTCAACTCCACTTTACGGCGCCGACATAGCTATGCTTCTCAAAAGCGAGGTGTAATAGTTCTTGTTAAGAAGCAACCTCACTCTTCCTCTGGTGATAACTTTCGCCCCATTACGCTACTCAAATATGATTAAACATTTTTAGCTCATGTTCTGGCCAACAGAATTCGTCCTCTTCTGGGGAAGCTCATTTATTCTGGACAACATTGTCTTATTTCGCAACATTTTCGACGTTTTATATGCCTTACTTGACTCCATTTCCCAAAGTACTCAGGGCTGTAAGCTACTTTTATTGTCATTGAATTTCAGATGGGCTTTTGATAGTGTCAGTCATGACTATTTATCCAAATATTTGGCACGGTATGGCTTTAGTGATATCTATGTTTCCCACATCCAATGTTTTATACGGATATCTCTAGCTGTGTGCAAGTTAATGGCTTTATCTCTCGTGAGTTTACCACTGGTCTTCTATTCAACAAGGATTCCAGCGTCAATACTCTTATTTGTTTTAGTCTTGAATCCATTCCTTGGTCACCTACACACTAAGATTATTTGAATTCCCTTGCGTACTCATAGACTGGGTGTACCGGCATATGCTAATGATGAAAGTGTTGTACTCGCCGATGGGCTGGATATCAGCTCCTATGGTATGTTTTGCAACGCAATAGTGATGTTTTCGGTCGTGAGATCAATGAGCAGATTGGCACCACTGCAGATTGTTTCCCAACTCAAGGTTTTAGGTATTTCTTCAGAGCTTCCATTAGAGAAATGCAGCATCTGAATTGGAAACTTGTTGGAGGGATAAAGAACTCTGACATGGACCTGTGCCCTCGAGATTTATGGGTGGTACACAGGTACTTGCCTTCCCAGTGTTGGTTTTCGCTCAAGTTTTGCCGCTGCCCAAGCTCTATGCAAGACAAATCATATGTGTAATTTGTTGGTTCACATGGCAGAACTGTATTCATCTAGTGTCAATATCTGCTTTGTATTTATCTCCGCAAAAAGGTGGTATTAGGCTGATAAATGTTGGCTTCAAGTGCCTGGCATTGTTTCTTAGTCGTGGGAAGTATACACAAGATATAAGTTCCAGCTTTTTTGCCTCGTGGTTGCAGTCTTGGTCCACTACTGTTGACACAGGATCTTAGCTCCATCCCAGCTGCCTTACGATACCACAAATATATTTCATGGAATGGTGTTCCGTAAGTTCATCTTGTCCACAACGCGGAGGGCACCTGGCACAGTACATCAGGAACTGCTTCAAGTAGGCGAAGTGCCGTCAATGCGTCTTGAATGAGTTGTGCCGCCGCATCTGAACTGTCAATAACTATGGAAGAACTTCTGCGGCGCTGTCTTTCTGTACGCAGTTCGCTTCCTTTGAACATCAAGCAATTCATGATATACTACCGACACGAGAGCGTGTGGCAGTTATTCACTTGAGCGACTCCCCGACGTGCCCTCACTGTAATCAACTGGACACCGCAATATATCGTGTTGCTACCTGCTCCACAGTGTCTGCTGTGTATACTATCGCTAAAATATTTCTGAGAGAGTTAGGTGCTTCCAATTGCGTTCCGGACACCTTTCTTCGTCCGGATTTTTACTACCCGCTTAGGGGTATGGATCATTGCTATGGTTATTTGGACACACGATTTATTATGTACTTTCGCACTTCTTCAGTGAAGTGGATCCGATGCAGTACATGGACTACACGAGAAGGGCACGGTGGAAGGTTAGCGCCAGGAGCACTTTTCGACGGCACTATGGCAGTTGTTTGCGAGTTCTCGATACTTAATAACTACCTAAATAATAAACAAAAACAAAAGGTACACTGTATTCGTTTCAACTAGCTTTTTACAGCTTGTGTAAAACCAAAAATAAACAAACAAGAGAAAATAAAAATAAGGTTAAAATACAAAATAATAAAATAAAAATAATAAAAGTTTATAGCCCCCCAAAAACTTATGCCCTGCCTCTACTCCTCCTTATTTATAAAGTAGATGAATTTATAAAGAAATAAAAATAATAAAAAATACAGGTACACAGCAGCACCTTAAGTATACCAAACAGTTAACAGAACGCTATATACCTCCCCACTAAGGACATCTGACACCAAAATAAGTATTCAAAACTGTAGACAAATTTTAAAATCTATTGGTTGGTGACTTGCATCGGCCACACTAAGGACATCTAACAATATCTTAAATAATCCAAACGGTTAAAAATGCTAGAGTCGGAACTTGAATTGGCTCCACTAAGTCACCTAACAAGATTAAGTATTTCAAATAGTAACCAAAACGCTTTTGCTTCGACTTGTATCGACCTCATTAAGGGCATTTTTCAACACATTAAACTTTAAGAATATATATCTTTTTCCTCACTTTACTCCATTTAACAACGAATTAACTGATGCTTTAAATTAGCAGGTACATTTTTATTAATAGGCACTCTTAAATTTAAACCTTATTTTCACGCAAACCTTTTCCCTAAGCTTTTCTATACTCAAAATACCCTACACATTTTATGGACTAATTTGTTTTTAAAGTCTTACACTGCCTCTCAAAAGTACATTAAAGAAAATGGTCATATTGTTTGTCGAAAATAAAGCTCCAATTTTAAGAAATAATATATTACATTTTGAAAATTCAGCAGCTTGGGAGAGTATGAAAAGGAAAATAGGGTTAATATACAAAAATAATATTACAAATTTATTTGCAAACTCATTTACTGTAAAACTTGAATTTTGTCTATTAATAGTTTTAATAATGCACTTCGTGACCAGTTTTATTAGACCTCGTGACTAATTTTATTACAATTATTATTATTTAAACAACCATTCAAGCTAACATGTTGAAATATTGCAAAAATATCACTATCATTGCGAATAATAATTGGTATCAATTTCAATACGAGGGTATTCCAAAGAGTAAACAGAACGCTCTAATGGCGACTAATCTCAGCTCCACTAGACGCATACGAGAACAGTTTGGATATTCTGAACAATAAAAGAAACGCACTAATAGCGACTATAGCTCGTTCCAGCTCAGGCTACCGCTGATGGCAGTGTCACTAGTGTTGCTGTTGACTAACGAATGTCTAACACTGAGCGGTCACGCTGAATTGCGGAGGTCAAAAGCATGGTACAGTCCGTCGCTTAACGCTGAGCATTTATGTTGACGTTGCACTTATGTTATTAGCACTAGTGAAAGGGAAATACTTATCGGATTTATTAAAACTCAATCGCGTAATGTCAGAATTTTGTAATGAGGAATTATGCCCGATGTATGAACTCGCAAGTTTATATCACCTCTATACTCGTCTAATACACACTGATTTTTCACAGCGCCTATCCAGTATATAACGCAACAGTTAGTGCGAGCGTTCGCCACCGGTATCATGAGGTGGGACGGGTAGCAGTATCAGTTCCATTAAGCGCATGTGACAACAATTTGGGTATTTCAAAAAGTAAACATAACGCTCTAAAGGTTATTTATGTCGGTTCCATTAAGCGCCTGTGAGAACAGCTTGGGTATTTCAAACAGTAAACTAAACGTTCTAAAGGTCATTATTTCGGCTCCATTAAGCGCATGTGAGAACAATTTCGGTATTTCAAACAGAAAACATAATGCTCTAAAAGTCACTCACGTGGGCTCCATTTTGCGCATGTGAGAACAATTTAGGTATCTCAAACAGTAAACAAAACGCACTAAAGGTCAGATATGTTGGTTCCATTAAGCGCATTGGAGGACATTTGGATCTTTCAAACAGGAAACAAAACGCTCTAAAGGTCACCTATGTCGGCTCCATTAAACGCATTTGGAACAACTTGGGTATTTCAAACAGTAAACAAAATGCTTTAAAGATATCTACGTCGGTTCCATTAAGTGCCTGTGAGAGCAATTTGATATTCCAAACAGTAAAAAACAACAGAAAACAAAAAAGAACCTGTAGTGGCGACTTATGTCGGCTGCATTAAGCGCATGTACAATCAATTTGGATATTCTAAATAGTAAAAAGAACGCTTATTGTCGCGACATATATTGGCCACTCTAAGGGTATGTGATAAATATTTCAAACATAGAACGCCCGGTTCTTGACTTGTGTAGGTTCAACTAAGGAGTGTTGACATTTCGCTTTTCGATCACATTAAGCATAGAAATTATTTGTGTTCTAGTAACTGGTACCATCAACAAAGTTGAATCATTTGGTGGATAGAGGATACGATTGTGAAGTATTCTCAGGAAGCGTCACAACATATATTGTTTAAAGTTATCTATTTTGATGAAAGTATCTTTGTGTTTATTTCCTATGATTTCGCCTATACCAAAATACAGCTATAAAACTCAGGAACAAAAGTATAGGATGGGAGGTAAATAAGTGCAAATGTTTGAATCAGCGTTTGAGGACAATGTGATGATCCGGTATTTACAGTTTTTTCGCTCTTTTCTAAGGTTATGTTCATGTGGAAAATTTCACATTTCTAGGATGGCTGTTACGGCCTATCTCAAACGTTTACGTAACGGATAACATGGTTGACCCGCCTCTGCCCTCCGCCCTTTGCCCTGCCAAACTAGGTGTGTGATGTATGTAAACACCGCAGAGATCTAACTCAGGACCGTTCAAAACACATTAGATCCTGGGATTCGTGCTTCGTTTATGACAATGCTATTGATACGCGGACAAAATGAGATGCACTTATGTGTTATACGCATTGTTCTCTACTAATTATTAAGTTCTTTGAACTTACTCACCCCCATCCTGTATGTACAAATGGTCCCTTCTTCATTAATGTATCCGCCACTGCTCACATGGGTGTATTTCCTTTTAGGCACATGTTTATGTTGAATTTTAGTAGAGAAATACTGCGTTTTGAATTTATCAGATTTAAACAGCAGCAACCAAAATGGAAAACCAAATAATAGTTTCTACTGAAGTATTATGCGTTTGACTATTATAGAGTACTTAAGATTAAAAGCAACTGGAACGATATTTATTGGCATGGCAGTTTAGAACCTTAAGATACTTTTCAGATACCACTTCAATTTATCGAAAGTATCTTAAGTTCACATTCGGGATGTGCTTGGTTGGATTCTACTTAGTCCGCTCTTAACATCAATTTTTATCATAGAGGTATGTAAATGCTGCAGTTGATCATATATTACCATAAATGTTCCTAGTGTTTCGTTTCCTTTCATGTAGCAGGTCAGAAGAGTTAGACGGGATAGACGATGCTCTGCTGTGATAAGCGTTAATGAGAAACTATTTTTTCACTGGCATGGCACTTTTTATTTGAATCTGCCTTTAGGATGGTGGGCATCAAAGTGGCCAACAAACCCAATCTGGAAACCTTAGGGACCCAACTGCGCTACCCCCACTGCGCTACATACACGCCATCCATCCCTTCTTCACAAAGGTTAAATGGGTCGCAGTGGTACATTCTTCCTCCATTCTTAATCCACACTGCATACATCAGCATTCATAAATCTCAGCTGTGCATACGTGCTCATTAACTGGCCAGTGGGGTTAGCACACCACTGATCAAACCGTCATGAGCCGTGACCTGAACGCTCGAATTTATAAGAGCGTAGCAATAGATACATTGTTTACCACTACGGCAAGCCTTTGGGCAGCGGATTAAGGTGTTCAGATGGTTGGAGGTTCAAGTCTCATCAGGCGCCTTTACTTTTATGCTGTTTCCTTTGTTCCAATTTTATAGTGAACCGTTCATATTTTGCTACGCTACCCAATATGATTTATTCGTACTGACAAATAAAATAAATGTAGCGTACGATTAGCATCTAGGTGGAACGGAGAACTTTCAGTAACAATTGCATCAAGCACTTGAAAGGGTACACTTCTCCCTACCTCTCGAAGAAGTTTCTAAAATACACTGTATCACACAATGACGTCCTATGTATGTTCATACACATTACAATTGTAGGCGCAGTTCGCAATTTACGAAACAATATCAATATCATCATTGTGTCAATGTACTTCAAATGAAATACAAAATGAACAACCATCTCTAAAGTAAAACAAGCACCTTCATAAAAACTACTTAAGAATAATGTAGCAGAAAGGAAAGTACATTCTACCCTTTCATCTCTGCCTGAGAGGTAAATAAAACAGACTTTGAAAAAAGGTATAATATCTGAGGTACAGAATACAACAGGTTACTACAGAAACTGCTTAATGTAACGGCTTGCAACATCGCTGCAGAGATTGTACCTACGAAGCACAAGGATCCACGATTTCAGTAGCTGAAGTGGTTGGAATAACATTTACGTACATAGACAAACCAAAGTACACCTGTTCGAATCCTGGCAAAGCAGACTTTATTTTTATTTGATTTATTTTTATTCCACCGCTACAATCGTAGTTTAGCCTCTATATTTCAAAGCACATATTATATGCATGTTTATAAGAAATTTAATTGTTTTGTGAAATTAATCTACGTAGGTTTCTTGATAAACAATTGCTGCAATGAATATTGAACGCAATACATTCGCATTCTTTCTGCTAGGACTTGTACGGGGTGGAAGGGTGCCGCCTGATGCAGAAACAGGTCTCTCTACCTCTTTCCCACCTGCTGGCTGCAAAGAATGCGAATAGGCTATAGTAGATTTTTATTTAGTTTTTTTAAAGTAATTTGTTCTGGAGAGTTTGTCTTAAATTCACAAATATAACTAAATGTATCAATGCAAGTCAGATTGTGTACCCTTTTTGACAACAAACAAACAAAAAATTGCATTAAAAAACTAAACAATGCAAACTTCACAGAGTAGTGCAATACTACTGTCGAGGGATTCGATGACCAGGCTAAACCACTCACCCACCAGTATGCTATAGCAGGCTTCTCTAGCAACTGCCTATGATATGAAATTAGCCGAACGGTTATCAGTGGCGTGCACACTCTCAAAGAACAGCCAGTTTTGTCAAAATTGCAAGTCTGATTGTTTTAAATGTCGTACTGATTGTGCGCCAATACACATTCCTTCGACTACTGGCATACAAGTGAAGCACTCTGAATGAAAACAGGACACATGCGTTCACGTTATTTTAAATTACGGCCACTGATGTACCTACCATCCAAAAAAACAGGATAATAGGTTCCCTATCTCAAAATATTTATCTGGGACGTCTCTACAATCTTCCCAATTTGTGCGGTTGATTTCTGGAACATTCCGTATATGTGTATGTCGTTGTTACCTTTATAGCCGCATTTTAAAATTCTTAATTATAAAATAAAGTTTATTTTAATTCACTATTTAACAGGGATAGTTTCCTGTAAACTTAATGATATTATGTATCTCTGAAACGCATAACAATGGGCGTGTAAACATTTAAACTATCTTCAAGTACCCGGTGTCTCCATTTTATTGGGATGTCATTTGGGAGACACATTAAAATATTTAAACGACGCGGAAAGGCAGATTAATGCTCAAAATGCATATAACTGTCTTTGACTTTCAAATGCATTGTGAAAGTATTAAAAATATATCTAATTAAAACTTTTCAGCACTGTAAATCTGGCTATGATTAGGAAACGCAAAAGACACTAAAGCTGCTACGAAAGAGTTTAATGCCTAACTGCACTGTTCAAATGCGTTATAATTTCTTTTTATTTGGGAAACTATGGAGAACATACCTGCAGTTAGGCTAAAGACGGCTATAACACTAATCATTTGTGTGTTTATGAATCTTGAAGCTCATATTTACATAAATTGACAAATTTCGCAAATGTATTTGCATACAAACATATTTTGGCAGTCGAACATCGAGCAGCAGACACAAAGACATGTTGCAGTTTTGTCACGCTAGTGGAAACTACCTTTAAATGTGTTTTTTTTTTCCCATAAAATGAAGTGCCTATTGGGACTGCATCTTGCGGCCATAATCTCCCAACATATCTGTACAACTTGCTTCGTAAGTCATAGCTGATTGTTGACATTCCTTGTTACACTGTGTTAGTGAACATCTGTGTTGGCAGCAAGCTCTTTTGACATCGTAGCTGCAATTGTTATAAGTGTGTGAGTGGACACGTACGAATTCGGAAGGTTGTTTGACGTCGAACTCTGAAGTGTTAGACCTGAGTGAGCTCATGACATCTGATTTGATTTTGCAGGTACGATTGTTTCTAGAAGTTTTCCAGTCACGTGACTGAGACATATAAAAATGGAAAGAAGCCCTAGCCAAAGTTTAGTTTTCATGGAGAATACATCGCATGCAACAGCTGAGTCAGTTTCGATGGTAATTTGGTAGCGAGCTGTAATCGTCGCCGCAGTGAACGTGAAAAGGAACTATGCGATAGAAGTGTTACAAAAGCATGGAAGAGAGTTATTTGTGAGCATATTCTGAATTTAAGACATAGGGCGTTGTTTTTGTGTTGGAATAAAAGAGATTTGTTCTTACAAATACATATAACGTGATATAAGATACAAAACTTCCTTGGCGCTTTGGTGTAAATAAGTTATATTCTGCAGTCAGCCAGGTTAAGGAGTTAAAATTAACTGAACTTTTGAAAATAAATAGTGGCTGTATCTTGTGAAACAAGACCATTCACTGGAGATGGAAGCAATGTTCATCTCTGAAAGCACGATTACGTTATCTATTTCAACTTCTTGTCTTGGCTAGTAGTTCGGTAAGATATATTTGCTTATGCAGTGTTGTTCAATGGTACTTAAAATGCTAATACACTACAGGACGTTAACCATATTGATGAGACAAATGAAAAAAAAATCTGATGTGTTCAATTCCCATGTGCCTTTGTCAACTTGTTCTGCAAAAAAACTATTCTTACACATTATTCTTTTATGAATACATCATGGTAATCGAGGTAAGTTTCAGCAGAAATTAATTTATTATTTGCTTCCTTGTAAGTAGAAGGGAAATAAGGGAATACAGTGGGCTAAAACGATAGCCTAATCTTTTAAAAGTTGGTCGTTGTGGTAATCGACTGAAATTCGGTTCTCTTTGCATGACCAGGATCAAAACATTAGATATGAAATATAAGATAAATTCTCGTATGAAAAAAGCTTAAATAAGCTTAAAACTGAGGTCAATAACAAGAAACATTTCGGAAACAGTTGATTCTACAAAAATATCTATGAGCATGGCACAAGCTGTGTGCTTTAACGAGATCTACATTTTTGTTTCGTAAGTTTTTGTATACTTCATACAGTTTACCAGTTATACAAATGTCATTCAAAATGAAGTGATCTTAGGGGCTATTACCAGAAAATTTCAACTTATACATTTTATTTTTCATGTAAACATATTTTATATACAATACGAGTATCCTAATCAAAACTCTTAGACAGATTTTTGAGAAAAAACTCAATTTTCTTAAATTCTTCCATGTAAAGAGCACTTTAGGTTGGGGGAATTTTCTTGAAACTCATGTTTCGCATCCTAGGAAGATACTAAACTTAAATACCAATTGTGGTATTTAATGGTCTTTTAGTTGTACTTCCATAGCCGCGCGCGCAAACACACACACATACACACACAAACAGAAACCTTTTCTAAAAGTGTATTTTGGATGTCGGGGTATTCAGAAATGTACTTCCACTGAAATCTCAGTGTGGAAATTTTGGGTGAAATACTATATCTTCTCTACCTACCAGTGCATTGTAAATAGTTCTCTGCAGAGAAAGTAAAAATTTGGAAATGTAATTATAAAGAATACTGTCCAAAACTGTGATATTCTAAGAGAAACAGAAATTTGGAAAACCTGCAACAATCTCAGCATTCGGAGCGTACTGACAGCCAAACCGGGGGTTTCACACCCATTATCAGCAGGGGAAGGTTTAATCTCTCTCAGTCGCCGCGGGGTAATGAATAACTCATGAGCGTAAAATGAGCTGTCTGACTAAATCCTGCCCAACTGCCTATGTGGATAAATAGTGCTAGGACAGTGAGAGTTGTTCTTATCAACACCATCAGTAGCTAGGATACCAGTGACATCCAAACCAGGGACATCACAACATTATCAGCAGAGGAAGCTGATATCTCTCTCTGTCTCCGCAGAGTATTTGATAACTCATGAATGTGAAATGAGTTGTCAGACTACATCCTGGCTACATGGACGTAAACAAGGCTATGATAGTGGGTATCATACCTGTCAGCAGCTAGAACTCTACTGACAGCCAAACCAGAACTTTACACTCATTAGGGGAAGCTGTATTCCTCCTGCGTGTAACTCATAGTGATGAGTGTGAAATAAGCTTTCTGAGAAAATCCTGCCCACGTGAGTATGGAGGTAAACAGTACTACGTAGGACAAGGATGACCAGAAACCGCATTTTAAAGAAAACATTTTAACATAAAAATTACAACAGAATCTGAAATGTTTCTTTCACATGACTTACAAACAAAAATATTCTTAAAATGGATCATTCCCTTATCTACATCATGATAATGGAGACAAACATTAACAAAAAAGGTCTTATTACTTGTTTCCTTATAAGTAGAAGAGAAATACGATAATGCACTATGCCAAAGCGACAGTGAACCCCTTTTAAAGCTATTCGCTACATGTAGTAATTCATTCGGTTCTCTTTGCATGGCCAGGAGTAAAGCAAAGAATATATGGAACGAATGGCAATTTCCCGTTTGAGAAAACTATAAGTACTGAACAATTGTAACCAATGACAGCGAACTTCTCGGAAATAGTTAACTCTACAAAATTGTGAAAGACATAAACTCTGTATTTTAATTAGATCTACAGTTTCTTTGTAGTAACTGTGTTTTAATGAGATCTAAATTTTCTGTGTAGTAACTATTTTTTTTTATCGCTTACAGTGTGCGAGTTATGCAAAGGTTATCCAGAATGAAGAGGAATTCAGAAACTATGTCCAAGTAATTCAGGATGTATATTTTATTTGCTATGTAAATATCTTTAATATACGGTATTTTAATTAGAATCTTGAAAAGTTTAGTGTCGCATCCTTGGAAGATGCTAAGCATAAATACCAAGTTTGATATTTAACAGACTTTTCGTTTTTTAACTATGCTGCCCACAGACAAATACAATACCTATATAGAGACACATACATACACGGACCCTTTTCTAAAAGTACTTAAGGTACGTAAAAATGGATATTAAAGTATTAATATGATACACATGCTTATTTAATTTTTCATGCCACTTCATGAAATAGTTGAAGTTGACCATCTTTAACATTTCTACAAAAATGGCATAAAATAGGTATTTTAGAATTATAAATATTAATCAGAGATACAGAGTGATTCAGTTTTCACGTCACTTCATTAAAAAGAGTTGCTTGATCACGTTTAAAATTTCCACATACTTGAATTTCTTACTGTTTCTTGGAATGTAAAATGATTTTGTACAAACGGAAATGCCTGTCTACGTCGATGGAAGCCAATGGTGAACACTTTTTTCAAACTTTGAATTATAAGTCACTTCTCCTTATCAGTTTTTCAATTTCTAGATTTTTACACAATCTGCTTGAGCTTCTCTTCGGCAAATCTCTTGAGAATTTCGACAACTTCTTCTGTCATCCCCCACTGTGACTCCTTGGATAAAACCTCTTCCTTCTGCAGTGTGACAGCCCCTGGTATAAATTTAAAGGTGCGGATCACAAAGGTTGGTCTCCAAATTCTGGTCTCTGAACAAAGTATTTGCTTCCACTACAGCTGCAGATTTTGCATCATCCAAGGATTGAAGAAATCCTTTAATCTTGTTGAAATTCTCATAGAAGAAAAGAGCGCACCAAATCCACGATCCACAACCTGTTACGAGGGAAACTAGGGTAATGGCAAGTCTATGTGCTGTATTCAACTCTGATGGCCTCGGATACTCTTTGCAAGGCATGAGCAATGCAAGCAATTTGATACAGATTGGAATGCATGGGTTTCAACCATGCAAATGCTGAATTCATGTATGTTTCCTGACAAATAACATCTTGCCATATATTGTCGTATGGTATTCTTGAGAGTGAGAGTTTGCATGATGTTTGAAGACTTGACTTTTTCCAATTCGTCCATTTCAACATTTTAAAAAATATGTTACCAAACAGGGGATCACGAAAGGACAAACCTAAAAAGAAGTTCAAAAAGGGGAAAATTAGGGACAAAAGGAGAAATTAAAACTAGGTTGTTTGTGGTACAGATATTCTGAATAACGTTTTGCTTAATAATAACTCGTCCTGCGATGAAATATTAAAAAAAGAGTTTCCTTTAAGATCCGGTAACAGACAATACCCAAACCTGTGAACAGTGTCAGTAGATAAGACCCTACTGCCAGCCAAATCATAGACTTGAAACTCATTATCAGCTGAAATGCTTTAACCTGGATTACTGCATAACTTAGGAGTGAAATGAACCGTCACTTAAAATCCTGCGTAGGGAGGTAAACACTGCTAGAGTTCGGACCGTGCTGACTTTACCTAGTCCATTGCCTGCAAAAATGATTTCTCAAAACACACGTAGATGTTGACAATTATCGATTAGTTACAGGTCAAAAGTAACAATATACTGTCTCATGGATGACTGCCTTCATCCCATTAAGAAACGTTACTTCATAATACAGTGCCAAAATACCGTGAGGTAAAATGAGACAGCATTATAAAATTAGTAGCCAATTAAGAAATAGTAGAAAAAATTATTATACATAACCAGATTAAATACAGCTATCTAAATGTATATCACACAGCATAATCAAGAGGATATGAAAAATAACTTAATAAAACAGCTGAACCGTAATGTAGCTGAACTATTAACACCTTCGGATTACAGCAGATCCAATTTAACCAGACATATTTAGTTTCTCCCTGCCTGCCAGTAGAGCCTAACATGTCCGTACTGTTATTGAGGACCTAAAGGAATCTGGATAGGCAATTTTACCTCCATTTTTATGTGCAGCAAATAAAACTGAAGGTCCTATTGTCTTGTCTTAATGCTGGTCAATTGATTACCTGTAACCTTAATATATAAAAGTCGGTGTAGGTAGGTAGGTAGGTAGGTAGGTAGGTAGGTAGGTATGCATGCATGTCCTTTATAGATGTCTATGCTGTTGCACCGATTTCCAGCAAACAGATAAGCTTTGACACAAATCGAGAATTACTGTCTAGCTTAGAATTCGAAATTCCGTCCGATTTCACAGGATGAATTATTTAATTCCAAATTGTAGCGAGGCCTTCTTTGGCAACGTTTATCAATATAATTCGAAATTTAAGAAAAATAATGACTATTTTTTAAAAACGTTAAGCTTTATGATCGAATATATTATTACATATACCTTATTTATCTGTGAGAATACGTGGATTATACACATCATTTCATGGCCCTAAAAACAGCGAGTTTACATATTTTGCCTTTATTTTGTTTTCTTCTGCTTGTGTTTTCTGAGAAAAAATGTTTTCTTTATAGTATTATGTGTAATAATTATTAAATACCTCCAAAAACCTCAAATTTATTAAGCAAGTGCAATATAATGCTAAAATAACCAAATTGCAACGCTCAGACAAGAGCCACATTACTTTTGAACTCTTACTTCCTCTGTTACGTATATTCTACTCAGTGTTCGAATCAGACTTTTCGACGTAAGGGGAAACTTATGAATCAGTATTTGTAATTATATTTATATCAGTACTAGTAATGCAGTTGTTGTTGTAGTAGAAGTAGTAGCTGTAGTAGTGGGAGCAGTAGTTGTAGTAGTGGGAGTAGTATTTTTTTTGGTAGTGTTTAACGCCCGCTTTTACTGCTCTGGCACCGCAGGCGATCCACTGATAATACATGAAGATGGAGCCCCGGTGGAATGTAATGGCGGGGGAAACTGGAGAACCCGGAGAAAACCCGCTCCTGCGTCGCTTTGTCCACGTGGGAGTAGTAGTTGTAGTAGTGGGAGTAGTTTGTAGTAGTGGGGGTAGTAGATGTAGTAGTGGGTGTAGTAGCTGTAGTAGTGGGAGTAGTGGGAGTAGTAGGTGTAGTGGGTGTAGTAGTTGTAGTGGTGGGAGTGGTAGTTATAGTAGTGGGTGTAGTAGTTGTAGTAGTGGGAGTAGGTTGTAGTAGTTGTAGTTGTAGTAGTGGGAGTAGTAGTTGTAGTGGGTGTAGTAGTTGTAGTAGTGGGTGTAGTAATTGTAGTAGTGGGAGTAGTAGTTGTAGTAGTGGGTGTAGTAGTTGTAGTGGGCGTAGTAGTTGTAGTAGTGGGAGTAGTAGTTGTAGTAGTGGGAGTAGTTGTTGTAGTAGTGGGTGTAGTAGTTGTAGTGGGCGTAGTAGTTGTAGTAGTTGTAGTGGGTGTAGTAGTTGTAGTAGTGGGAGTAGTAGGTGTAGTGGGTGTAGTAGTTGTAGTGGTGGGAGTGGTAGTTATAGTAGTGGGTGTAGTAGTTGTAGTAGTGGGAGTAGTAGTTGTAGTAGTGGGAGTAGTAGTTGTAGTAGTGGGTGTAGTAGTTGTAGTAGTGGGAGTAGTAGTTGTAGTGGGTGTAGTAGTTGTAGTAGTTGTAGTGGGTGTAGTAGTTGTAGTAGTTGTAGTTGTAGTAGTGGGAGTAGTAGTTGTAGTGGGTGTAGTAGTTGTAGTAGTGGGTGTAGTAATTGTAGTAGTGGGAGTAGTAGTTGTAGTAGTGGGTGTAGTAGTTGTAGTGGGCGTAGTAGTTGTAGTAGTGGGAGTAGTTGTTGTAGTAGTGGGTGTAGTAGTTGTAGTGGGCGTAGTAGTTGTAGTAGTTGTAGTGGGTGTAGTAGTTGTAGTAGTGGGAATAGTAGTTGTAGTGGGTGTAGTAGTTGTAGTAGTGGGAATAGTAGTTGTAGTAGTTGTAGTGGGTGTAGTAGTTGTAGTAGTGGGAATAGTAGTTGTAGTAGTTGTAGTGGGTGTAGTAGTTGTAGTAGTGGGAGTAGTAGTTGTAGTGGGTGTAGTAGTTGTAGTAGTGGGAATAGTAGTTGTAGTAGTTGTAGTGGGTGTAGTAGTTGTAGTAGTGGGTATAGTAGTTGTAGTAGTGGGTGTAGTAGTTGTAGTGGGTGTAGTAGTTGTAGTAGTGGGAGTAGTAGTTGTAGTGGGTGTAGTAGTTATAGTAGTGGGTATAGTAGTTGTAGTAGTGGAAGTAGTAGTTATAGTAGTGGGTGTAGTATTTGTAGTAGTGGGAGTAGTAGTTATAGTAGTGGGAGTAGTAGTTGTAGTGGGTGTAGTAGTTATAGTAGTGGGTGTAGTAGTTGTAGTAGTGGGAGTAGTAGTTATAGTAGTGGGAGCAGTAGTTGGAGTAGTGAGAGTAGTAGTTGTAGTTGTATTGGGTGTAGTAGTTGTAGTAGCGGGAGTAGTAGTTGTAGTGGGTGTAGTAGTTGTAGTGGGTGTAGCAGTTGTTGTGGGTGTAGTAGTTGTAGTAGTGGGAGTAGTAGTTGTAGTAGTGGGAGTAGTAGTTGTAGTAGTGGGTGTAGTAGTTGTAGTGGGTGTAGTAGTTGTAGTAGTGGGTGTAGTAGTTGTAGTAGTGGGTGTAGTAGTGGGTGTAGTAGTTGTAGTAGTGGGTGTAGTAGTTTTAGTGGTGGGTGTAGTAGTTGTAGTAGTGGGTGTAGTAGTTGTAGTAGTGGGTGTAGTAGTTGTGGTAGTGGGAGTAGTAGGAATAGTAAGAGGAGGAAGAGCGCACTTTCACTACTTTTTACTAACACGTATCACTTCCAATGCAGTGGTTTTCAACTGAATATTAATATTACTTAAAGATGAAGCCTGAGATTCGAACTGTAATACACCAGTGCCATTACTTTACACTTTCTTGTCACAAATCTATCCATGCTGACCAACAATAGAACATTCTTTGTTGCAAAAAAAGAAGAAGAAGAAGAAGAAGAAGAAGAAGAAGAAGAAGAAGCAAGCTAAAATCGTCATTGCTGGGGCAAACTGCTGGAGCTATGACCCTGAATGCCAGTCCAGCTAATCAAACTGAGAATTGTTTATTGTTCGGCTTTCTTGGTATTAGCAATAGGATAGTTTAGCTGTCTCAACCTCCACTCATACCATGTACAGTCTGCATCAAAAGTTTTCCGAATATTCCTGTATTTTCAAAGAGATCAGTAATAGTGCCTATATTATAAAGAAAAAAAGAAAACGTTTCCCTAGCAGTGAAGGAATTCTTCTTTGACGAGCAAAAGAAATTGGATAATGAGAGCAGGTTGAATCCCGGCGGAGGACTATGGATTTTTTCAGGCGTAAAAATTCTTATCATGGCTTCCTTCGGAGGGGAAGTAAAGCCGTTGGTCCCGTGTCATAGTTTTACGGCACGCAAAAGAACCTCAACATTGATAAAGAGGTCTCTGAGCAAAATTAAGCGGTCGTTCACGCCCAGTTTAAAATGGGATGCTGAGAACCACAGTAATTAAAGAATGTCCATAAATAACACTCCATTTTCATTTAGTGACAGGGTTAAATCCCCACATCTCCCACATTAACTAGAACCCTGATTCTACAAATATTAGATGGTGAAACTTCACCTTAAAAATCTGTTTTGAAGTATCGTAAATAAAAGTGTGTTATAAGCAGCAAAACAAAACAGATGACACACAAAAACTATAAAGTGGGCATCAAATCAGGCGAAGGGTCACTTCTTCTTCCTCATCTCTTTTATATGCTCATTTTGTTGATTTTTCTTTTGTTTTTTATTTGTTTCTTTCTAATATTTTCTTAATAGTTTTATGTATATGGTTTACTGAGTATAAATAAGATATATTGACGTTACTTATACTGGTATTACTTCTTTCCAACTGGGATTTTTTTCTGTAAATAGTGACGAGTCATTTCAAGTATGATAACGTGTAAGTACTCGCTGCATTCACAGAGAAACTATCATTACAAATATTCGTGGTTATACAACCCTCCTTTCGCATATTGCTTTGTCAGTTAATTTTCTTTCTTTGTGGTTTCCTGAGTTTTATGTAACTATGTATTTAAGTGTGTGGTTTAATAATGTCTAAATACGTCCAAAGAAACGCACGGCTATTGGACAGGCAACCTAAGATTAAATGTGGAAAGGAAAATCCGTCAAATCACGGTCAAGGCCGGGTATTTGAGCTGGTTTCAAGTATATGTAATATTAGGTTACTGCGCATTGCACATGTTTTACTGTATCGCTACATCCCCCTCTCAGATTCAAACCCTGTGCTACTTCTAAGCAAATCTTCTTTATGGAGTATACAATTGTAAATATCCTTTAATTTGTTTCTAACCTACTTTCCCCCACTCCTCTATTTCCCTAGCATCGAGTCTAAACTTAAGCCTCATCGTTCCAAGCCAGTGGTTAGTGTTGATGCCATGGTTGAATTCCGTCCCATTCTGGACTAGCAACGGTTGCGCGTAACTATTAAACGATAGGTCCTCATGAAGAATCTCCATTGTTGTATATTTTTACTACGAGCCATCGGCTATCTTGTATCTCTCTGACTCCAGAATGTCCTTTAAAGAAGTAGTGTTCCCAACAGATTGAGATTCTTGTTTGTTCTCATCCCAATATATCCATATCCTTTGGTTACCTTTGATTTAATTAGTGCTCCACCTATTGTCCCAATTTTCTGACGAAGTTGTTTCTATTTTCCGTTTAAATAACTTTGGTGGTATTTTGCTTGAAATCGCTACCAGGGGCTACTCAATATAGGGATAACTCAAGAGATAACTAATAAAAATGACTGTCATTGTCAGTTTAATCTGAAACTGTAATGCAGTTTGGATTTATTGAATCTTGGTCTTTCGAGGGAACTCATTAATGCACTGCGTTCTAAACAACTTGTGGCACATGTACTTTAGGTGTGCTTCATCATCAGCACAGCACACATTCAAACGGGTTGCCATCTCGCCGGAGCTAGATTGCTCCAGTACAAGATCAGATCGAGCTAAAATGTAGTTAACGCAAGTGATGCGTTTACACACGATGAGACTCGTTAAAAGACAATTAGGAACAAAAAGAGCCAAATATCATTTTTAGATAAGCAAAAGGTCCTATTCTGTGCTACTTCAAATAATAGCTATGCAGATAAGCTCACATAAGTTCAGTCAACACTTAACAATAGAATGCTGATATAACCTTGCATAGCTTCGAATATAGCTTCTTATTTACAAAATCATCTGAACTGAGAGAAAATATAAGGTACGCCAGGACATATGAAGTAATTTATTACTATACTAACTAAAATCTGACATTTAAATTATTTCTTGACCATATTGTTTAATCCCTTATGTTTTTCCTTTTTTAAAATAATTTTCTACTATTTTCCTGACAAAAGTTCTAACTGAATGAATACGTGGAAGAGTGACTTCATGGGCTAAGTCGCGTCACCATATGATTACATTAATTTATGACAGCTCAGTTCTATTACAAGGGATTTTGTAAGCAGTTTAAGAAATATATTTGTGACGTGGGTAAGTGGGTGCCAGCCATGGATTCCCGAGCATTCTGCCCGGGGTCGTAACTTTCCGAAAGAGAAGGTACTCGTGCCGCATGCGCGGCCGCCGCGCCGCTCTGCACCAGCTACAGCGCGAAAAACGCCGACCATTAGTTTCCTGCAACTCGGGGCGGTGCGACGACAAATTCCTTTACTCTCCGTTATCATTTCAATTGCTGAATAGCTGTGCATCAGCCAAGCAATCAGATTACAACACTTCACTGTAATTCGATTCGGTTCTTGGGCACTGCCTTCAAAATCTACTTCCCACCACACCTTCTTACCGAATAAATAAACCAGATCTTAATTCAAACTTACTAACAATGATTTAGAGCTGCCAGCATGACCACTACACTGCTGCGGTAAACAATTGGAGAAACAAGTATCTGCTTTTCTCCCCTCCTTAGAATGGCATGTCATGGAAACCTGTCATCAATAGAGGAACTTTTTGAAGGTTATCACTGAAAGGTAAATAACTCCTTCATTGCGTTAGCCAGTATTAAGGTAACTTTTCATACAATCAAGTGAATGTATATTGTATTTTCAATGTATGTGTGTTAAATGTAATAATTCGTGTACATAACTGCATGTGTCACATTTTATTACGCGCAAATATATGTGCTTCTTTAGACGAATAAGCATTTTTTGGTGTGAAAAACGTTGTCTCTTAGGCCTTAACTAGCTCAGCGTTTAATGTGATGGATATTTGCTTTAAGGGTGTGTTGTGTTTCCCTGCCTAAGTTTATTCTCCCAAACTGTTATACCTCAAGGAAAACTCTATTTTCTGTTGTAGATGTTTCTTTAAATGTTTCTTCAATTCCAACTATGTGTGTATACCAAAAATTTTCTCTGAAACATGGGTGGTGTATACAACAAAATGATACTTTATATCTGTTGTAGGTGTTTTGGGTATTGCATTGCACCATTAAAATTACTATAAAACAGTGCTGTAACCTGTTTTTTTATAAAAAAGACAGTAATATATTGCGTATAGGTACGTGGATTATTTATGTTTTGAAAGTGCATGATATATATATTCGTAAATTAATTAATTTGTTATTGGAACACACAGTTGGAGGTTTCATATTAGATTTCTCAAGAAAAGAAGCACAGATTTTTCGCTTTTATGACTTTTACATGTAGTTTCACAAAGTATGGCTATTCAACAATGACTAATTAAAAGTTATGTTTTACTTATCGTTCTATTGTTTTGCTAAACTCTAGCAATTTTAATATGGTCATTGTGAGATGCGTGATCCAGTGTTTGTATTCTTGCTGATTCCCGAACATCGGACGACTTAATTCTACAACAAACACTGGCGGAATTTGAAGTCTATCTTTCACACCAATTCCAGTATTATTCAGTAACATTAAATCTGTAAACAAACATTTAAATACAAATTGATCGGAAAGCGCTATGTAATCATTTATTTTAAAAAGCATTTAGCCCAAATTTTTCATTATTCAGGAGGTAAAAGAATAATGAATCGAAGATTCCTTTTTCACTTATGAACCTTTCGAAACCGCAATTTAATTCTTTGGTAATACTGTTTTAATTAAATTAATATTAAACTAAATTATAGTCTGAATTAAGCACATTCATATATTAAATAAAGAGCATAATAGTTTGTCAGCAAGGTTGCACAACTCGATTTACTGAACGGCAGCGTAAAAATTAAAGCAAACATCGCCTGGTATTTTATTTTCGTGTCAAAACAAAAGTATATACCGTAGGAGACGTGCACCATTCTTTGTCACAGAAGTTATAGCTTTAAAGTGTTTTAATAGAGGGTGTTTCTGATTTACGACAATGATGAAATTACTAGCCAAAGCATAAACTGATCTCCTGTGTATCCGTTGGTTTAACGAACTATGTTCAGTGTCCAAGAAGGTATTTTCAATACAAAAATTATCTTTAAAGAATTGAGAGAAAGATCTCTCTGTAATAATCGAGCTAACCATATACATTAGTGCACGTCAATTCTTGAGGCATTGGGAAACGCAAATGTAAAAAATGCATTTTCCACTGTACCTCAGAAATGTAACACAATCCCTTGCTTACTGCAAGATGTGCACCCCCAGTATTCGTGATACTTCTTACGTGACTAGATTATTTAGAGCGTCTCATTTTGGGAAATTGTCAGCATTGGGTTGGTCTTGACGGGACAGAAATTCCCAGAGTCCTGTTAGATTAGATAGGCCTGGGCAGTGATGCTTGGACGGACTGTGAGACACCTCAATATCCACTAGCCCGGTTAGCTATTAGACAGTATGCTAGATGGCTGCCGGCCCAGCTCAGGTTTTTAGTCTTCTATGCGACTGACATTGAAAGTCGGTTCTTTTTGCATAACCGGGAATAGAACAAAATAAACATGAAATGAATGATGTCACCAGGAGTAAAACATAAAAGATATGAAATGAATGACGTCTTCAGTTTAAGAAAATGTAAGTATTTTAAAATCGAAACAGCTGATACTGAGGGAGTAATAGGCAGTGAAGGATGATTGTAACAGGTTTTTTCACCACTCGGACCGTCACTATTTCTCGGGAATAGTTAGGTCTATAAAAAAAAAAAAAACAGCCAACGACATAAATTGTGCGTTTTAACGAGATCTACATCTTTGAGTAGTAAAGTTTTGGATCTCTCTTACGATCTGCCAGTTATACAAAAGTCATCCAGAATGCAGAGGTTTCCAGAAGCTATTCCCAGAAAATTAAAGATATACATTTCAGTTATCATGAAAATATCTTAACCTGCAGTATTTTATTTAAAATCGCTAAAGCCATTTTTAAAAAAATAATAATTTTTGTAGAATATTCCATGTAAAGGAGAATTTTACTGAAAATATTTGTGTTGCATGCTTGGAATATGCTTAACTAAAATACCCCTTTAGTATTTAACGGATTTTCGGTTTTGGGTTATGCTGACCACCCACCTATACACACCCACACACATACAAAGCCACCCGGAGCTTTTTCTATAATGCTCTTTTTTCTGATTCAAGAGGTCTCCAAACATACATTTCCGGTGAAATTTCGGTAATGAATTGTTGGGTGAAATACAACACCTTCTCTATCCATGTGCATTGTATATACGATACAGTGAGTAAAAATATCGTATGTGTTTGATTCGCGTGACTTTATCTGTTCTGCAAGCAAGCTGTTCTTATAGAGAATTATCCTTTTATCTACATCATGCTAATCAAGATAAACATTACCAGAATTTATCTTATTACTTACTTCCTTTTAAGTAGAACGGAGACAAGGGAATGTACTTGGCTAAAGCGACAGTAAAATGCTTTAAAGGCTGTCACTATGAGATTATCATTGAAATTTGTTTCTTTTTCCATGATCAGGAGTAAAACGAAAGAGAGATCAAACGGATTTGGGTTTCCCGTCTTAGAAAATTTACATATTTTAAAATTGAAGACAATAACGGAGAATATCTCTAAAATGTTTAGTTCTATAAAAACTTTACGTGACATAAATTGTGTGTACATTGTACATATGTGCTAGAAAAAGTAATACAAGTAACAACACATAACTAGAATGTAAAGGCAGGTTTAATACATTAATATAATTGAGATAAACTTACCAACGCGCAACACGTAATATTTAAAAACGTTCACCACGAATTCTTAGGCGTTGTTGTAGATAAACTTGCAGTGCTTTCGTTCTGAAGAGAAAACCATAAGAATAGTTACGCGATAAATATATACAGTAAAAACCCCGTGATTACGCTCACGATTATAACGCCATACCGTTCATCACGTACTGTTTGTAAAGGTCCTGGACGTTCCATATTAATACAGCATGGCTTTACCCCCTTTAACACTTCCAAATCCCACTATTAGCGCCTTCTAGGGCCAAAAATACACATATTGTAAATAATTGAGAAATTATAAATGTTTTAAAAGTATGACGAGAAAATAGTTTAACTGTATTCAGCATTCGAGGGCTCGAGCAGCTTATCTAGAAAACCCTTACTGTCAGCAGTATCTTGAAAGGAATTTACACTTTCAAAAGCCTTTCAGTCAAAGTGTTTTATTCTTTTACTGTGTTGCTTTAACTTGAAACATGGTACGTAGAAAGAGATAGCAATACATTCTACACGGCAGTTAGCAATCCTTTACTACCTAATCTCAATCTATGATTGCAAAGGTTTTCCTCGTTTCCCAACACCCACTTGGAACAATACAAGCCAGCGAAGCTAGGACAGCGAAAGATATCAGCATATGTTTCATATGTCACCGCCAGAAAGCAACACAATTACAGCTGATACTGAGGGAGTAATAGGCAGTGAAGGATGATTGCAACAGTTTTTTTACCGCTCGGACCGTCACTAATGCATTCATCCTCTAAGCCGCTCACGTAGCAGGAAGAAGTTTAATATTTTAACATAAACCTCGCGTTTCTTTGAATTCCGTGAAATGTATTGCGAGTTGTACAGTAATACAAAGTGGAAAACGTAAATGTAATAATTAGCGGAAAGAGGGCACGGCAATCAACAATCGAAGACTTTTTTCATAAGTAATGATCTCTTGTTCCTCATTTTGCACTGTACTCCATCCGAATATTCAGAAACATTTATTATATTGCATTGCCTATTAAATTGTGTCAAAATTGCTTTTCATATCCCGTCTTAGCGCTATCCCGATTATTGTGCGCTTAGGCCAGCCCCTTGAAGAGCGTAGTTACGGGGTTTTACTGTAAATATATTTATATTATTTGCAGCAAGAATATCCTAAAATATAAGTAATTTCCAGGACCATTAATGAAATTCTCGTCTTCACTGGGTTGCAGAATTTCTCAGCATAACCCCAAAATTGAAAAATCTGATGTGTTCCATTCACATGACTTATTCTGTAAAGAAGCAGTTGTTATAAAATATCATGTTTCTATCTAGTTCTACTAATCGAGATAAACATTATCAGAAATAGTCGTATTACTTAGTTCCTTGTAAGTAAAGGGAAAATATTAAGTATATTAGGTTAAAGCGATAGATGCATATTTTAAAAGCTGCCTCTCTGAGATGAAATTGAAATTCAGTTTTCTTCGCATGGCCAGGAGCAAAAAAAAAAATAAAGAAAGAAAAAGAAACGAATGACGAATTGCGTTTGAGAAAAGTGTAAGATTATCAAATTGAAACCAATAACAAGAAAATAAATGCTTGAGTCCGCGAAAATAGATTTAAAGGAAATTACATCAAGTGTATGGTTTAATGAGATACACAGTTTGTGTAATAGACGTAAGCTATCTCTTACGGTTTACCAGTTAGTCATCCAGAATAGAGGTCTTCAGAGGCTATTCCCAGAAAAGTCAAAATATACTCTTTATTTGTAATTTAAGTATCTTTAATATACGGTATTGAACATGTAAACTTGCGAGTATATATGTGTGGCATGTCCTTATTGCATCATTGTTTTGTCTTTGCTACAAATCCACTAACGCATACTTTTTCTGTAACATCCGGATACTCTGGCTCTTGGCATCTAGTGTCTGGCAACTTATTATCTAAGAACACCGCACGTTCAAAACCAGGGACCGGATTATGACGGAATGTCATGTTGTGTCACAGACTGGCGTGTATATATAAATACTTACCCTGGGATCCGCACTATGAAAACGCATATGCATTAGTTTACTTTAGTAATTTTATTCCACGTTGTAATTCAGGTTTCTTTTCTTCGACTTTAAGTCTTTATTTTGCCATTTTCTTGTATTTATATTCAGTACATAAAGATTTTATGTTGAATTTTTACATAACAATAACTTTTAAATCATTATAAATTTTACTATTGAACTGCGAAATAAGGGTAACAGTGTATATTATTTACTTGCATTTTGTTTTAAAAAAATAATCTGAAAAATATAGCTTGGGGGTGAATGTTATTACCAGGGGAGTAGGTATATAGTTATGAATCCTTCTTTTTCGTTTACCCTCTTCTTATGTAGGACTTATACGCTCCAGATCTTACAAGCCAGCGCCAAGGGTCAAATGCCTCTAAAGGAACAGAGGGAAGGATATGTGATCAGCCCGATACCTGGTGGGAAACTGAGGAAGTAGATGATATGAAATGATGGTGAAAGGGATGAAACGAAATCTGATGATGGATCACTTGGTAGAACGAGTAGCGGGAGAAACTGGAGAACCTGGAGAAAGCACGCCCAGACGCCGCTTCGTCCACAGAAAATCTCAGACACAGTCTCTCACAGTCCCCTGTGATCGAACCCGAGCCACCTAGGTGAGAGGCCAGCGATCGGTCACGGTGCCACCCAGTTAACAATTCATGTCTCAAAATAGAGATGAGACAGGGGAGTTTTCCAGCTTTGTCGTTATGAGTGCGAACGGTCGGGTACCTACATGCTACCCTGACCCTTATGTGGTTTCATTGCCTGTTAAGTCCCCTTCTTCTTTTTTAGTTAATGTTTAACGCTCTTTCTTACTTCATACGGCACAACATTACATACTGATGATACATGCAAAGAAATTATGTTTCAGAATGGAATTGTCGGAAGGAAATGTTCCAGCCTAAGTTTAGGGTACCTCTCCAGCATTTGCAGAAAACCTGGAAAAAGCCCAGTCAATAACTAGGACGGTCCAGGTTGGAGTTGACCATTTGCGAACCTCACACGTTTCCGGCCATCCATCTCACTCGGTAAATTTCTACTCTTTCACTGTCAATTTTTAATAATATAAGAACTCTAAAGAGCCAATGCTATGTTTTATAAAATGTTCTTATAGAAAAAAAAAAAGTTCATTCGGATTCTTCAAAGACATGGAACAAGTTATACTTTTAATGCGCTTTCCATATCATCTTATCTTTATTATTATTATTATTATTATTATTATTATTATTATTTATTATCATTATTATTATTATTTTGCTAATTTTATAGTAGTTAGACTCAAATCCTGAGTTTTATAGTTTACCCAACTATAATTAGTATTAATTCACACTAATTGACCTAATAATTAACAGTTATTGATCCAATAGTTGAACTGTGAAGCCCGAGACTTAAAAAAATACTTACGACTTTGCAAGTCGCCATTGGGGTTGTCATCTCAAAATAATTTGTGAGCACCTTGTGGTTTACCGGGAAGCATGCACATCAGTTGAGGAATGTAATGCCGTGTCGGCATGTTACCATGGTAGCTCAGTGGTTACAGCAACCAGGTAGACACCGGCAGATCCGTGGTTGAAATCCCGGCTTTGACATGGAATTTTTCTGTCTGACTCTACCTATCCAATTCCTGTCCTACACACGGCTTGTGTGGAAAAACAATCAACTAACAAAGATTGTTTATTAGCTGCATTTCCATTCTTACCTCAATGAAAGACGAGTATTGTTCTAGCAGGGTAAGTAATGGTTCATATAATACAATTAGGCCCTGCATATTATTTGAAGTGTCATACGCGAGGGTAATATGATAAGAGCTTCATGTAAACTAAAACATACACATGTTTGCTTCTCCGCAGTGAATGCTATGTATGTTAATGTAATGAGGAAATTTAATACAAGAATAATTCCATCTAACTCTAAAGTACGGTTCTAGGAACATTTAAGTACTTCATAACGGTGTTTAGCTCCTTATTACGCAGCTGTAATTGGTTTATCCAGTGTTTGATAATCTTAGCGTTTTAACAAACTGTATTAGTAAGTTTTTCCGGAAAATGAAAGCACATCTTTCTTATAATATTCTGTGTATGTAAAGCTATCTTTGTCATCCTTCTTTGAGTGCACTTGTAACTGCGTTAATGCATAATCGGATTATGATGGGGGGGATGTGAATAATGCAACATAGCTTCAATGTCATTAAATTAATGGAACTTCACTTTGCATGGACAAACAGGATGATTTAGATTAAAGCTTTAGGCTATTAAACGTGTAATAAACCATTTAAAGCAAAATAAATCTTGCCGAAAATACGATTTTCATTATACATATGTTTTAGAAATTTAATGTTTTGTCATGGTGTGTCATACTCATTTATATATAGTTTATCTTTCGCAAGTTGTTTTCGCTTCTGACAAGAAGTTCTCCAGCTAGACTACGTCACATTTGTTACCTGTACCTTTAAAATATCTGTTATATTCAGCTTGTTACACAAATGTTCAAACGAAACGGATTATGTTGGATACGGCAACTCTAAACTGATTTTATCTTTTCTATAAATTTTCTCGTTGAAGCCGATCACAGATTAAGACTAGAAGAAATTCACAAATTATATATTTTGATCATTTTGAGAAAAGATTAACCAAAATAACCTTCCGAAATTGTAAGCGTTTATCTACTTTGATGTATGGACTAGATATAACGACAACGGTATATAGTCAGTCACATTGCTGAACACAAGTGTAGTATAAAAATCTGATGTATTCCATTCACAAGTTCCACAATCAAAGTATTCATACAAAAGGTAATTATTTTATCTACATCATGCTAATTGAAATAAAGATTAGCAGAATTGGTCTTATTACTTGTTTCCTTGTAAGTGGACGAGAAATAAAGGCATACACTAGGCTAAAGCAGCAGTCAAATGCTTTAAAAGCTGGTCGCTAAAATTTGAAATTCGGTTCTCTTTGCAAGGCTAGGGGTAAAAGAAAAAAGAGAATGAAACGACAGATGACATCCCGTTTCAGAAAAGTTGAACTAGTTTAAAATTGAAGCCGATAAGAAAGATTATCTCGGGAACGGTTGACTTTACAAAAACTGTACCTACATGTGTTTTAAGATCTACATTTCTTGTGCAGTAAGTGTTTGTCTATCTCCTACGGTTTACCGGTTATACAAAAGTCATCCAGAATGAAGAAGTCTTCAGAGTATTTTCCCAGAAAATTCAAGATGTAGATTTCCTTTGCCATAAAAATATCTTACAGCTATGCCATTTTTATCAAAATCTTTAGAGACATTTAAGGAAAATCAAAAGTTTTTGGAAAGTTCCGAGTAAAGAGTAGTTGGATTTGGGAGGATTTTCTTAAAAATATTCGTTTCACATCCTTGGAAGGCACTGAATTTAAGTACTAGGCATGGTATTTAACCGACTTCGTTTTTGAGTTCTGCTTCCACAAGAAAACAACAACCAAAACAAAAAAACTAAAAACAAAACAAAACAGATACACACACGCGCGCGCAGTCTTTTTTTAAAAATTAGATGTGTTACATTCACACGACTTTCACTATCTGTCTTGCAAACTATTTTTACAAAAGATGATTCTTTTATCTGCTTCATGCTAATCAAGATAAACATTACCAGAAATTGTCTTATTACTTATTTCCTTATAAGTAGAAGGGAAATAAGTGAATACACTAGCTAGGCTAACGCGTCAGTGAAATCTTTTTAAAAGCAGTCGCTATGCGATTGTCTTTAAAATTACATTATTTTTCCATGTCCAGGAGTAAAACGAAAGAGATATGAAACGAATGAGGACTTTGAAGCATCATTTAGAATGAAGAGGACTTCAGGGGCTACTCCGAACAAATTTAGGATATATATTTAATTTGTCATACAAACATCTTTATTATACGGCATTTTAATCAAAATCGTTGCAGCTATTTTTCAGAAAATCGATAATTTTGAAAGAAATTCCACCTAAAGGGTAGTTTTGGGTGAGGGAATTTTTCTGAAAATCTTCGTGTCTCATACTTGGAACACGCGAAACTTAGATATCTAGTTTAGTACTTAACCTATTTTTCCATTTTGAGTTGGGCTGTCCGCACGCGCATACACATACGTAAGGACGGTGTTCTAAAATTGTTTTGTATGCAGGAGTCCTCAAGGTAAAATCTCGGTTATGAATTTTTGGGTGGAATACAATACCTTTGCTACCCAATATGTATGTTGTACTTACATTCTAGAGAAGGTTTAAATCCTCTTTTTTTTTCTTTATTTATTAATTCCGGAGACCTTAAAATATGTATTTCTGGTGAAACCTCGGTATCGAAATTTTGGGTGGAACACAATGACTTCCCTGCCTGCTATGTTCATTGTATATACGTAGTAGAGAATGTAATAGAAATGCTCTAAAGTGAAATGCTCTAAACGTCATTAAAATTAGATTTATTTAACTTATATCTTATTTATTTTTAATCAAAGCGAACTGGATCAGTGGTCCTATTACTACTCTTTGAGAAGTAAATAGATACATAGGTATACTCTTGATTTCGATGTAGTAATTAGTCGTACCTATTACCCGTATTGCACACTTGTTTGTGCAATTCTTACAACTTCTGTTGTACGAAAAGTTTTATAAGTAAGGAAGTTAAATATTTTTAGAGCGTGTTGCAGATGTATTTCAGTCAGTTGAATATCCTAGAGTAGCAGAGTTGTTATAAATCTATTTTAAACCCTAAATTGCTGACTGCGTCCTTTCTGCTTTGGATGTGCAGCTACATATTCTGTTTCACTGGCGGGAATCCTTCGAGTGTGTGCAAAACGCACCTATTGTTGGTGACGTTGATATTTTTTCTTTTTTATGTAAGTTTTTTAACTACAATGGTTCCTAGCGTCCTATTCTGTACTGGGTTGGAAAGACTTGTTTCAGAGGCCTCTATCGCTTGATGTTCTTTTACGTACCAATAGTCCACCGGGACACTTCACTTCCTAAGGAAGCCATGTTAAGGATAATTACGCATTACACACACACACACACACACAAAATATGTTTCAATTCACATGACTTTCTCTACCTGCTGTGCTAAAAAACTTCTTACGAAAGATTATTTTTCTATTTCATACTAATCGAGACAAACATTAGCAGAATTAGTTCCTAAAAAGTAGAAGGAAACTAAGGGAATATACAACAGTCAAATCTTTTAAAAACTATCGCTATACGATTGTCATTGAAATTCGCTTCTTTACATGGCCAGGAGAAAAACAAAAGAAAACGGACTACTTTTTGTTTGAGAAAAGTATGAACATTTTGAAATTTAAACTAATAACAAGGAATGTCTCGGAAATGGTTAGCTCCACAACAAAATCGTTCAGGACATGAATTGTGGGTTTTGATGAGAAGTAGGTACATTTTTGTGCAGTAAGTTTTTGTCTACCTCTTACAGCTTACCAGACATAAAAAAGACATTCATAATGAAGAGTATTTCGGAGACTATTCTCATAAAATTCAACGTATAGATTGCATTTGTTATATAAAAAGCTTTAATCTATGGCATTTTAATGAAAATCTTCAGAGCCATTTTTGAGAACATAAAAATTTCAAATATTTGTCCATGTAAAGAGTAGTTTGAGGTGGAGGGATTTTCTAGAAATCTCCTTGTCGCATCCTCTGGAAATACTAAACTTAAATCCCAAATTTTATATTTAACGGTATTTGCGTTTTTGAGTTATGCCATTGTAACACATAAACATGCACGCATCCTACACACACTCTTGTCATTTTTCTGAAAATGCTTTTATGGATAAAGGGGCCCCAAAACATGTTTTTTCGTTAAAATCTAGGTATCGAGTTTTTGAGTGGAATACAATACTTTCTCTACCTAATATAGGCATTGTACATACGTGCAAGACAAAGTAAAAAGCCATCGCCTCCCGCCGTGTGTATACCCGTGACCTCGGCAATTGTAGGCTAGGATGGTTGTACCCTTAGATCAGGACGACGACCAACCGGCCTCTCCTGTGTTACTGGGAATATACAATGAATCTATCTCCTGCCTCGCTGTAAATCCGGAACAGTTGAATTCATGCACTATAGGGATTTAAGCTGAGGATTACATATTTCAATAGGCAACCATATAACTCCGTTAGCTAATGTACAATACAACATTTACAGTTATGAGAAGAATATATCTTATATAGCTGAACTATATTTTCCATAGTTAATGATTCTCCGCACACCCTTTGATTTTCCAAAGCATTAGCCAGAGGAATAACGTTATACCTTTACAAAGCTATGCAAGTTAAAACCTGCAAATTAAGTTGTGACAAACTCTAAGCGTTGAATCAGATCAAATGTTGCTATATTCCTTCTTACTCCCCTGAGAATTACTATGCGCACACCTTTTCTTGGGCGCTCGGCTCCCTAGCCCTCTTTCAGTTGTCTTCGCACAATTTTGAAGAAGAGCAGAGAAGAACAATGTGACATGTACCGTAAACACCTTGACATCTAGTTGTTTTTATGTTTAGGTTTCATTCTGTCTAAAGATGCCATAGTTCACGCACATACACGTTTCCTCTATTTCGTTTAATAACTAAGTAAGTTTGCAACCTAATCGCCTAAATGCCTGAAGAGCCTCAGAGAAATAAACCTTCTTTTGACAACACTGCAGAAAGACAAGCGGGCGAGATCCCTCTCCTTTCACCAGCTATTGCTTCCGCATAAAACTAGCGCCCAAGTAAACGTGCACGTATAATATCTATTAGTTGCCCCCCTAGTTATAATACGAATGATGAGTAGAGTCGAAGTGTTACTATACAATTTTGTCCACTAGAATGATGCACAATAGGAAAATACGTAACATGTGAACAGTGTTACTAACCGTCGGGACATTTCGCTATGCGTGGCGTCTTTCAGCTGTTCTACACAAACCGCATGGTCTGCCTTTGTGGTGTGGTGTGCTTATCATTTAAGAGGTCTTGAGTTCGAATCTCTATTTAGACGAGTCACCCGGAGAACGTATTTTATTGGGTTTTCCCCTTAACCTGGGGGCAAATGTCAGGTAAATCTAAGCCCTATGGACTCGCGGCTTACATAAGCATCATTTTAGCCATTTCATCGTCCGGTATGACTTACCAGGTTAAAGGAAGTTAAACTAAAAAACATCTGATTTGTTCCTTTTACAGGCTTTCTCCACCTGTTTTGCAAACAAATTATTCTTAAAAAAAGGCTATTTTTATCTATGTATACCTATAGTGCTAATCCAGATAAATATTATCAGAAATGCTCTTATTACTTGGTTCCTTATAAGTGGAAGGGAAATAAGGCATTGCACCACACCAAATGGATGGTCAAATATTTTAAAAGTCGGTGGCTTTGTGAAAAAACAATTAAATTCGAACCTCTTTGCATTATAAAGAGTAAAAAAAAAAAAAAAAAAAAAAAAAAAAAAAAAAAAAAAAAAAAAAAACATATATGAAAGAAAAGATTACTTCCCGCTTTAGAAATGTTGAAGCAGTTTAAACTTTAAACCCATAACAAAGAATATCTCGAAAATGGTTAACTCTTCAAAAAATTATATGACAGAAATTGATGTTTTAACGAGACCCACATTTTTTGTTTAATAAGTTTTGCCAATCCCTTATGGTTCATCTGTTATGCTAAATGCATACAGAATGAAGACTTCTTCACAGGTTATTCCGAGAAAATTCAATAATATATATTTATATATATATATATATATTATTTGTGCTATAAGTACCTTTAACATACAGTACTTTCACCAAAATCATTAGAGCTATTTTGTAAAAGAAAAACTTTTCCATGTAAAAGGTACCATTAGGCTAAATATTTAGCAGTTTTTTTGTTTTTGGGTATGTTGTCCAAACGCACACGCGCGCGCGGATCTTTTTCTAAAAATGCTTATTTGGTTTCAGGGGACATCAAAACAAATATTTCCGGTAAACATTTGACAATGAATTTTTGGATGGAATAGAATGTCTTTTCTAACTATGTTCTACGTGTATTGTATGTTAAGAGAAAGTAATAATCAAACGTAGAGATGTAGGGTCTGAATTATAAAATTCGGTTCAAAACGTAGAAAGATTTCTTAAAATTCAAAACTAGCCTAAGGAATGAAGGCATATACCTATAAGTAATAAAATAAAAGTAAAATTATTGTGATAACAATATGTGGGGGAATATTGAGCCTTTCGGGGTTGTCCCCTGTCTCTGAAGAAATTTAGGAAAAATCTTGATTTTAATGTTGGATAATTTTTGTAAATATTCCTTAAATGAAATGCTTGTGATTTCATATTGTTGTAAATACAAATGCTAAATTGGTTAGTGATTCTAATTATGAAATTAATTAATCTGAATTGAGAGAAAAATTAATGTTTTCATATTTGTGTAAATAACTATTATATCTAGCTTACAAAGCCATAAACTGTCAGCAGTGATTTATTGTTTATATATCTTGTATACATATATAACTCTGCCACCGGGTGATACCCACTTGCAGAGAAATACATACATACATACATACATACATACATACATACATACATACATACATACATACATACATACATACATACATACATACATACATACATACATACATACATACATACATACATACATACATACATACATACATACATACATACATACATACATACATACATACATACACACACACACACACACACACACACACACACATACATACATACATACATACATACATACATACATACATACATACATACATACATACATACATACATACATACATACACACACACACACACACACACACACATACATACATACATACATACATACATACATACATACATACATACATACATGCATGTATACATACATACATACATACATACATACATACATACATACATACATACATACATACATACATACATACATACATACATACATACACACACACATATACATACATACATAATCTAGAAATCATTAAGTTTAATATTATTCATAAATTAATTAATCAATTATTGGTCCATAATCACACAATAAGATGTTATTAAAAGGTTTATTTACTCAGCATAAATGTACACTAAGTAACTAAAAAAACGACCCGCCTATTTGAAGCAGTTTCAGAACATGCACTGTTAATGTACTTATTCTCCTAATCATTCCCTCTTAACAGGTATATATGTATGTATGTATGTATGTATGTATGTATGTATGTATGTATGTATGTATGTATGTATGTATGTATGTATGTATGTGTGTGTGTTACGGTGTCGCATCAGTTATATTTGACCCAAAATTGTGAAAAATTAAAAAAAGAAGTTTCATAAAAATTAATATGAATTCTAAAATGTTAAGAAAAGGCATATCATCTTTCCCACTTGGCTCGCTTTAACTACCAATTAACTGCAACTTTACATATACAAGCGCATGCTTATTAACAGGTGGTCGCAACTTCAAACCTTATTTTCCCGTAAGCTCTTTTTCAAAACTTTTCCATACTCAAAATGTTTCACGTGATGCAACTCTTTACCAATTTATTTAAAAAATATTATACTACCTTTCCCAAGTACAAAATTGTCATATCGTTTTCTGAAATAATGCTCCAATTTTGGGAAATAAATTATTAAATGTTGAAAGATTAGGGGTTTAAGAGGGTACCAAAAGTAAAACTTTTTCTACAATAATTAGGGCTAATATAAAAAATAGCTATTGGCAGGTATATTTTTAAGTTAATTTACTGTAAAACTTGAAATTTTAAAGTGAATATCTTAAAAATTTATCCTATGACTCATTTTTATTAGGATAATAAATCTAGGTAATAAAATTATTATTTAAATAGCAATACAGGCAATAATTTTGATATAGATTTCAATAAGATTGCTTACTGTGGATTTTCCAATGCTAATCTTACTAGTTCGCCTATCAGCTGAATTTTTAAAGTCCATGCGCATTGTTTAATTCCATATGATTCTGAATGCCGTTTTCAATCTTTCTTTTTCTTTCAGTGCGTGACATTGTAGTTGACTGTTTAGAGCACTAGAATTAATATTTAGTATATTAAAATAAAGAGAGCCGCTACCACACAATTCTCTAGCTTGGATGTATTTCATCTTGCCTTTTATATATGGAAAACACAGTTGTCTTTTTAAAAATAGTAATGTGAAACAAACACAACTACGTTTCTTAAGAACCCACAAAATTGGAATTGAATGTCGTAATATAAACCACATTTTTACCTTCTCTAGCACGTATTTTCAATGAACAAATAGGCAGAGAAGGTACTGTGTTTCATCAAAAATTCAGTACCGATACTTCACCGGAACACTGAATCCCAAAAAAAATAATTTTTAGAATAAGGTCCGTGTATATGGGTGTAGATCTGTGTGTGGGACAGCATAAGTCAAAATTGAAAAGTCCGTAAAATAACAAATTTGGTATCTAAGTTTAGTATGTTCCAGTGATGCGACACAAACATTTTCAGGAAATTTACTACCCTTTACGTGGAACATGTTATGGAATTTTTTATTTTCTAAATAAATGAATAACTATTTTGATTAAAATGCCGTAGGTATTACGAATAAAATGTATATCCTGAATATCTTGAGAATATTCTCTGAAGCCCTCCTCACTGTGAATGCCTTTTGCATAACCTGTAAACCATAAGAGTGACAAAAAATTACTACACTAAAATATAGAGCTTGTTAAAAACAAAATTTATATCCTATACGCTTTTTCTAGGACTAAGCATTTTAGATATATTACATATTAATAGTGTCAATTTTAAGATACTTAAACATTTCTCAGACGGAATGGCCTTCTCTATTTCGTTTCTCTTTTGGTTCACTCCTGGTCTTGGAAAGAGAAACGAATTTCAATGACAATCCCATAGAGACAGCTTCTAAAATATTTTACTGTCGCTTTAGCCTTTTGTATTCACTTATTTTCCTTTTACGTATTAGAAATTATGAAGTAAGTCTATGTCTGATAAAGATTAATTGCACTAGCATGATGTACATAAAAGAATAATCTTTTGCAAGGGTAGTTTGGACAACAGATAGGTAATCCCATGTGAATAGAACTCATTAGATGTTTAAAGTTTCGCTGCATTTCTGGTGACATCATTTCGTTTCTAATAACATTTATTTAATAGTGAAGAACTGATGCTACTCCACGGAATTCATTTTAACAGCCTACCAAATTACCCAACGGTTCCTCTCTGCATGTTAGCAGTGAAGCATTTGATCCGTGTATGTGACAAAGTTTCTAAAATGTCCCAAGGAGGTATCACACGCTGAAGTTGGGTAACTGCTCAGTGCTTCAGTCCCTGGGCTCATACATTCTTTACTACCCCCATGTTCACCGTTCTTAAATCAGAGGGCAAATGAACAACTTACAAACATATTAATAAATGAGCTATGGATTTCTGTGCTTGTTCAAAATAAGCTTTAGCGTTTATCCAAATACAGGAATGAAAATTCATTTCGACTCTTCCAAAAAGCGAAGAACTAAGATTCGGATGATAGATTTAGAAGAGCCTGGCAGAATTACTAATGCAGACTTCAGCGGCTATTTATCGTATCTCAATTATAGGGATGCATCAAGCAGGGCAAAGCTCAAAACAATTAGGAGGACGAGCTCTCCCTAACACTTAGCTTGAGCACGGCCCTACCACACTATACTTAGCGTGACGGGGTATACAGTACAGCGGTGATCTCCTAGATGGTAGCAGCACGAACTTTCTCTATCACTTAGCCGCAGCACGGCCCTACCACACTATACTTAGCGTGACGCGGTATACAATACAGCGGTGATCTCCAAGATGGTAGGAGCACGAACCTTCTCTATCACTTAG
Source organism: Hymenopus coronatus (assembly GCA_030762935.1). Taxonomy (NCBI): domain Eukaryota; kingdom Metazoa; phylum Arthropoda; class Insecta; order Mantodea; family Hymenopodidae; genus Hymenopus; species Hymenopus coronatus. The sequence goes on from CM060900.1 coordinate 364,904,909, forward strand.
CCGCAGCACGGCCCTACCACACTATACTTAGCGTGACGGGGTATACAGTACAGCGGGGATCTCCAAGATGGTAGGAGCACGAACTTTCTCTATCACTTAGCCGCAGCACGGCCCTACCACACTATACTTAGCGTGACGGGGTATACAATACAGCGGGGATCTCCAAGATGGTAGGAGCACGAACTTTCTCTATCACTTAGCCGCAGCACGGCCCTACCACACTATACTTAGCGTGACGGGGTATACAGTACAGCGGGGATCTCCTAGACGGTAGGAGCACGAACTTTCTCTATCACTTAGCCGCAGCACGGCCCTACCACACTATACTTAGCATGACGGGGTATACAATACAGCGGGGATCTTCATGATGGTAGGAGCACGAACTTCATTATCACTTAACCTGAGCATGGCCCTACCACGCTATACTTAGCGTGACGGAGTATACAATACAGCGGGGATCTCCATGATGGTAGGAGCACGAACTTTCTCTATCACTTTGCCTGATCATGGCCCTACCACACTATACTTAGCGTGACGGGGTATACAATACAGCGGGGATCTCCTAGACGGTAGGAGCACGAACTTTCTCTATCACTTAGCTTGAGCACGGCCCTACCACACTATACTTAGCGTGACGGGGTATACAATACAGCGGGGATCTCCTAGACGGTAGGAGCACGAACTTTCTCTATCACTTAGCTTGAGCACGGCCCTACCACGCTATACTTAGCGTGATGGAGTATACAATACAGCGGGGATCTCCATGATGGTAGGAGCACGAACTTCTTTATCACTTAGCCGGAGCATGGCCCTACCGCACTATACTTAGCGTGACGGGGTATACAATACAGCGGGGATCTCCTAGATGGTAGGAGCACGAACTTTCTCAAGCATTTAGCCTGATCATGACCCTACCACACTATACTTAGCGTGACGGGGTATACAGTACAGCGGGGATCTCCTAGATGGTAGGAGCACGAACTTTCTCTATCACTTAGCCGCAGCACGGCCCTACCACACTATACTTAGCATGAAGGGGTATACAATACAGCGGGGATCTCCTAGATGGTAGGAGCACGAACTTTCTCTATCACTTAGCCTGATCACGGCCCTACCACACTATACTTAGCGTGACGGGGTATACAATACAGTGGGGATCTCCTAGACGGTAGGAGCACGAACTTTCTCTATCACTTAGCCGCAGCACGGCCCTACCACACTATACTTAGCGTGACGGAGTATACAATACAGTGGGGATCTCCTAGACGGTAGGAGCACGAACTTTCTCTATCACTTAGCTTGAGCATGGCCCTACCACGCTATACTTAGCTTGTCGGGGTATACAATATAGCGGGGATCTCCATGATGGTGGGAGCACGAACTTTCTCTATCACTTTGCCTGATCATGGCCCTACCACACTATACTTAGCGTGACGGGGTATACAGTACAGCGGGGATCTCCTAGATGGTAGGAGCACGAACTTTCTCTATCACTTAGCCGCAGCACGGCCCTACCACACTATACTTAGCATGAAGGGGTATACAATACAGCGGGGATCTCCTAGATGGTAGGAGCACGAACTTTCTCTATCACTTAGCCTGATCACGGCCCTACCACACTATACTTAGCGTGACGGGGTATACAATACAGTGGGGATCTCCTAGACGGTAGGAGCACGAACTTTCTCTATCACTTAGCCGCAGCACGGCCCTACCACACTATACTTAGCGTGACGGAGTATACAATACAGTGGGGATCTCCTAGACGGTAGGAGCACGAACTTTCTCTATCACTTAGCTTGAGCATGGCCCTACCACGCTATACTTAGCGTGTCGGGGTATACAATATAGCGGGGATCTCCATGATGGTGGGAGCACGAACTTTCTCTATCACTTTGCCTGATCATGGCCCTACCACACTATACTTAGCGTGACGGGGTATAAAATACAGCGGGGATCTCCTAGACGGTAGGGGCACGAACTTTCTTTATCTCTTAGCTTGAGCATGGCCCTACCACACTATACTTAGCGTGACGGGATATACAATATAGCGGGGATCTCCTAGATGGTAGGAGCACGAACTTTCTCAAGCACTTAGCCTGAGCATGGTCCTACCACTCTATACTTAGCGAGACGGAGTATACAGTACAGCAGGAATGTGGTAGCTCCTAGAAGGTAGTATCTCTGACACTTAGATTGAGCGTGACGCTACCACACTATACTTAGTGGGACGGCAGGATTATGATATCTCCTACGAGTTAGTAGCACGAGCTTACTCTAGCACATAGCTTGAGCTTGGTGCTACCACATTATACTTAGTGGGAAGGGGTGTGATATGTCGTAGTTGTTAGTGGCATGGGACTTCTCTAGGATTTAACTTGAGCACGGCGATCTCACAATACATAGTGATATGGAGAGTATTTCACATCAAGAATGTGATGTCTTTTAGCAGTTAGGTGTAAGAGTTTTGCCTAGCACTTAGCTTTAGTACGAGACTACATGGGTGCACCTAATGAGATGGAATATGCATTATAGTAAAATAGACTGTGACTGTGCCAGTTGCCCTGTTACTGTGCCAGTTGCCCTGTTACCCTTGTCTAGGTCCCCCGACACACAGATAATAGAGGTAATGTTATGGTGGACACGTTTGCTAAGAGAGACGCGGATTTTATCGGACCCGGCTCTTTCTGCGGGTGTGTTTCCTAGAAGTGTCAATAATGGTTTAACTCAGTTAACATTTAGGGCTCATCCTGAGATTTTAGTAAAACAAAAACCGTTAGGTAAGTCAGTGATTATATGTTCGGTCTGGGCAGTAAATTAAGTGAGTTTGTTTTGAACTTAATTAAACTAAGTTCAGAGGGGTTAAAACCCAATCTTATTGGTCACGTACTGCGGAAACATGTAAACATTAATGGCCCTACTGCAGAATTTTTATGCCCATAATGTGGAAGAGTATTTGAAACCTCCGAGCATATATGTACTATGCGGATACGAACAATGAACGAGGGTCATTTCAGAAGTCATGGCAACTATTTTATGTATTCCGAATAACCGAATATGCGGTTATTGCAATACATACATTTGATAACAGAGTGTACAAGCACGGAATGCCACCACCAAATGATATCTGAGTGCATTGGTAGGTGCTAGTAACACATGCAAACGTTAGTATCCTAGAAGTTATGTTGCAAGATGGATGTCACTAATGTTGATGGTATTCAGCGCCTTACTCATCGTCGGCAAAGATGTGTGGAAACCGTGGGTTGGGGAGTATTTGAAAGTTGATAGCTCGTAAGTGTATTACGCGAACGTACGCGTTCTTTTTTTGCATATGTAATAAGAATAAAACAATGACCACTATTTACACATTTTTTCAATCTCCCGCGTCCTTAGCCCCTTGTACCCGGATCCCAATTTAGTACCATAATTTCGTAGAGCATTACAGTGACTTTCAATCGTATATCCTGAGTTTTGTTTCCTGCAGCTTTATTGACAGGTAAAAAATAGTTGACTTCTGAACTGTCCCTCGTATATTTTTAGGCTCCTTGGTTTTGGAATCTGGGGATATAAGTGTCTCTTAATTATATAAGTAGCACAAATTTTAAAGACGTGCTCCGTTTTATCTGACTGCATCTGTTTTTTGTAACATCCAGGATAAGAGGCTACGTGGAGACTTACATTGAGGCCACTGAGGTTACTTATAACCGAGAGACCATTGTTTATGTACAGGCTCTTATTTCCAGTGTGAATTTTCGTGCTTGTTCATTAATCATTGTTGTTGTGAACGGTATCTTAATGCAAAAATGTATTCATTTCAAAGAAGAAGAATACCATCTACCATTATGAGACACAAAAACAGAAAGCATGGATATATTCAGAAGAAAATAGTGATGCAGAAATATCAGCCTTGTCCGCAAAAGTAAAGGATGGTCCCGAATTTGACGTGTGCAGATATTCCTTTGTGTGTTAGAATACCTGCAGAAATCAACGGGGCTGTTTCAAGCTAAAGCCGGCCAGAGGTGAACTGGAGAAGTCACCCTTTCTTTTGCTCCTTTCAATTGTCTTATCAGATAAGCAAGACGAGTAAAACGAAGGTTGCTCAGCTAGTTCCCCACTTAACGGTTTTAGCTTGAGATAACCCATTTGAGTTCTGCAACTCTTTTAACACACATGGGCTAGTTGGGCCACATCATATAGTATTAATATAAATAAATACAACCCGCGTGCTGCCTAAGCCTGCCAACCTGACTGCCGGCCTCACGCTCCGTTATATACGGAAAAGTTGGATGATTATCCAACTGATAAGTGGAAATGATGTTGTCAGCATCATACATCTCCCGGGTGGAAAGTTGGCTTATGAAACCAGGGCCATTGTCTATCAGAGCTCCTCACTTATCTCAAGATTTTAACTGGGCACCACTTATACAACTGGGACTTAAATCCGTATTCTTAAGGGGGATTGGGCCCAGCACATTCTGTAGCAAGGAACTAGGGTCCACGCTCTAGCTCACAGTGCTACGGTTCAGCATTTACCCTTACTAAACATAACCATGTAATTTTTATAGGGTAGGTACATGGTATACAAAGCAGGGGGATTCTTCGCTCACTGCAGCCTTCGTACGATTATTGCGACAAACAGCCTGCAAGATAAAGGGAATGAACTACAGGAGGCCACAGATGGTAGGTAGACAAGTCATATAGACGCACGGAAGTCCCCAATATTTCTTAGCTCGAAGACACGTCCCACTATGAAACTGTCAACAGAGGGCGCTGTAGGACCTGTTCAACTAAGCAGCGCTCTAGTGCCCACAGAGAATACGATTTCCTTAGAGCCAGCATCTGCTTCATCTGTTACGCACCGCCTTACATTACTATACCTAACTAGTCTTCCCTCGTGGTCTAGGGATAGAATGCTAGCCTCTGGTTCATAGAGTCGCAGGTTCAAATCCGGCGGATGGCGATGGACCTTTTCGGGTGTTAATTCCTTAGAATGGCTTCCTTCGGAAGGGAATAAATGCTTTGTTCCTCTGTCGCAGATTTACGGCACATAAAAGAACCTCAAGCCTGTTGGAGGCCTCTGAGAAAACCTTCACGCACAATTGTAGAACGGGGAGCCGTGGACCATAAAAGTTAAATGAGCTCTTTAATAAAACTCAATTTAATTTTTCTGCAAAAGCTAAAAACACAGCGGAAATGTGAGAAGCAAACGGATGTAAGGGAACTGAGGGAAGATAAATCGCGAAAGATTGAACCACCTCAGCATTCACCTACTGACCAGTGAAAACCACAAAAATCGCAAGGTTAAAGCGGGCAGTCAACAAGAATGAACACTGGACGTCCCTAATGTAAGCCTGACCTGCTACCGTGGACCCAAATCCCTCTATATTATTTTTATAATATAATGCTATACTTTATCCCCATATGCATATGATTACATGTTTTTGTTCATTTTTGTTACATTGCTCATCAGTATGTTTCACTACTCCCGTAAAATTTGCTTAAATTTCACTTATTTGGGCGTTTATAATTTATATATTTTATATTTGTTCTCGTGAAATGCAAAGCGGAGCAAGAAGGCGAGCACCTAGAAGTAATATCGGCAGCTTTCTGAGAACAACTTACTTATAAGTTTACCTTAAGATAAAATTGTAAATGTAAAAGTTAATCTGAATCTCAAGACAAACCGTTTAAAATTAAGAATAAAAGAGTTATTTAAAAACTGATGAAGCTATTATCTGGGTAATGCAGGCACACCTCCACAGAGAAGTTAGTTCTGGTGATTGTCAGCCCAATTCCAACATAAAATAAGTTAATGTGTAACACCTACTTCCTTACCAATGAATTAGATTTTGACATCTGAGGGTCGGCTGATAAGTCCCGGGCCTCACACAGAACTGACGCCACTAGGCCAGCTATACGGTAGCGGTGTATAGTTTAACTCTAAACTAGCTTGTATCAATAGTTACAGGTCAATAGCTTGTTTAGTTTTTGAATGACAGAATTTTAAACAAGACAGCTTTAGAGTTTTCACGAAAATAGAGGATTTGGAAAAACGAGCAGTGATTAAATAGTTCCATTTGAAAGACTTAACGCCTAAAGAAATCAAGGAGGAAATGGACAGTACATTGGAAGACTCTGCCCCTTCATATTCAATGATTATAAGATGGGTTGCAGAGTTTAAAATGGGACGTACGAGCACTAGTAATGCGCCTCGTTCTGGACGCCTGTAGACGTGACAACTCCAGAGATCATTGAAAAAAATTCATCGTTTAATACTGGAAGACCACAGATTAAAGTTGTTTAGGATAGCAGGGACTGTAAACGTATCAAAAGAACGTGCAGGTAACATTTTAAGTCATGTTTTGGGCTTTCACAAGATCTGTGCAAGATGGGTGCCGCGTTTGTTGACACCTGATCAAAAGTTGCAAAGTAAAATTGTTTCTGTTAAGAATGTGGAGCTCTGCCGTAAAAATTCCAGTGAATTTTTGAGACGGCTTATTGCCATGTATTAAACTTGGATACATCGCTACACTCCAAAAAGTAAATCACAGTCAAAACAGTGGATTGCGCCAGGTAAACCAACTCCAAAATAGGTAAAGTCAATTTTGTGAGCTAACAAGGTTATGGCGAGTGTTTTCTGGGATGCATAGAGAATTATTTTATTGATTACTTGGAAAAAGGGTAAAAGTATCACTGTTGACTACTACGCAAGTTTACTGTAACGTTTGAGTGGTGAGGTGAAAAGAAAAGGACCTCATTTGGCAAAACAGAAAAATCTTGTTTCATCACGACAATGCTCCGGCCTATCATTCAGTCATTGCAATGGGAAAAATGTGCGAATTAAAGTTGGAATTGCTTGAACATCCACCCTATTTGCCATGTCTAGCACCCAGTAACTACCACCTGTTCCCAAACCTCAACAAGTTCTTGGAGGACGAAGATTTCACAGCAACGAGGTTATTGATGCGGTAAACCGCTGTTTTTAGGACCTTGATGAATTGCACTACAGAGATGGTTTAATTAAATTAGAACACCTATATGACAAATATAGGAGATTATGTTGAGAAATAAAGCAAAAAAAAAAAATACTACACTACCCATGCAGAACTGATTTTCCTATCGAGTTTTCATTAATAATGTTACATGTTTGCCTATAAGTAGGGAGCAGATTAAATACAATGCATTCAGTAGTGTGCAATATGTGGAAAATATACTGAACTGTGTATATCACAATTGCGTTTTGACACTAAGGAGCTGATTTGTGAAAAAATCACAAGTTATCAAACATATTCCAGAATAGGAAAATTAATAACTGATATAATAATCACATAGCTACTGCTAGAGTATTTTTTTTGTAGGCGGAAGCGGCTGATGTAACGAAATTATTTATTTGAAACTACTGCAAATGTGGTGAGTTCCATTTTTTTTCTTTCTTTCTTTGCTAGGTTTCTATATCGTACGTATAAGATTTTCTAAATAACATTAAGTTCGTGAATGAAAACATTCTTACTGGTTATTCACACACACACATAAGTTATCCATTTATGACTAAAGTAATACTTTATGCTATTATTACTATAATTAAACGCTTCAGAGCCATTTTTACTAAATAAGCGGTTTTATTTTTGTCCGGAGATATTGATGGCAGGGAACCCTTGAGATGTTTCTTCCTGTATATTTGAAAGATGTCAAACACAAACACGAACTTTGGTTCTTATTTTCTACTTGCTGTTTAACTATGCTGTTAAAATGCAAACATATAGTGGCAGGACGATCTCCTTCCTAACAAGTACTTTGTGTGTTCAGGGGACCTTAAAACGTGCATATGAAGTATTTGGATTTCCTCAACTCTCCATCTTCCTACTATAATTATTAAACAAGAGGGACAACAACAATTAGAGACTAATAAAACAAACACAGTTTTCAATATTTCATGTTTTTCAGTGATCATTAGTGCTGAAATTATTTTCTAGTGTGCCTTATTTTCTACACTGATGCATGTAATTTTAATTTCTACCAATTATGACGTTAAACATTGCCCTGCTATGTGGTATCTGTAATTTAACTAAGCTTCCTCGTTCAAGCACTATGTATACCTGTTTAAGAGGTGTTAGCTAATGCTTATTATTAAATACTGCTCTTAAATGATGTAATATACCTACGGCTATTTTTATTGTCCGAGGATTTTATTTGTCTCTCTGCTATTCTGCAGGCTTTGAAATATCCGACCGCGGCCAGGTCCAGTTTGGCTCATGTAATCGATACGCTGCTGAGATAAATGAAATTTTTGCAATATGAATCCTGAAAGCTCAAGCACTTAAAGACGATATTCGATACGCAATTAAAGAGCTAACGAATCTATAACGAGGGATTGCTGAAACCTATCTAATACAATTAGTACTGAGGGTTTTTAGAGAATAATTGGAATGCATCCCCAACAAGAACACAAAAATATCATAAAAATAATATAATTACAATAACTTTGATTATGAGCGAATGAACGCTATATTAAAAAAAAGTCTCTCAGAAATTTCAGGTAAGCGGGTGGGTATTAGCAATCTTAAATGCTAAAACCATTAATAAATGTGTTGCATTCGCATGATGTTTTCTACCTACCATGAAAAAGAATGCTGAAAGATTATTCTTCGATCTTTTTCATTGTAATGGTATTAACAGAAATGACAAGTTAATCAAAGGAAACAAGGGAATTTAGTAGAAAAATCTTTTAAAGGCTGGTTACAATGATATTGAAATTCAGTTCCTCTTGCATCGCCAGGATTAAAACATATTAAAAAGGAATGATAAATACCAGTTTGAGAGTAGCTTAACTATTTTAAAATTGAAACTAACAACAGGAAATATCTCGGAAATGGTAAGCTCTACAAAAGAAATGTGTATTTCATAAATTGTGTGTTTTTAGCGAGATCTACAATACTGTGTTTTAAGCTTTGGGGTATCTCTAACGGTGTACGAGTAAGCAAAAGTCATGGCAAATAAATAGGGCTTCAGAGGCTTTTCCCAGCGAAATCAAGATATAGATTTTATGTGTCATGTAAATATCTCTAATACACGGGATTTTAATAAAGCTCGTTAGAGCCATTTTTGAGAAAATACAAATTTTCTTGAAAATCTTCGTGTCGCATTCTTGGAAGATACCAAACTTAAGCCAAGTTTGGTATTTAACGGACATTTTGTTTCTGAGTTATGCCACACACGTACGGACATACACGCACCGACCTTCTGTCTAAAAGTACTTTTTCTTGGATTCAGAGGTCCTCAAAATATATATTTCGGTGAAATCTCGGTATAGAATTTTTGGGTGGAATACAATACCTTCTCTACCTACCATTTGCATTGTATATACATAGTATTCGACAGGAAAAGTAAAGAGCCGCGCCGTGGACAAATGGTTATACGATTCGCCCCTTACCTACACGGCCCGGGTTTGAATCGAATACGCCGCATGTGTGATTTGTGGTGGACAAAACGGCGTAGGGGCGGGTTTTCTCCGGGTTCTCCGGTTTCCCCCGCTATCGTATTCCATCGGTGCTCCATCTTCTTTCCACGTATCACCAGTGTCATCGCCTGCGGTGTCATAATTGTAAAAGCGGGCGTTAAACGCTATCAAGAAAAGAGAAAGTAAAATACAGTTGCTTATTCACAAACATTAATTACGTTGCACCACTATAAGTTTTCTCCTACCTTAGCTTTTTGACACATATTTTTGCTTGCAAACTTAACCTGGTTGTGATAAAGCAAAAGTAATGCAGCCTAAGATTATAGTTGCATTGAATAAATGTGGTAAAGTTTATATAAAGCATCCCAGGGTTCTCCTCACTTTTTATTATTCAAAATATTTCTTGGTTGCAGTTCCACGACATTCCTGTGATACTCAAATAATTACGCGCATCATCCAAATCATTTAGGTTCACGTAGATGTTAATATATACTAGTGCATATTCCGCTAACGGATTGTCACCATCAATTTTGCTCCTCTATGCCGTCTATAGGTCACAGCATACTTACCACCGGGACCTACCTTTCTGTTTCTGGTACTTTGTGAACATCACCTCACCTCTCTGAGTTCTACATGAGTCCTTTGTACTTCTCCACGAGCCAGGATTATTTTTATCCTTCATGGAAGTTTATCCTTTGAGCATTAAACATAAAATGTATTTACTATGTTCTTAATTTTGCCATGAAGACATTCATAGCAGCTTTTAATAGTAACAATATGTTCCTGTTTTTTAAAAATATTACTGAGGAATAAGATCAGCTTAAAGCTAGTATACACAAAACAACAATATATACAACAATGATATTTATTAGTCTGGCTCATAAGTGAGCTTGCCTAGTGACACAGAGTAAATATGTACATTTATTGGTTTTAAGCAAAAGACGTTATAACTATGCACCTCAAAAATATATTAAACCATAAACTATAGCAGATAAACTTAATAATTTATGGAAAAATTCTAGCAATAATTAATAAGAATGCGCAACAATATCAAAACTTATAACATTAAAAAGCGGTTCATGCGTAAAAATAAAATACTTCTTAAACGACAATACTTTTTTTTTAAAAAAACTTGTTAAACATGCACATGATTTCGAAAGATGGCCACGGAATATTTTATAGCGTTCTATGTAATTGCATCTTGGATGCCCTTATTAATTTTACCTTTCTCCCTCCATTTTAAACATATTTTGTAATTGTTACTCGGAATAAAAATAGCTCTACTACAGTTTCTTTTAAGTTGTGATGCTCTTTAAATCATGGTTACTATAGGCTCATATATTTCCTGATTCTCTACATGGACTATTTGAGATGGATCTTTATTCAACACAATGATGGTGGTTGGATGTTTATTTCTGCTTCATATTTTCTTTTGCTTATCGTAATGATGTCTAAACGACAAGTAGGTGATCTAGCTGATAGACAATGAACTTTCTCGTAAACTTCCATTCCAGTTGTACGCAGTACGTATGCTAAGATGGATCTTAATGTGTTGTCTCTTAATACTAAGAAGTCCTCCCTGAGGACATATTCCAAGCAAATGGGAAAGGGCTTCTTACTCGTTACAGTGTCTGGGGATAATGCGAACTGGAGCTACCATTGTACTCATCTTAGGCATGTCCCTCCATTCAGAACTGCTGAGGCATTTTTGGTTAATTAACAAGTGTTTGCGGCTGCAACTTCTAGAACAGTTCCACTCCTTTGCCTTTATGTGGGTAGGAACACTAACCCTCATATTATATATCACATAACATTTCTCTCAACTGCCTATCAGAATGAACGTCGGAACGTTCTATCCGCAGAAATGCAGTGGTTTGTGATGACTGCTTAATTCCGTACCACATTGGCATGTGGATCGTTCAATATCTGCAGCTTAGTATTAATTTATTCAATTGCTGAAAAGCACTTCTCAAGAAGATTTGTAAATTTAAAGTTCTTTATGTCGGTTGGCTTAACCACCCCGTATTTGGCGTGTGAAGATATCCCTTTTTGCGTTAACATTTTTCAGAACTAAACGGGACTATTTCAAGTTAATACCCGCCAGTGGAGATTTGGGCATGAGCAATCTTCGCTTTACCTCTCGCAAAGAGCGCGACCCGATCACAGTCTCCGCTGATAGCAAGACTTGTTGAGAGGAAGAACATACGATTAACGATACAAAACTCTAAAACTATGTTGTTAGTACTAGCAATACTATTTACTGGTTAGTGCCCCTTGATCTTAAGTAGTAACGGTAACAATCTTGTTAACTAGAAATCTACAAACTAGCCCTGATTTTCTTCCATAAGAGTGACATGCCGTATGCAAAATTAGAAATTTTAAAAGACCCTTGCTCGTGCTTTGGACTACTAGTAAAAGGGTCTAATGTTTCACTTTGCTCTGTACAACTGTAAATTAGATATGCGTATTTTGTCAATTTTAGAGCGTATATACAGAGAAGGTGTGAAGGTGACATTTCTGTGTTACAAAGGTAAAGTTACGGACGAACGGGTGGGGTCTCCACAACCGGCGCAGAGCTCGGCATGTAGGCTCGTGTCCTCAACCATTGGTGGGACGGTTGAAGGGAGAGACTCGAAAGCCGACCAGATTAGGAATTCAACGCTTGCAAGCATGGACTGATTCCCTCACGTTTCCATACCAAATTCGTCTGGCACCACCCAGACCACACCCACAATCCCTGAGCTACTGGGGATCTGTCGAAGAGGTGCACACCCGATAGTACCAGTCCTACCAGAGGGATAAAACTTCTACACAGCGACAACCATCGCCCAACCACAATTCGCGAACACTGCCGCCCGGTCTTATAACTCTGTAGCAGATGTCAAAATTGTGGTAGGAACCGGAATGATTAACAGAAAAGTTGTAGAAGATAAACACTTCAATATTAACCTCTAATCTGGAGACACCATGATAAACTTATAAGTGATAGTGGGTGGTCACCGGGGTTCGAAACCGGGACCTCCCGAATGCCAGTAGCACAGGTTAGCACTGCGCCACCTCTCTCGGTATTCCTATGTTATAAAATTTCGTATTAAAATGGTTGGGAAAAACAAGTATCGTTAATACTACCTTACAAAGAAGTGAATTGCACGCTTCTGCACTCATTTTCATGTGTTTGTAATTCTACCTTCGCCAGCCTCGAAGTTTGGTGTTAATGAGTTCCCTTATAATCGTTATTTTTGGAATAGAAATAGTTCTTCTTCACCTAAATGTGTGAGGTAGACTGAGCATGTGTATTAACTTGTTTCGTTTGCATGAACTGTTTGCCTGCTATTTCTGCTGAACGTTTGTCATAGGGTTGAACGATGCACGAGCTACATTCATAGACAGCTATAAAGAATCATGGCAGCATTCAGTAGAGCTTGCATATTCATCACCGGTACAAGCATCGCGGCAATGAAGACTAATCTCCTGGAAAGCTGTTTTGTCTCTTGTCATATCAGTATACTAAAAAACGGGTAAACCTAGTTCCGCCAGTGATCACATTTGAATTTCATATCGACATAAGGCATTGTTATTGCATCGAATTATGTAAGAACCGTTCCATCCAAAGCAGTAAAGCAGTAAAAAGGAGTATATTTCTTAATCTATACGAATATTATGAAGTGAGCACATGTCCAGACAACGACTTATCCGCAATAAGGACAATCCGTATTGGCTAATAGGTTACTTTTACTTCTTAAAATGTTATATAGGTGTTCTTCTATTGTTTTTGTGTGTGAAGGTATGTAGGGTAATCTCAAAAATCACTGAAACGATTTGATAATTCTTTCACAATGAAAACCCCAATTCGTTATGAAGGACATAAGGCTGTAAAACATCTCCAAATTCATTTCCGTTAGAAATAGTTTACAAAACTTCATACTTAAGTATGACTACATAAAATTTATAATAGAACATGTTGCAAAGATGGCCTTGTCTTTAGAAAATAAGTCAACAGAAGACAAACAGCTGCTAGACTCCATAGATTATAGTATAAAAACAATATCCGGCTACATTTTTTTGCACGGAATATACATGATAGTCGTGATGCAACACTTCAACAAATGGAAAACAGAGTTGAAGACACCTCAGCTATACTAGGTGGGCCAATTGTCCCGTATTTGACGTGCAGATATCCCTTTGTGCGTTAAAAAGAGTTGCAGAACTCAACGGGGCTTTTCCAAACTAAAACCGCCAGTGGAGAACCGGCGAGAACTATCTTCGTTTTACCTACCTCAATGAATGCGATACCCCTACCGTCATCGCTGATAGCAAGAGAGGCAAAACGAAGGTTACCCTCGCCAATTCTCCATTGGCGGGTTTTAACTAGAGTTCTGCAGCACTTTTAGCGCATGAAGGGGATAGCAATTAATTAACACTGATAGTTGGTTAAGCTATGAAGCCTGGAACTAAGAGTACTTAAGACAGTTAAGTCACCATTGGGTTATGTCATCTCCATATAATTTGAGATACCTTTGTGGTTTACTAGGAAGAATGCGAGTCATTCTTCGGAGTTTAATGTTGTGTCAACATATGGTTATGGTAGCTCAGTGGTTCTAGTTTAGTCTGACTCTACCTATCCAACTCCTGTCCTGCACACGGTTTGTATGAAAAAACAACAACAACAACGATTAACGCTTGTCTAAAGTTACTTGACCACTCCAACCGCCACAGGGTACTAATAGACTCTACGCATTTCCAAAACATGAAAGGCTGTCGGGGAGACGTTAAGAAGTAGGACGTTCCGCTGAAGTGTCACACACTTTGTGTGAATTCTAGGGGAGTTTTCATCCATTATTTGTAATAGTCGTGGCTGTACTAAATTAAAATTCAGGTATAAAATGGAGAATTCACTGTAAAGCCCCACTAGATTCATTGTAAAATAATGTCACAAAGAATTTGGGACATTTAATGACATTCATTAATTCTCTATTCGAATTTAAAATGCTAACCGTACAACATCGGGTATCCCAGCAATTAATGCAATACTTTTGTGATTTTCATTTGTTACCAACTGCAATAATACCATAGACATAGATCAAGACCCTACGACATGGAGCGGGAACAGGCATTCATTGAGTGCAGGAAGCCTTTCCCCTCCAATAACACTTCTACCATCTTATTCATGCTGGTTAGCTTATAGGGCGGGCGTACACAGACTTGTTTCGCATTAGCAAAATAGTGAAGTGAGGTTGTCACAATGTTTCCTCTTCTCTTCGAGCCCTTCCCTGCATTGACCAATAGTAACGAACCTACATTATAAATGTGTTTCAAGAACGTTCTATTGCGAAAAACTGAACACGATAACAGAGCTAGTACAGGCGCCGAGGTAGCACAGTGGTTTCATTCGTGGCTCCCGTGCTGGGGGTTCATTCCCGGCTCTGGGGTGGCGATTTTAAGTTGGAGTGCACCCAAAGGTCAGCGTGGTTCGGAGTTTGCGGTAAAACTGTGTGTCCAGTCATTACGACGTCATTCTCAGCATCATCCTACCATCTGAGGTAACGGACACAGACCTCAGAAATTGGTGCACTAGTTGCTTGATGGAATGGGGTAACCCCTGCCGTCGCAGACTATATGGGAAGCGTTTATAACTGAGATAGTATTGGTATTCCCCCTTTCTTCTGAAAATTCCTGGTAATGCTACTCCGTGAATAATCTTCTTGGTTGTGATCGACCGATCCATCAACCAGCTCAGGACAGATTGTTCACTCCACATCCAATCTCCTACATTCTTCCCTCTTTTGTGCATTGCGCTTAATCATCACGTATAAAACCTTTATCAAACCTCTCTACTGATGTATTTCCACGCAGGGCTTTCTCATCCGATGTGCCAGTCAGTTTTCCTAATCCGCTTCAGTTAACTCTTTTTAAAATAGGTGCATTGTATATATTGTATAAATCTTTGTTTCTACCCATTTCATATAGTTCATTAATTTCCTATCCCTTCGCCGCAAAGTAACAGTTTCCTCACTTTCTTAAGTCACGCTTCCTCAAGAACTTCGCAAATATCTTTTTAGTTATTTCTTGAAAAATCCGCAGTATAATAGATGGTCCAATTTCCCCGCATTTGACGTCAAAAGAAATGTAAAACTCAACGGGTCTATTTCAAGTTAAAACCAGTCAGTGAGAGACTGTAGTGAGTAATCTTCGCCATACCTCCCTCCACGAGAGCCACTGCTCACAATTTCCGCTGATTAGCAACAGGGGTAAAACGAAAGTCGCTCCGCACATACCGGGTTTAACAGAAAATAGCCCCGTTGAGTGCTGCCAATTTTTCAACGCACAAAGGGGTATCTGCACACGTCAAATACGGCCAGTTAGTAAGCTTCCGTTTTTACTAAAATTTTATTTTCCTTTGTTATTCTCTGTGTTACTTCTCCATAGTAGTCAATGCTTTTACTTTGGTATATAAATGCAGCTAAAACAGCCTACTAGTTCCACTATTTCATCTCGAGTTTTTTTATATTCTCCCAACAATACGGCACTTCCCAGTTTTGTCCTCTGTTCGTCAACTCGCTTCTGCGAGTCCTCATCAGCAATCTTGTGCATTTTATTATTCTTCCTTCATGTCTCTTCTTCATTGCTCTGAAAAAAATAGTTCCAAGCGGATACTTGTAGATGCCACCACTGACAGAGGTGGCATTGCCGAAATAGCCGGTCCCCATGGCCGCGCTCGCTAAAGCGTCTCGCTTTGGTGCTTCGCAGCGCAGGGGATCGTGGGTTCGAGTCCCGCCTTGGGTATGGGTGTTATATGTTTGTGTATGTGTGTGTGTAAAAAGTAAAACAGAAATACGGTAATCACGGTAATCAAATTAGGTAAATAAAAAGTAGGGTATACAGTGTCGGAGTCCCGATCAGACTCCGGAACCATTTAGAAAAAAAAAAAAAATATATGAATGCTCTTTTCTGACCCAGGAGAAGTTGTTGTTGATGGGGGTGGAAGTAACTGACAACCTACTTTATTTTTAGACGGTACTAGCCACGATACCACTAAAAGAAACAGATCGTCTCCTTGGCCTTCAGCAGAAGTTCGATTGAATCAATTTTTAAAATGCTGCAATATTTTAGTTTTTGTTGTATATGTTAATAATTAAAACTGTTAAAGTAAATATTTAAAGCAGCTATCAATTACTGTACAGTATTATTTCACTGAGTTAATTTGAGCATTAGAATAAAAAAATCTTATGTATTTCATTATGTATTTCATTCACATAACTTTTCTACCTATTCTACAAACAAACTATTGTTACAAAAAATTATACTTTCATCTACATGGTACTAATCAAGATAAATATTAACAGAACGTTTCTTATTACTTGCTTCCTTGTAAGCAGAAGGGAAATTAGAGAATACACTAGGCTAAAGCGATAGTAAAATCTTTTACAAGTTATCGCTACGTAAAACAATTGAAATTCGGTTCCCTTTGTGTGGCTAGGTATAAAACAAAAGAGGTACGATACGAAGGTCGACTTCCCGTTTCAGAAAGGTTTAAGGAGCTTAAAACTGACACCATCAACAAGGAATATCTTGGAAACGGTTAACTCTACAAAAAATGTGTATGGCAAATTGTGTGTTTTAACGAGAACAAAAATTTTCTGTAGTAAGTGTTTGTCTATCTCTTACGGTTTACCAGTAACACCAAAGTCAAAAGTCATCCAGAATGAAGAGGTCTTCAAGGGTAATTTCCAGAAAATTCAAGTTGTACATTTTGTTTGTCATGGAAATATCTTAACCATATGGTATGTTAATAAAAATTGTTAGAGCCATTTTTGAGAAAATCATAATTTTTCAAAAGATTTCCATGTAAAGGGTAGTTGTGGGTGGGGAATTTTCTTGAGACTCTTCGTGTTGCATCCTTGGAAGATATTTAACTTAAATACTAAGTCTGGTATTTAACCGACTTTTCGATTTTGTGATATCCACAGACATACACACACATACACACTTAGAGAAACAGACAAAGACAGGCATACAACCACAGACACGGACAGGGCTCTTTTTATAATTTTTTATTCAGGGGGTCTTAAAAAGTGTATTTTCGGTGAAATCTCGCTTTAGAATTTTTGGGAGGAGTACAATAACTACTATATACATCGCACATACTTGCTATAGAGAGTAAAACAATATGACGTGTTCTATTCACATGCGTTTCTCTATGTGACTGTAACAAATTAATCTTAAACAGCATATTCTTCTATCTATGTCATGCTAGTCAAGATTAACTGTAGCGGAAATAGTCTTACTGCTTAGTTCCTTTTGAGTAGCAGGGAAATAAGGGAACACACGAGGCTAAAGCGATTGTTAAATCTTTTAAAATCTGGCTGCTATGTGTTCCCTTTGCATGGCCCGGAAATAACAAATTCACGTGTGAGAAAATGTTAAATATTTAAAAACAAACTAACAACAAGGAATGTGTCTAAAATGGTTAACTCCACAAAATTGTACTAAAATAAAGTGTGTGTTTTAACGAGCTCTACTTTTAGATGTAGTAACTATTTGTCTGTGCCATACGGTTTACCAATTCTTTCCGAATGTAGAGGACTTCAGAGACCATTACCAACAAATTCAAAACATACATAGTATTTTCATGTAGTTATCTTTAATATAGGGTGCTTTAATAAAAATCGTTAGAGCCATCTTTGAAGAAATAAACATTTTCCATTTTTTTTTCTATACAAATAGTAAATTTGATTGCGGAATTTTCTTGGAAAATCTTTGTGTCGCATCCTCGGAATATGCTGAACTAAAATATCAAATTTGATATTTAACCGACCGTTCGTTTTTGAGTTATTGTGCTCAGAGATACACGGAGCTCCAGTTGCTCTTCCTACGATTGCAACACAGCACTTAGTCAGCAACACAGAGGTTAATGTCTACCAGCAGCTTGCTTTGGTTTCTCTTAGATTGGATAAGTAATAAATAACTGAACAAGTAGCACCCAATTAGGCATAATGATTTTTACTCTTTTGCAGCCTACTTACTGTGCTGAAATAATACTTAAAATCATTCTGTTGCCATTATCCTTAATAATGTTCGGTTATATAGAAGAAAGTATCTGTAAAGGGCTTTACTATGTTACTGGTCAGACTTATAGAATTGTTCAAAGCTATAATAATGTATTCTAAAACAGACGTCGCTGTTGGAAGTTCGCAGTAAAGGCTTCACAAGTGTTCATAAAACATATTTTTTTTTTAAATACAGTAATCAATATCAGTAACAAGACTGCCTCCGTGGTCGAGTGGTCAGCGAGCTGATTTCTCATCCGGAGGTCCCGGGTTCGATTCCCGGCTGGAGCGGGGAATTTTTCTTTAACCATATTTATTCCCTATCCCCCATAGACTCTGGAAGTATGTATGTGAAAGGGGGCTATATAAATGAAAAAAAAATCAAGGATTGGACCAGTAGGTTCGAAAATTTTGATTTCATCAAAGATGGCTCTAACGATTTCAATTAAAATATCGATATTAAATATGTTTACGTGACAAATAAAATTTATATCTTGAATTTTCTGGGAATAGCCTCTGAAGACCTGTTTATTCTGGATGAATTTTGCGGATTTTGGCATAATTGGTAAACCGTAAGAGATAGGCAAAACCTTACTTAACATAAAAAACATAATTTTATGTCATATGCATATTCTTCGCAGAGTTGACCATTTTTAGATGTTTCGTGTTATTGGTTTCAGTTTTAAAATATTTAAAACTTTTCGTTTAAAACTTGCCAGCTCCCGGCCAAGCAAAGAAACGGACTTCTATCTCATAGCAGCCACATTTTAAAACATTTGACAGTCGCTTTAGCCTAGTGTATTCCCTTATTTTCCTTCTACCTATAAGGAACTAAACAATAGACCGTTGCTGATAATGTTTATCTCGATTGAAAATTATAGAAAAATAAGCTTTTAACAATAATTTATTACAGAGATGTAAAGAAAGTCATATGAATGGAACATATCAGATTTTTACTGATTAGCTAGGTTGGTATTTTAAAACATCTATTATTGTTTGTCCTTTCTGTTGAGTTAAATGTGTGAAGCGTTCTCTTATTCGTTGTTTGTTTTATAATCTAACAGAGAATATCCAGTCACTAATATTAAAATCCTCATTTCTGCTGATAACATGTTCTTTTATGTTTGCAATTTAAAGCCCTTGTTTCGCCTTGAATACTGTAATATAGGGACTGCCACAGCCTTGTAAAATTTAATTCCGTTTCCCGCATGGTTTTCTTGTAAGGGTTCTCTTAATTGTGCCGCCCCTAAGACTGAATTTATTGAGCTTCTTGTCAACATCTCTCTTTTTATGCAACAGCTAATTCTGGTCAAACTAATTAAATGTTACCACCTACTGTATATTTTCCTCATTAATTATAATCTTACGTCTAGCATGCTCCTTGCCTAAATGTCAAAACTCTAGATATTACTCTCTCTACACGTACTATAAACCTAATGTATAAAGAAGGTATTCTATACCGATATTTCACCGGAAACACATGTTTTGAGTCTCCCTGTCTACCAAGGATGCAACACGAAGATTTTCAAGAAAATCTTTCACCCCTAACTACGCTTTCCACGAACATTTTACGAAAATTTTGATTCTCTCAAAAATGGCTGTAACGATTTTGTTTAAAATACCTTATGTTTAAGACATTTTTATGACAAATGAAATGTATATCTTGAATTTTCTGGGAATAGCCTCTGAAAATCTCTTCATTTTGGATGACTTTTGTATAACTGTCAAACAGTAAGAGATAGACAAAAACGTATTACACAAAATATGTAGATCTCATTAAAACACACAGTTAATGTGCACATTGTTTTGTAGAGTTAACCGTTTTCCAAATATTCCGGATTATTGATTTCAATTTTAAGCCACTTTTCTCAATCGGGATGAAATCTTTCTTCTCTTTTCTCGTTTGTTTACCCCAGGCAAACAAAGGCAATGGAATTTCAATTGTTTCACACAGCGACCGATTTTAAAGGACTTGACTATCACTTTAGCCTGTGTATTCCCTTATTTCCCCTCTACCTATAAGGAAGAAATTAATAAGACTAATTCTCCTTATGTTTATCTTGATTACTAAGATAACTTATTAATCTTTTGAATAAAACGTTTGTTTGCGGAACAGATAGAGAAGGTCATGTGTGCGTGATACATAAGACTTTTCTTAACTGTAACTTTCTAATACTTTATTTAATGCGTGCACTTTCATTTGTAGGGCATCCTCTGATTCTACAAGTAGTTTAACGTCAGCATGTAATAATAGCATTGTGTCATTTGTTTGTCCGTTAACATCAAAATGTGTAATAAAGCTATTCTGCCAGTTACTAATTGTGTCGTGTGTACATATAAAATTGGCGATAATGAGCATCCTTGTTTTATTTTTAATGTGCGATTGCTATTATTAGCCATTACATAAATGCTGCTGGTAGTTCATAAATTCGTTTCTTTTGTTATGCCCATTAAATGTGCTGATATTTCTTGCTCGTTATCAAAAATAAGGAAAAGTACTATTTTCTTAATTTATCATTGGATTTAAATGAAAAGACGTGATTGAGCGGTACAAACATGTTCCTTGACAACGATTCAGAATTGCTTGACCAGCATATAACTCTCCTTGCAAATCCTGTGGACTCAACATGACTTAACACTTTCTCCCGTAAAAGACAGGAACGCAAAATTTACCGACATATATGGAGACCGTTAAGGCTTAATGTCTGCCGTCAGTGTTGGCTGATGTAAGAACATTCATTATTCAACACTGCTTTAAACAATATCATGCGTTCCATTCACATGACGTTCTCTAGCTGTTCCATAACGAACTTTTCTTACAAAAGTTCATTCTTTTATCTACACATGCCAATCCAAATAAACATTAGCAGAGTTGGTCTTATTGCCTGTTGCTTTGAAGGGGAATAAGGTACACTGAGCTAAGCTGGTCAAATCCTTTAAAAGTCGGTTGCTATGTGAAGCAACTGAGATTCAGTTATCTTTGCTTGCTAGGAATAAACAAAACAAAAGCAAAAAGAAAGATCAACTTCCCGTTTGAAAAAAAACTGAAAACAATAACTCCGAATATCTCGAAAAGCTTATTTCTACAAAAAGGGTATTTGACATAAATTTGGTGTTTTACATCTTTTGTATAGTAATTTTTTGTTTATCTCTTATGGTTTACCACTTATACCAAAGCTACACATCAGTCATCCAGAATGAGGAGTTTGTCAAAGGCTATTCCCAGAAAATGTAAAATATACATTTCATTTGTCATAAAAATTATCTTAAACATATGGTATTTAATAAAACATCGTTAGAGCCATTTTTGAGAACATCATTTTCGAAAAATGTTCCATGTAAATGGCAGTTGGATTTTGGGGAGTTTCTTGGAAATCTTTGTGATCTTCAGTATCTTGGAATACTGAGCTTAAATAACAGCTTTGGTATTTAACCGATTTTCGTTTTTGAGCTATACTGCCCACTGAAACACACACAGCCGGATACACAAAGGAACACGTTTCTGAAAATTCTTTTTATATAGGGGATCTCAAAACATATATTTACGGTGAAATGTCCATATCAAATGTTTTGGTGGAATAAAAACCTTCTCTATCCATTATGTACGTTGTATATTGTTGCTAAAGAAAAAACAAAGTTGTTTATTGTATAATAAAGTAGGGGTTTAGTTTTACGATAGTAAAGCGCATTCTAACCGTCTAGAGTAGTTCCAATAAATGGGAGTCAAAGCCGGAGCTATTATAGTTTTCATGTTGTTTTTTTTTTTAGAAAGAAATGGAAATTTTATAAAAAGGTTACTTAAAACCTCAGGCAGTTGCAATATGTCACGTAGTTCTCCCTTGTTTGTTCAGTTCATCGCATCTATTTGTCTCCAAGACTCAGAACAAAGCTGAGGACGCAGCAACAACCAATTTTTTCTCCTATATGACAATACGAGACTTTGAACTTGCAGTGTGCCTTACACATAATGCCTCTCTTCTTTTTCGGCGTGCATTATATATATCGTCCTCGGTAGCATTTTAAGTGTTTTTGCGTAAATAAAACCAAAAATTAAATATCAGGCTATAACGTTATTTTTTGTTTTTGTTTTTTTGTTTTAAGGGGAATTATTTTTAAGACAAATAATTAAAGTCAAATATGCCATGCCGGCATCTAGATAACTATACCGGGGCGTATATTCAAACTTTAAATTTATTCCCAAAAACAAACATTAACATTTTATCTATTATTGTTTTTTTTAGGTAGTTAACTAAACTACGGTAAATTCAAACTTTAAATTTATTCCCAAAAACAAACATTAACATTTTATCTATTATTGTTTTTTTAGGTAGTTAACTAAACTACAAACTAGAATTAACATTAAAAATGGCAAGTAAAAAGTTATAATATAAAAAAAGAGTTAAGATGTAAGTGAAACAAAAGAAAATAAACAATTCTAAAACAAAAATATTACTGGGAAGCCAGTAATTTTGTAACTGGTATACAGCTGTTTCCTATGCATTACGAACTACACCATTGATTGGTATTCAGCGAAAGGGACTTCTAATCACAGCAGGTTTATTCTACTATATAAAATGTATCCTTATATAAAATAATAATAATAATAATAATAATAATAATAATAATAATAATAATAATAATAATACTTTAGGATTTATAGATTTGAAAAGTTTATCATATTTTACTTATCTTGAACCTAATCTGAGGTATTAAATTCATTACATTCATGAGTTGATGCACGCAAGTTCACACCTGTTGCAGTGCTCCAGCCACGAGCCAACACTATGGATGAAGTTGTACGGGATAACCGCCGTCATGTCCTCATATTCACTATTTGGTCCGCTGTGGTTATCTTCCGTGGTCCGATACCCGCTCTTCCATGCGTACGACCTTCATCTGTCCACTGCTTCCACACACGCATCAATATCGTAGCAGCATGCTCTGTACGAGCCGAAATGTCACGGCATGACAAATGCACTTCCCGGAGACTAACCATTCTGCCCCGTTCGAACCTACTCACATGCCGGTATGGCTGACGTCGACGAGACGTACTGGCACTCACTTTATTGTTTCCATCTTGTTTGACAGCTCTGCACTGACTACACTTGGTGCAACACTGACCTTGTCGGACCTACACAACAGAGCTCTGCTCGGCCCCGTGTACCCTATCTCTCTGCAAACCTAATCGTTTATTGCTTGCACACTCTTCTACATTTCCACCAAGTTTTAAATTAGTCGGAATTGATGTTACAATTTTCACAAACGGCCGTGTATAAATTACTCGCCTATTCCAAGAGATAACTCGCCATCAAAGGTAGTATTTTGGCTAAGCAGTATTTACAGAGCTTGGAAGACTGTTGGGGGGATTTTAAAGCCACATTGGCGGGATATTATGCAAATTTTCATCAATTATCAGGAATGCCCTAGGCAACATTTAAATTCTATGGGCTAGAACGGAGGATTGACCATAAAAATGAACAGCATATTCTATAGGTACCCTTGTACAATAATTTCATAAAGAGTGGGGAAGATACATGAAAATAATATTGTGTAGGTGTGTCTGTTTGTGTAGTGCGTTAGATTTCTCGTTATTCCATCTTCCAAATGTTTCATGGAATTTTGGTACCCAAACTGAAGTAGTCATACTGTAGTGTAACTCAATTGTACATTTGAAAATAAAAGACGCTATTGCAGTTTTCACATTCTCCATTTGAACGCACAGTTTTTTATCTTATAAACTATATATGCACAAGTGCAATCTGGCAGTGCTTGTAGTGAAGTATGTATGCATAACTTTTGCGACAAAACTACAAGCTGTAGTACAGGAGTCACCACAGATTTCCGTTTGAATAAAGCAAAAGGAGAAAGTTTGCTCGATGCTCCTGCAAATACCCTGCTGTGCACTGCTCGACGAACTCCGCAGAATACAAAAAGAGCTAATTCCTTCAGTGCTGTGGTGGTATGCAGCATTTTGCGTTTCAAATAAGTAATCCTCATTATTTGCAGAGCAGTTGCTCTGTTGTGTCTATTGCAGTACTATTTATACTTCTGATACGAACATATACATATTTTCATAGGTTTGGTGGTGATTCGTATTCGTAACATCAATCATTGCAAAAATAATAAAATCATTATAATATCAACAACAAATAAAAAGCTCCTTAACTTGGTCAATGCCATTATAAGTCCACTGTACCACAAATAATATAAGAATTAACTTATAATAAGAAATCTTTCAATTTTTGTAGCAGTAATATGAACTGGAATTTTCTTAATTAATTGGTATTGAGCACAATTCGAAGGAAACGTTCTTCTCCTTGGTAACTGTTGTATTCATTTACATGGGTTGCGTAATGAGTTTGCACATTTAATTTTCTGATGGCTGTATTTGCGGCAAACTAAATACTTATTCCGCAACTTTGAAAAATAAGAAAGATTCTTCGTAGGAGTCGATAGTTTGCAGTTGGATTACTTTCTATTCCCCATATTATAAACCGACATACAACGCACTATACAAGCCGTGCTCAAGCGTGTTTACCCACAGCATGCACGGAGCAAGCCTATTTGGTGACGCCTGCTCTAGTGTATCTGGTTTTATGTATTTCTGTGCATTTCCACCGAAGCTGGATCACCAAGAGAAAGTGTGACATTTATTCCAATACTCGGAGCATATTTATTTACTTTTTTGTGAGTATACCTGTGTTTTATGGTGTACGTAGGTAAAGTATGCTTGCTTAGACGGGAAGCATACAAAGTCATGACCCGCCAAATTTGCATTAAACCTCAGAGTACTATATGGTTATTTTGGAAAACAATACATCTGATCGGTGTAAACAGAGGAACAACTAATGGAGTTGGAAGTAGAATATGTCTGTGCAGAATATACTGGTTTAAATTGCGGCCAAAACATTGCGTTTTTCAAATATTATTCTACCTTGTAATCTTAACTTACACAACCACTTTAAGAGAATAATGAATAATAGTTGATGGAAGTGGCTTGCGCTGTGAAACGTGCAATCCAGTAACAAGTGCATATCTTTGGCACAGATACTTCTGCATGCTTCTTGTTGAAAGCATTTGAAGCCCCTATCGTTGACAGAAGCAAAGCCGATATAATGAATTTTTGTTGTTGACTATTCTCTCCTGTTGATACCACTTTCCTTATGTCTGCGTTTATTACTTGCTCAGATATTCTTAATACTTATTCCATTAAAAACGTGATGCGTTTCTAAGCCGTTTTCCTCTTCATGCCGTTGAGATTTTTCGAAGTGTTATAGATCCCTTCATTGCAATTTTTATTCACATATTTATTTTTCTCTGAAAAGCTTTCAGAGATCCTTCCTTTCTATACTTGTAATTTTTAAATAAATTACAAGAGTAGTAAGTATATCGTAAAGAAATCAAACCTTAGGTATATAATTTGGACAGGGAATTTCAGATATGAACTTAGTTCACCGGCAAAGTATCAATATCATGAGAAGAACCAAGTAATTAGCAACACAGGGGCTCAAGGGTTTCTTGGAAGAAATGTCATGAGAAAGGGTACTGTGTGCCACAATACTCAGTACCCATGCTAAATGCTGTAGGGTCAATACAGCGCCTTTCTTTCTCACTATGACATGGTGCCACGCGTGTCAGCCGCCGCAGTTGGGACTTACTCTGGAACATTTACGTATACACCCGCATCTGCTTCATGTTCTCATAATTAGCATTACAATGTTAATAAGCATATACGTTATTATAGAAAATGTTGGAAACATTGTCCCCTCTCTGTCCACACATTTCTGGCACCTTCTCAGGAAATGTTCAATCATCCTCGAAAGTTCAATAATATTAGAACTGTGAATTTTTCGTCTAAAGTTTTCGTTTGGTTCTTCCAGTATGGAGGTTTGTTGCATACACTTTATCATTCAATATTTTCCATATCTGAAAATTACATACAGATAAATTAGGGAATCTTAAAGTCCATAATGCCTTACTAACTGTACAACTTTCAACAGTTTCCAGAATTAAATTTAAGGAATCCTATGCGCAATAGCAGAATCTATCTGGAAAAACCCAGATTGACATTCTACATCAGCCAGTTGTTGAAAAAGTGAAGTAAGTAATTCCTTTACCTCCCTGAATTTATTATTTATTAAAAAATATAGACCTTGTTATTCGGTATGCATTCACTGCACAACAAACAATAATTTCGCGGATACGAGAGAATTTCCCATGTAAAATCGGGATTCTCTGTGCTTCAGTATCTGTTGCTTTACGATAGAACATAACCAACCATTCAAATGGAAACACTTTCGTCAGATTAGAATATCAAGCGTAGGTTAATTACTCCCGCATTTGCATTTCGAAATTCCAAGTACAAGAGTTTATCCTGGTGATCACGTTAAAAAGAAAAGAAAGAAAAAAAACTATATGAAACTACGTACAAACCTCCAGGCATTTGAAGAACTAAAAGAAAAGCATCAGCCAGAAATTTACTCCGTTTATGATATTGAATTCTCTAGCGTAAGTGATTCATTTCTGAGAGGATATCAGCGATCTGTGGATTGAGCAAAACAACATTTCAACATCTCTTATGTAACTGTACGAATGAGAATGGGAGGATGGTGAGTGGATATAAGATAACTCCTATTTTTTTTTTTTTTTCACAATATTGGCTTTCATGCAATTGGTCACTAGGGAAGATAGAACGACTGAGATAGTGCAAAAAAACATGCCCAAAGCTGGACTCGAACCTGCGATCCCATGCGCCACGAAGCACCAAAGTTAGTCACATTAGCAGGCTTAGCCATGGGGACTGAGGGGAAACTGCTTCGGCAGGAGTCGACCTGTAGCAAACGGCAGGCGAACAGTCGTGTGCTGTCTTGTGCGAAAGAACAGCATTGTAGCTGGAATGCTTCTTTTTCTGCGAAAGTGACGAAATCTCGGCGGCATATATTTTAGGAACTGTGGGGGAACATGTTGAAGAACTTTTGTACGCGATTCCATTCAGGATATGAGAAAGTACGTAAGATCCAAACAAAATCGTTGACAATAACAGCCGATACATTCGAAGCAAACTGTTCTTCATAGGGTCGTATGATTTTTGGTAATCCCATACATGCTTATTCCTACTGCTGAACAGCCTTGTGCTGCAGCAAAACTATGGTTTTCTGTGTATTGCTGTAGGAACCAATTTGCAAACTCCACTCAAAATGGGAAGTACAGTGGTTGCATTGACTGTATCTTTGTGGACGATATGGGTGCAATTGTTGTTCATGTACGACTCTCAAAAGAGTTGATTGGCTTGTGTTCAGAGTTTGTGCAACGGTTGGATTGTCAAAAATCGCGTGTAACACGTTCTCTTCCAAATGGGTGTTCTGGCATACTTCGTACAGCCAGTGTCTTCCATTCTAACATGGAAGGCTCCAGACTTTCGTAGACGCCTGTGTTCAGATGCAAAAGAACCGTGATGTGGTTGCCCTCGCGCAACAGCTCAGCATAGGGTCGTTATGCCGCTCTTTCATTGATCCAGGGAATCCATTCACGAGGCACATATCGGTCGACAACAAGTCCATACATGCTGTTGTGTGTCACTGTTAACGCACAACTAATACTGTCGAGAAAATAAAACCCTAGAGAGAACCGAGGAATACTGAATACAAACTTGAGTTAAAAAGGGCATTACTGTTGACACATCCAGTACAGTAGGTACCGTCAGCGACTGGAGACAATTTATTTACAAATAAGACACATGGCCCATACCGTCAACATTATTTGGAATTGTTGTGAGTATTTTCTGAGCAGTACAGATACCAAGCTAATTGAGGTAAGAATCCATATGTCCAATTGTTCTGTAACAAGCCGCCGGAGGACGTGAGCCCCTTATACAAAAATAATGAAAGGTATCCCTGAATAAGCTGTGAAGTTTTTCGGTGGAGTCTAGTTTCAGCTGTAAAGCACCCATATATATGTAAACCACCACCATTCATTATTCATTTTGCTTTTAAATCTCAAATACGCCATGAAATTCAGTGTCTATCATTCACTTCAATTATTCAGCTATATATAACAAGATTTTGTAGATAGGTAAAAGTATGCTACAAATAGATTTTACCCTATACTTTTATATCTTTATTGGTAAACTTTTATTCATATAATGAATCAATGGAATATGTATTATGCAGGTCACATGACCACACAGCATCATGGCACATTTGAGAAGCTAACGTTCGCCAGCGTCCCGGTTGGCAAAGTATGATGACCGTATAATCTCCCCGTATCGACTGGATATTAGCCCATTCCCGCCCTGTGTGAGTGCGTGATGTTGGCAACTGGGGTCGTGTACTAAGACCCCTAAAAGCTGTAGTTACACGATGTAACTTAACATCTTCTTACAAAAATGTTTTAAAAAAGGTGAAAGCGATTAAACTGAGATATTTATTTACAGTTACTTTGCCGAGCATGTGAGGATATGTAACTAAATTTTAATTAGAATCATATTATTTATAGGAAAATATTGCTACAGAGCAATTATATAAAGTAATTTATCAAACAAGTTCTGCATAGAACTGAAACAATTAGTAGCAGTTTTTGCAATGATATGAATAAGGGTACCATATTTCACCATTCTATCTGAAAACCTATAGGCAATACCACTTTCACTCCTTGTGCTTTGGGCATCTATTTTAGAGGTAATTAAACAGGTGAAGTAGAAGAAGCAAGCCAATAGTTGCACATCCAATTGTGCAACAAGTTGGCTACTTTGAATTCATATCCTTTACCATGAATACAGCCTGTTAGAGGCAGGAAGTTCAGGTGCTTGTGTACCCAAAGTAAAAGGCAGACAAGTTAGCATTAAATGTCAATCTGGGCGAAAATCAGTGGCCATTTTCTGTTACCAGCACTGTAATTTAGAGGACGAAGTGTATCTCATGGGTACCGGTGCTTGATAGTGAAACAAAAATAGCACCCAGTTAATCAATAATCAACTTGGAAGTCCTAAATTAGCACTAGCAGCTACTGCATGTTAGAGCGTTTCCCATCATCCCTTATCAGCAAGGTAAACAAAAAAAAAAAAAATGGACATGATCTACCTCTAACATTGTCGCTGTTGCAATTCTGGGGTATAACTCATTTATACACCAAGATGGAGCAACTCTAGCAAAATTTACAGCATTGCACCTTAAGACTACGAAGAGGTGCAAATGTATAAATCGTGCAGGTGTTATTTTATTATAAGGGTGTTCATATGTTCGTAAGATATCTTTAATAATACGATACTAACAATTTGCTTTTATTATACTGATCAGTTAGGTGTTGCTGGCAATGCAGAAATCTTGGTTTTGAAAAATTAAAATACTACTACATTATTCAAATGCTACTAAACTAAAGTGTGATGTAGGTGCTTTTTAATCCTTTGGTTGTATTAAAAAACGACTGAATCCTGATATATCGTTTTTGTAATAATTTATCCTTAGTTGTGGAATTAGTTACGTCATATTTTGTGCAAATGAACATTGTAGCGAAACTGTATTCCAGGCTTCCAAGTTCATTCCGAGTGAGTTTCTGCTGAAACTTAGAACAAAACTGGCTGTAAATGGCAATGTACGGAAGATTTTTAATGCACAAAAGCGAAGGAAAATTAAAAGTCGAATAAAATGCGTTGGAAATAAATACAGGCCATTAGACCACCTGTTTTCGAGCATTTAAATGGTTGCATATAGAACATTTAAAGGACTCTAGAGCCAAAGTCCTAATATGTAATTGAACTAAAATGCTTCAGAATGTTTAAAAATAAAAACTAACTTTATATTCATTTTTAAACCATTGCCCAAACTTCAATTCAGGACATCCATGAGGTCATGCATCTAAAGTTTGAGCAACATTTTTGAAAAATTATTTTTTTCACAACAAAATAATCTAAACTGAAAATCTTTAGAAAATGTGTCTTTTTCCACTTGGTGCAGTTAAACTACTAATTAACTCAGGCTATAAATGGACAGGCGCAAGTTTATTAATAGTCATGTCAAATTTAAACCCTGTTTTCTCGCAGCATTTTCTCAGCACTTCTGCATACACAAATGCTCCATACGATGCAATTTGTTTTCTGATTTGTTTCATATTTTTACACTGTCTCTAAAACGCCTTTAAATTACAGAAAATATCCCTACTTTTTTGGAAATTATACTCCTGTTTTAAGAAATGAATTACCTTATGAAAATTTAAGGATTTTGGAGGGTACGAAAAGTAACATTTTTCTAGAAAAACCATATTGTAACACAGAAATTCTGATTTGTTCCATTCACATGAGTTTTTCTACACCTTTGCAACAAATTAATGTTAATAAGCTTATTCTTCTGTTTCACACCACTCAGGATAAACATTAGTAGAAACTGTCTTATTACTTAGTTCCTTATAAGTAGAAGGGGAATAAGCGAATACACTAGGCAAAACCGACATTCAAATGTTTTAAAATGAGGCTGCAATGGGATTGAAATCGATTATTTGCGTGGCCAGAAGTTGAAAAGCTTCCGTATGAAAAAAGTATATAACTATTTTAAAACTGAAAACAATAACAAGAAATATCTCAAAAACAGTCAACTCCATGAAAATAAAAACGTATATAACAAAAATTATGTGTTTTACATACACAGATCTACATTTTTTTTGTAGTAGGTTTCTGTCTATCTCTTACGGTTTGCCAGTTATGCTAAATTCCGCAAAATTCATATAGAATAAAGAGGTCTTCATAGGGTATTCCCAGAAAATTCAAGCTATACATTTTATTTGTAGAGTAAATATGTTTAATATATGACATTTTAATCAAAATCGCTAGAGACATTTTTGAGAAAATCAAAATGTTCGAAATTTTTTATATGGAAAAGGTATTTGGGGGACGGGGAATTTTCTTGAAAATCGTCGTGTCAAAGGTACTGAACTTAAATACCAAGTTTGATATTTAACGGAATTTTCAATTTAATCTATGCTGTCCATAGACAAAAACATGTATTTCCGGTCAAACCTCGGTATCGAATTTTTGGTTGTATTACAATACTATACACTATGTACATACATAGTACGTATAGAGAAAGCAAAACGGATTGGATAGATCACGTTTTAAACTCATTTACTGCAAAACGTGAACGTTTGATGTGAATATTGTTAAAAAAAAGCCTCATGTGGAGCATTTTTATTAAAACAGAAATATTGATTACAAAAATGTATATAATATAAACATACAAATTATACTTACTAATTGCCTAAAACATCACTACCTATGACTGTAATTTCACCTATAAATTTCAAAAATTTACTTACATACTACGGATGTTTCAAATTTCACACATGCATTATTTTAATGTAAACTATTTATTTATGTGTCATACTTCAGTCAAGTCTCTATAGCGCGTTGTTTGTAACTCCAGGTGGCATTTGGGGACTGAAGGCGGCCAATTTAATGATGTACGAGGATTATTTTTTTTTTTCAAAGTCCGATCGGTCGCGAAATTAAAACCACAGTGAAAATGAGATAAAGTTTTGCGCAGATGTATTACGCAATGTCTCTAGTATGACCGTTGATCGCGTCACATTGTACATGTCAGTTGTAAGCACCTAGTGAGCAAGTAAATATGCCTAGAACAATAGCGTCGCTCGCCAGATGTGAAGTGCATGCAGTAATTAGATTTCTTCATGCGGAGGGGTGCAACACAGCTGAAATTCACTGACGAATGAGTAATGTGTACGGTGAAACATTCATGAGTGACAGCAAAGTACGGCAGTGGTGCAGGAACTTTGAATCAGTGCGTACAGACGTTCATGATGCAGGCGGTCAGGTAAGGAAACGAATGTCAACCGAAGATGAACTCGTTCATTGAGGAATCAGGCGATTCAAGAAAATCGTCGGTTCACAATTCCGTATTCATGAGTCGTTTCCCGAAATTTCAAGCTCAGCTCTCACATTACATTGGCGGGCGACGTTATTGTTCTAGGCATGTTTACTTGCTCACTGCAAGCTTACAGCTGACATGTACAACGTGACGCGATCATTGGTCATACTAGAGACACTGCACAATACATCTGCGCAAAGCTTTATCTGATTTTCACTGTGGTTTTAATTTCGCAACCGATCGGATCTTGAAAAATAATACCCCTCGTGTTTGACAACAAGTAGTCATGAAATTGATTTCCTTTATCTCGTTAAATAGTTTTGACACGTGCGGCCGTACACATTAATTCTGTCTCTGACGGGAAATGAGGTAAACCGAGATCAACATTTAACACCTCCCAAGAGAGAAATGTTCGGATGGATTTCACACTCCCGCACGCCCCTAAACACACAACTTCGAGTGGGGGGATTAGAAAAACCAGACTAGAGGATAAAACACGTGAATGTCTCGGGAAATCGCATTGATTGCAATGGGAAAACGGTGAGATTTAAATCAGCTCTAATTACGTTAGGAATACATGAGTTGGAAGTAATAGCGACAACAAGTTCTTCATAATCCACAGCATTTATGCGTAGAGATTACACCATGAATGTTTTGTTGGAAGCAAGCTCGGACACTCAGGCTGTACATACGACTTCCAGCGGATGGATTAGAAAATCCAGACTGTTGAACAAAAGCCATGATTTTGGGGCGCAATAGCAATGGGAAAACACTGAGACTCAAATCTGCTCTAATTCCGTCATAGGGATACATGTTCAAGTAATAACCACATCACGTTCTTTATAATCGTCAATATTTATGCATAGGGATTAGACCTTGAAAGTTCTGTTAGAATTTAAACAAAAAATCATGCATTGATTTGACGAAATTTCATATCAGAACTGAACGCAATAAAAGTACATACTATCAGTAAACTTGAATAACTGCATTTAAAGTGTTTTACAAAACGGGATTAAGGCACTGCAGAATGTAGAATTCACCGTTACTTTTGTTTTTCCAGCTTATTCCCAGATATTCCATATTTATTTTCTACTTTTTATCTTAATGCAGAAAGTGTTAGCAAGGAATTATAAAAAGGAGTTATTAAAAGTATGTAAGTGTAGTAAAGTTGTTAACATAGAGGACTAAAATGTAAAATATGACGAGTTAGATGGTGAAGATATTCTTATTTAATTATCGTTATTCCCCACCTTCAAGAGTCAGGAAATTTGAGTGTGAGAGTGGATGTGTGTTAATGATAATCAAAAAGTACAATTTTAATGTATATTTGAACAACTTAAGCAACTCTTTTAGTAAGTTAAAGTGGCGATACAACGGTTTTACCTAAGGGGACATGTAAAGTGAATACTAATAAATAAACGAAAGACTTTACAGAACTGACTGATATGCAATACCGGATCTTCAGAGACGGAGTGTTACAGTATAAAAATTAAGTTATGTGTCTTGTGTCTTATTGAATATGTTAACTACATACTCCCAATCAGTATTTGTAGTATATTTTTGTTTTATATGGATAAAATAGATATACAAATGTCTGCAGTACAGAAGTGTATGATTCCCGAAATTATTCTTAAACAGGTCTAAAATTAGAATCAGTTAGGTAATACTTCAGGTATTGAATTTTATACATACTATAATTAAACCTTATTAAGAATATATGACACCTATTGATTCATAAATAAAACTGATTTAGAGAGACGCTGCCTGACTAGTTTAGAAGCTAGTAAGCATCAGTTAGTAGATGAAATCTGATTTTTAAACAAAAGTTTACCATTAAGTGGATAATCTTTAATGTGTTTTTTCGGGCAACTAAGTTTCTAAGACATGATCAAGTAGACTCAAGAATGACACAGTTATATCAATCCTACATAACACTAATACTTTGACACCGCTGGCAAAAATTATTTGTAGTGAACAATTTCACCTTCCTTTATTAACTGTCTCATAATGTTCCCACATAAACAACATACTGTTATGATTTTTCTTGAATATATTTATATAGGGCTTCTACATTTTTTCCTTATCATGAATACCATTTTTTCCCAATGTCTTCGTTATCATAGAGGTTTTTTTTCTCACAAGCATCTCAAAATATTTTTGTTGCCGTACCTAGATATGTACGCCACAAATTCTCTGAGTACTCACTATGAGTGAATTGGATCAAACAAAAACTGCTGTATACGTCTTCTGCATTGGCATATGCATCCAACATAAACTGAATATTCTGTTCATCTGGAAAGTTCGAGCTTATGTTTCTACCAAAAGGTGACAGCCAGACTTGGTTGCTACTGAAATATTACAACTTAAGCCATCACATGTAACTGCTGTTACACTTAAATTTATGTGATTTAATAATTTTACAGTTTCCTTGAAGATAATTTTATATCATCATTTAACACTTTAATGTGTGTGTGTGTGTGTAATGTCGTAGAGGATTCCGCACTACAGCCACTGGCTTAATTTACGCCAGACCTCAAGAGTCAGAATGAGAGTAATGTCAAAAGTGGCCGAAACTGGACTGCGGGAAAGAGCCCCTAACATATTCCAAGCAGTTCTTGATCTCGAGGCGGGAAGCGCTATGAGCCCGTGCCCCAGGTCTGACCGATCTCCCTAAGTTTAGAGACGACTTCCATCACTATCCCACCGCCGAGAGCTGAGTTTCCAGGGCGCAGTCACCACCACCATCACCACCGCGGTCCTTGCCGACACTGATAATCCTGAGAGGGATCTATTGGATGAAATAGAGATCAAATGAAGGGACAGGAAGTTCGAGAGAATGGAGAAACATCCCAAACATTGCCTAGTGACCCGGGAAAACTCCCGAAAAAACCCATGAGTTAGAGAGATAAACCGCAAGAATCCATTCCAAGACCTCCCCAAAGCCAGTCGCAGACGAAACGCCTGAGCCACCTGTCTCGGTCCCATTAATGTGTAACTGGTGTCTTTCTCGATTCATTCAATGCTTCTACCATCAATACTCGAACCTCTTTAGCCTCATCTCTTTCCGATTAGGATACTCTTTCCCCTAAATCAATATACCCAAAAATTAATTACCATTCCACTCAATGTTTCTAGATTGATATTTCATGAACCGAAATTTGATCAGACGCCTTACTGCGTTCCTCTAACGTATGAAAGGCTTATTCGATAAAATCAGGATTACTCTTACTACGTTATGCCACTTTTCCAAAGTGTTTAGATGAGGTAATATTTTGTTAAGGCTCTGCCTGAGATACTCATATACTGCTATTGAGTAAATTTGCAAACTTTTTAACAAATTACAATGCGTATTTACCTTCAGTTTCCCAGTTAAACATCATCAAGCATTGCGTCAGGAAAGCTATCATGCAAAACTCATATTGAATGATCATTAAGTATGGCTCCTTTTTTAAACTCTGCCACTACCTCTTTAAATTTATAAATTGAGTTTCCCTTGCTCTTAGTTTTCTTTTTGTATGCGCAATTATGACATCTTAAACGTACTAACTGTGCAGTTTATCTTTCCAACTCATTCTCCATTAATTTACATATTTTTCTGGGACTATGCGTTTCAATATTTATTTCAACACCAGAAGTACTATGTACTTTTCTAGATTCTAAAACTTCTGCAACATTTGTTTTTAGTATCCAGCGGGGTTGTGTTTCAGTCTGAAATTATAGGTTTAAAATAACTAAATTAATAAGGATTTCAGTGAAGTGTGTTTCTAAAACTAGAACAAAGTGTAGCTAGTACTGAATTTAAAAATTTAGCGCTAATTTAGAATACTGCTGAAAATAGCAGTAAGAATTAAATTAATGCTCTCATTATCTTTACGAAAATAGAAGAAAGGCTAGACATCAAGGAGTTTAGCATAATTTTGTCTTCATTCTCATAGAAGCAAGTTGTCATAAGATGTACTGAGCCTGGTTTATATTATTTGGAGGGCACGTAGTTTTCACGTCTCAGGGTAGCTAACCACCCAGTCAGTTCTGCTTTATGTATTAGAAACCTAAATAAATTTTCATTCGCTTAATGACAGAGGAAACCCAAGAGAATAAACCGGAATTAATGTGGAACACAAACCATAAAAATTATACTTATTCTTTCTTCCCGATGGAAAGCGATCTTGGAATTATTTTTCCAAGAATAAGTACAGTTGCATTCACCACAGGAATGCACCATGTTAATGTTTAAATCCAGATACCTTTGAAATGTCCTACTTTTAAAGCGTACTGAATATATGGCAAAAAGCTCTGCAAGCTCTTTCGTACCCTCCAGTAACAACTATACGAGAGGTTTCAACTCTTCCCGGCGATACTAGCGCCAGAGGTGGGTCTAGATAATATAGCTCCGAAGCTTTTGATCAGATTTATGTAGGATATATTGGTATAGATATAAACATGTTATATTTTACCCCTTTCTTGATAATAGGCCCACCAGATTAATGTTCTTCTTTCCAATATTCCACACATCTGCCTAGCTCTAGCAGTATTCCTAACTTGTTCTATTAAGGCGAAATTTATGCGATAAAAAGACCACCTTAATAAAGTTTTAGAATTTTCATTTCTCTTGTTACCTATAAGTAATTGTGTAACATTATTATTATTATTATTATTATTATTATTATTATTATTATTATTATTATTATTATTATTATTATTATTATTTTTTATTACTACTACTACTACTACTATCGCCATTATCATTTTATTATCGCAATGCTTATGCCTATCCTTTGCACTTGTCAGTTTAAATGTTACAGACTGAACCAGAACTCCCACGACAAACTATCAGAGGTTGTTCTGGGATACGAGTACTTTGGTATATCGGGTCCATCGTCTCCGGCAGCTCACAAAAGAGTAATAATATAATTGTAATTTTACCAGATTCTTACCCCCAACCACACTTGTTTGCCTGTAAAAATCTTCACAACAGCGAAGAATAACCAAAAGAGCAATACACAACATAAAATAATGCAAACAGCCGCAGATAAAATACGCACACATTAAGCGCAGTGCGTTCATTCTGTTCTGTCAGAGTACATACAGTACAGTAGGATAACAAATGCAGAATGCTCCCCTACAGGTACTGTTTAAAACGTCGACCACCATGATCAAGGCACGGTGTACAGCATTGCTCTATCATTTGTCTTACACTGTCAAGCATTCCAGGAGCTTGGATTAATATTTCCTCGGCTGCAATAATCCTAATAACCAGTCCATGCAAGTATCGACCGCAGTAGACTCTTCAAATGCACCCATACCAAAGAATAAACCCATTGATGTCATGTATGTTGGGCGAGCTGGTCATGAAACAGAACTATTGCGACCAATCCTTTGCGTCCAAACTGTTCATCAATGTGGTCCTTAACATCAAGTGTAGAGTGTGTCGGGGTCCTGTCATGATGAAACCATATCATTTGACATATTTTCAGCTTTAAGAACTGTGGGAGGGCATTTCGAGGAACGGTTTGTACACGACTCCATTCAGTGCACCAGAATGTACCTAAGATCCAAAAAGAAATAATTGACAACACCAGACATATATTCACAGCACGCTGCTCTTGATAGGATCGACAAACCAGTACGTGTGATTTTCGTAGTTCCATGCATGGAATATTGACCGCATCATCTCCCCACATCGGCTGGAGATTTTTCCATTATTTGTTGAGGGCTGCGTTTGGCAGCGTGAGGTCGGACACTGTGGTGGTAGGCTAAGGCCCTTAAAAGCTGTAGATACACGATGTAACATAATATGTTCAATGACTTATAAAAAGTGAATGCGATTAAACTGCGATATCTATCCATAGCTGCTTTCCAGAGCATATGAGGATATATGGCTAAATTTTAATTAGAAGTGCATTATATATAGAAATAACAGGACTTTATATTTTACTGTACATTAATTATATAAAGTAATTAAACATAAAAGATGCGTATAGAACTGAAAATAATTAGTTGCGGTTTTTGCAATGATATGAATAGGTGTACCATATTTCACCATTTTATCTGAAATCCTATAGGCAATGTTATTTTCACTTCTTGTGCTTTGGGCATCTATTTTAGAGGTAATTAAACAGGTGAAGTAGAAGAAGCAAGCCAATAGTTGCACATCCAATTGTGCAACAAGTTGGCTACTTTGAATTCATATCCTTTACCATGAATACAGCCTGTTAGAGGCAGGAAGTTCAGGTGCTGGTGTACCCAAAGTAAAAGGCAGACAAGTTAACATTAAATGTCAATCTGGGCGATAATCACGGGCGCTTTTCTGTTACCAGCACTGTAAATTAGAGGACGTAGTGTATCTCATGGGTACCGGTGCTTGATAGTGAAACAAAAATAGCACCCAGTTAATCAATAATCAACTTGGAAGTCCCAAATTAGCCTTAGCAGCTACTGCATGTTAGAGCGTTTGCCATCATCCCTTATCAGCAAGGTAAACAAAAACAAAAAAACAAAAAAAAAAAAAGACATGATCTACCTCTAACATTGTCGCTGTTGCAATTCAGGGGTATAACTGACATTAACAACAATTCGCAACATTTCTCTTTAAGAGTAAGTGTAGATGAAATTTATAAATCTTACAGATGTTATTAATATTTTTTCATAATGATGCTTTGCTATAAGTGCATTTCAAATGCAATACTACATTTAACATTTTTTCAAAGAAAAATTGAACTTTTGCTTTTATTGCTATGATTAATCAGGTGTTGCACACGAAGCAGAAACCTTAATTTTGAAAGAAAAAAAAAAGAAACAGACCATGAAAATACCACTACATTAGTTATATACTAGTACATAAAAATGACATAAAATATTTTAATTTATTCTTTTGGTTGTTTCAGAAATAATTAAGTCTTTAAATATGTTTTTGTAACAGTTTATTTAATTGGTGGCATTAACTACGTCATATCTTGAGCAATTGAATATTGTCTTCTAAGTTCAGTCTCTGTGACTTTCTACTGAAATTGTAAGCAAAACGGGCTGCAAGCGACATCGCATACAATATTTCTATAGCGCAAAAGCGAAAGGAAAACAAAAGTGGAGTAAACTGCATTGGAAATAAACATAGGCATTTTGGCCGCCTTCCCTTGGGCATTTATGTGGTTACGAGTAGAAGCTTTAAATCACTTTGAGAGCAAAACCATAACATATATTTGAACTTAAATGTTTCAAGTATGTTTAGACATAACACCCAGCTTCATTTTTATTTTTAAATTATTGTTCAAACTTCAGCAATGAACGTCCTTAAGGTCACGCATCAGTAGTTAGAATTACTATTTTTGCATAATAAAATAATATAAAGTGTAAATCTCTAGAAACTGAGTTTTTTTCCACAATCTCCAATTTAAGTACACATTAGCTCGTGTTGTATAGGGCAGGCGCACACTTATTGATAGGCATGCCCAATTAAAACCTTGTTTCCCTACAACATTTTCTCAACATTTATGAATACTTAAATTGCTCCACGACTTTATGCTTTTTTCAAAATAAAACAGTTTTTAGAAATTTCGTTATGAAAATCAAAGCGTTCTTGAGAGTATGAAAAGTAATGTTTTTCTAAAAATATTAGGTTTTAAAGTATAAAAGTATGATGTGATAGATCAGCTTTAAATCTTATTTACTGCAAAACTTTAACTTTTGATGTGAATATTGTTAGAATGCTACATTTGGACCAAATTTGTTAGAACAGCAAATTTACAGACTAAAAAAATTATTGAAATAAGCATACAAACTTAAATTTTAAAAACATCACTGTCACTGTTTGAATAGCTATAGACAATTTAAAAAAAAAGTATTTTACATACTAGGTATGTTTGAAATTTTACAGATGCATTACCTTAATGAAAACCATTTATTTATTTTCATACTTCAATCAAGTCTCTATAGAGTGTTTGTAGCTCCAGATGGCATTAAGGGACCGAATGCGGCCAATCCAGTGATAATTTGATAACATACAGTCATGAAATTGATTTCCTTAATTTCATTAAAAAGTTTTAACACGTGCGGCCCCTTGAGGCTAATTCTGTTCCTGACGGGAAATGAGATAAACCGAGATCAGCATTAAGCACCTCTCAAGAGAGAAATGTTCGGATGGATTTCACACTATCACAAACTCCCACACACAGGCTGCACAGACGACTTCCAGCGGCAGCTGGAGCACAAAAGAAGTGAAGGTCGGGCGCAATATCAATGATTGCAATGAGAAAACAGTGAGATGTAAATCAGCTCTAATTAGGTCAGGGGGATATTTGAGTTGGAAGTAATAGCGACAGCACATTCTTTATAATCCTCAGCATTTATGCATAAGGCTTAGGTTGAAGCAAGCCGGCTGCGCAGACGACTCCCAGCGAAGGGATTAGAAAAACCAGACCGAAGGACAATCCTATTGGTTGCGATGGGAAAACAATATTTAAATCAATTCTAATTTCATCATAGGAATACCTGAGTTTGAGGTAACAGTTACATCACATTATTTATAATCATCAGCATTTATGCATAGGGATTAGAACTTGAATGTTCTGTTGGAGGTTAATTAACACGAGGATAAATAAAATCTAGATACAAGCACCAAGAATGTAAAATTCAACTTTAATTCTATTTTTCATGTATCTTATAGGAGATTCCATGTATAGTTTCTACTTTTATCTTAATGCACAACATTGTCAGCAAGAATTTTATAAATAAGCTTTCTTAAGAATTCCTCTGCAATGAAAGCGTTAAAATTCAGGATTAAAAATGAAAAACAAATGCTGAGTTTGATTCTAAGCTGGTGAAGAAATTCTTATTAAATATAGCTATTTCCCACCTTAAAGGGTCTGGAAATTTGAGTGCGAGGTTTATGTTAATCGTGAAATACAACTTTGGTGTATAGTTCATAAATTTAAGCAGCTGTTTCAGAAGGTTAAAATGGCAATGCGACGATGGGTAATACCTTAGCCGACATGTAAATAAAAATAAACAAATACATAAAATATATTAGCAGAAAAAAATTTATATGCGATACGGGATCTTCATGCTGGCATGTTACAGTATAAAAAGAAAGTAAATACGGATTAAGTACATGTTTCTCTTCAGTAAACTATTATTCAAAAGTTTTCAATAAGTATTTGTGGTATTTTTATATTTTATATATGGGTAAAATAGGTATATTAATGTTTACACCACAGGAGTGTATTATTCCTGAAATAATTCATAAAAAATCTAAAATTAGAATCAGTTACTACCTAATTTATTTACTTTTATGTAAACTATAATTAAACGTATTAAAATGCATGCGACGCTCACCTATTGATTAAGGGAAATACTGTCTATCTTCTTGTGCAGCACACTGGTATAAGAATTTGCTGATAGATGGCACCTGATTTTTAAATAAAGGTTTAGCACCAAGTGGATAATTTTTAATATGTGATTTTCGGGACTCTGGTTTTCTTAGCCATGATCATGTAGACTGGAGAATTTCGTCACCATATCAGGTCTCTATAATTTTGTGGCATGGCTGACAAAAGTTCTTAATAGTGTACAATGTTACCTTCTGTTATTAACTGACTCATAATTCTCTCACAAAAACAACATATTGTTATGATTTCTCTTGAATATGTTTGAAGACTTTCGTTAGTTTTCCTTGTCACAAATATCATTTACTTTACGACCTATTCGTTACTAAAGAGAGATTTTTTCATAAGTATCTCAAAATGTTCTTTTTGCCTTTTGTGTTACTATGTAACCAGCTATGTACGCCGCCACATTATCTAAGTACTCACTAAAAGTGAATTGTGTCGAATAAAAACTGCTGTATACTTCTTCTGCAGTGTGCACAACCTTTTCATTAGCAAAACGTTGCATATTTCCAAAACCTAAGTGTTTTATGCTGCGAGTTCAGCATGTATAACATTCTTTCCATGACAGCAAATGGACGTTACTCCTTTCTGCAATATTACCAGTGTCCTGAGCATCACTTCATTTGTAAGATGCTTTAAAGTGTAAATAAGTGTTGTCCTCCACATGGCTTGATTAAGCTTATAAGTGTAAAAATATTTCATAAACCTTTATAGAGCGATAGTAAGTCTATCATTCCAGATTTTTCTGGCTGCAGTGTCAAATGCTACTAAGTATTCTGCCTTAGAAAATAAGTCTTGGATAGAAATCAGGAACTCAAAATAGAGATAATAGACTTGTGGCTTTTGGAAATTTTGTTTTTCTGATTTAAAAAGGTCAAACAGTATATTAAAAAAACAAGAAATACATTGCAGTTGCCTAAGAACATTGAAATTCCTTTAGACATATGTTACTTTACAAGTACAAAAAGGTATTACCAACAGAGGCACTGAGTACTTGAACAGCTAAATTTACCTTCAGTTTTGGTTGGGGAAAATTTACGTGATGCCTTGTTTATTTGCTACAACCAGACCCTCAGTTTCTTGAATGTTCTCCAGTAAAGCAATACATTTTCAATCTAATATTCCTCCTTTGAAATTCTTTAAATTTTAAACTTACCAAACACATTTCGCATTAATTTGCTGTGGCAATAATTCCGTTTATGGCATTGAATTTTTCAGTTTGACTTTACCTATCCAACATTTCGCATTAGTTTTATCGCACGATATGAATCCAATATAAACTGAATATTTTGTCCATCTGCAAAGCTGGATCTAATATTTCTGCCAAAAGATGTCAACTAAACTTTGTTGCTACTGAAATATCACAATTTAAGCTATTAAATGTAACTAAATTAGCCTTTGATATGCTTTGATCTTTTTGCGGTTTCCTCGAGGATATCCTTTTTCAACCCATTAATTAATATGTAACTGACATCTTCTTCGAGTCATTGAATGATACCACAATGAGCACAAGAACCTCTTTAGCATGATCTCCTTCCGACAACGGTACCTTTCCCCCTAAATCAATATAAGCAACAAGTAACTACCATTTCACTCAATTTATTTCTTGATTGATATTTTTATCAAACATAAGCAGATCTCAAATTTGACCAGACGACTTACTGCGTTCTTCTACTCTTCGGTAAAACCAGGGTTACTACTTAAGGCGTTACGCCACCTTTTAAGGATTACAAGTGGTATTATTTTATTAAGACTCTGCCTGAGATATTCATATGATG
The DNA here is from genome assembly GCA_030762935.1 of Hymenopus coronatus. Classification (NCBI taxonomy): domain Eukaryota; kingdom Metazoa; phylum Arthropoda; class Insecta; order Mantodea; family Hymenopodidae; genus Hymenopus; species Hymenopus coronatus. The sequence goes on from CM060900.1 coordinate 364,948,442, forward strand.
CTAGTAAGTAAAAGTGCATTGTTATGGCAAACATTTTTAGCAAATCAGAATACGTATTCACCCCTCTGTATCGCAGAAGCTCTAAATATCATATCCAGCATTGTGTCAGGTAGAACTGATATGCTCATTAACTTGCACGTGTTTCTTAAAGTTTGTAAATTAAACTTACTTGACTCTTAGTTTTCTTTATGTATAATTATGACATCTTAAACATTCTACTTCATCAGAATTTCTTTGTAACTCGTTTTCCATTAATTTACGCCTTTTTTAAGACCGTGAGTATACCTATACTCCTCCGCAATCAGCTCAATATTTATTTGACCAGAATTGACTTTTTCTTCTCTAAATTCTAAAAATTCTGCAAAATTCCTCTTTAGCATCTTGCGGGGCTGTGTTTTAGTCACTAATTACAGATTTAAAATAGCCAAGTTAATCGAAATTAACTGTGTAATCTTTTCTTAGACAAATGGTAGTATTAAATTTAATATTTTAGCACCAACTTGGAATGATGAACAGATACAACATATCTGTATGAATTATCTTTGTAAAAAGAGTAGGAAAACTAAAATATTGAAGAAACTGTGTTTGGGCTTAGCATCATCTTGTCTTTATTCTCATAGAAGCAATATTTTATAGAATGCACTCAGAATAGTCTGTGGTATTTGGCTAGCACAAGTTTTCATGTTTCAGAGGAGCTAACCGCTTACTCAGTAGTTTTCCTTTATGTATTGGAAACCTATATAAATGTCCATTCGCTTAATGGCCGTCTCAGAGCAGCTAACCATTCACTCAATAGTTTTGCTTTATGTATTAGAAACCTAAATACATTTCCGTTCGCTTAATGACGGAGGAAACCGACGAGAATAAACCAAAAGTAATCTGCAGCATAAACCACATGTGTTATATTTATTGTTATTGCCGATGGAAAGTGTCCTTGGAATCATTTTTAAGACACGTAGTACAGTTTATGCAGCACAGGAATGTACCTTATTCACTTTTAAAGCCAAATACCTTTAAAGATCCCTCTTTTGAAGTATTTTAACACGTACTGAATATATGGCAAAAAATTCAGCAAGAACTCTCGGGAGTCAGGAGTCTTAAAAGTATCAATTTCAATTTGAAATGTAGCTTTCTTCCAGGTATGCTTCATCATGTTGAATATGGCAGCACTGAACTGATTATGGATCTTGATCAAACCGAAGACTGTGTTTGCAATGTCTCTCTCCTCTTCGTGTATTTCATGTGATGAAGACGTTAATCTGCTCACATCTCTCTAACACCTTGTGTGCATCAATCCTCATTGTACACAATAGAAACTCAAATACAAAATTCCACGTAGAGTTCACTATGTGACTGTCATAAATAACTATAATCAGAATTTATGAATTTTGCACTGATAAGGCACACTGCTGCCGCGCGCGCGGATTAATTGCAACTGACGTTCTGTTGCGAATCAGATAGAATGGGAAGCTAAAAGGTGCGTGACTGACAACTAGTGGATCGGTTATACCTATGTATAAAAATGCGTTCAATGCCCGCGAGACATTTTCCGAATGTACCTTTTGAGAGTATGTGGCAGCAGTCCAGTAGTCAGTTTAGGTGCGAAGAAGTATGTATCATTTGAGGCACCGGCGCTAAAGGAATAAGCACAGCGATACTGGATATTTGACTAGTGTTATGTCCATGTATAATATTTGTAAAGATGCGGGTAAAGCAGCCGTCTCTACCGCATTCTTCACCAACAACAGCGATAGCAAAGAGGAGCACAGCTGTTGAGTAGTCACCTGTCTTTCATCTATCAGACCGTATTCACTGCCTCAGTTCTTGGTAGCTGCGTATCTGGAAGAGCGTATGAAAACAGTCTTCCTTTTGTGGCTTGGCAATGAATTTGGCCACTTTTCACGTCTTGATTTTGTAGAAGAGGAGAGGAACAAGAGCATTTATGATAAATAGATATGAAACTCCCATTTAGGTCGATAAACTAGAAACTAAAGGTGAAAACAGAAGCTGCACAATACAATATGCTCTAAGGGGATGCAGTAAATGTAATTTGTTGCCGTGAAAAATACTCTTTTATGCTTTCTACGGCGTTTTTCCTGCTAACGATTTTCTTCCATGGGGAGGACACCTTTCCAATTTACGTCATCTCAGTTAATTCATAAATAACAATGAAAAGTGCTGTGTAACGTAATACAACTTTCAAGGCGATATAAAAAAATTCCCGGATGTAGAACTTTAAAACCTGCGTTGGACGTAAAAGTATACTCTTCTAAGCTAGAGGATTTCTACGGCCCATGTTAGATATAGCAGTGCGATCTTCATGAATAAAAGGCTTTCATAGCCGGTGTGTCCCATAAAAGTGTAAACTCCCAGGCTGTAACACTTTCACACCGATGACAGGTGAAAAGTGTGATCTACGTAGCTATTAAGGAGGTATTTTACGTCCCGATTTCAGATACAGAAGTATGGTCTTCAGAGTTGTAAGGCTATAACGGTTCGATAACAGATGTAGAAGTGTGATCTTCCTGGCTGCGGCCTTTCACAACCGATATCAGCTGTAGATTTCTGTGACCATCCGGAAAACTTCCGGTCTATAGACGTGCACAGCCAAAACCAGATGTAGAAGTCTAACCTGTGTGTAGGCTTATATGGCTGATGTCAGACGTAGAAGAGTGGACTTCTGGGCTGTAAGATTTCACGGCTTATATCAGTACCTTCCGTGCTGTAGGATTTCAAGGCCTATGTTAGACGTAGAAGTGTGGTCTTCCGGGATGTAGGCGTTCTGGGACAATGTCAGAGACAGTAAGTAGTATGACCATCCGAGCTGAGGCGTTCATGGCTGAGGTCTCATATAGAAGTATGGTCCTCCTGGCAGTTGGACTTTGCAGCCAATGTCACATCGGGAAGTATGATCTTCCTGGATGTAGAACTTTCACGGCCAATGTAAGATATAGAAAGTGTTCTTCTTGGTTGAAGGATTTTTACAGCCAACGTAAGTAGAAGTGCGATCTTCTCAGCTGTAGTCATTTCACGACCGCCAGCAGAGGTAGGAGCTGTGTGTTTCAGGTTGCAAGGCTGTAGTCGAATGGAACAACCCACCACATGCTTCATCAAAAACTGATCTTACGTCTTCGGACTGCTGTTGGTCTCTTAGGAGACTAATGTTATGTCGAGTAAGATCTTAGTGTCTGAAACTTTAACATCTATGATACGTATCATGACCTATCTACAGCCACAAATCATACGATCACGCTTTATGTTCCGTAAGATCAACGATGCAGTTGATAACCTGGAAAACAATCGCTGGGGGTGTAATGCACTAATACATGTTATAACAATAGTATACATTGTCATGAAAATATGTCGAGTCGAAAAATGTTTAAAGCATACTTCACAATTATTCACTCGAATTGTTTTCGGAAGTTTACGATGGAAAATCTGCGCAGTAAAATTCTAAAACACTCTTTGGATTGCGCAATGGAATACGCTAACTACATGTTTGCTTGACGTCTCTACACAGAAGTTGCAGCATGGAAGTTTATAGGTTGGATTACAGTGAAATAATGTACAATATTTTTAACTATAAGAATTGTACAGAGGGGGGGGATTCGGGTTTAGTACCTTAGGAGCACAGTCTGGCCTTGGGTCATCGGAACGCCTGAGGCGAAGGAGAGGGACACGGCAATTCCATGCAAGATGTAAAGAGGTTTTATTGAAAGCATACAATTATATTGAAAATTGTTTGTTGTGACGATCACTAACCTGTGTTATGTGAGAAGACGAAACTGACTTGCCTCAACACCAATGTATTTCCGATATATGAGTATGAAATCCCCGTATAAAACCTTATCTCCTTAGATGAGATTCAAAATGCGCATGGAATAAAATAGGTATTTTTAAAGTCACCATCAATGGTCAAAGACTTAGGATGACAATTAAACATTTTGTTTAACATAACGGACAGTGAATATCAGCAGTTAATCTTTCAGCAGGACTGTGCAATTGATCACACTACTCATAAATCACTTGAATTAATTGATAAGACCTTAGAGGTGAGAATTATAACTGCTGGCTCCCTCGTAGTCTCGATCTGAGACGCTAAGAAACGTAAAACAATAGTGTGTACGTGACCTTTAGGAGTGATGATAGCAAAGATCCAAATGGCGAACAGAAACGAATGACAACGGGCGAAAGCCTGGGATTGGGTCCCCATCGGTTTCCGATTTAGCACCTTCGACGTCGCCCGGGTCCAACCCAGATGCCTTGAACTTCCAGAGGGAAGACGAGTCGCACACGTTACCGTGGCCTAAAATCGCTCGGTTTGGTATTGAAGTTCATTTCCAACATCTTATATAACACAGGTTTGTTGTCGTCGTTATTATCAGTTTTCAACATAATTTTAGCTGTTTAAGTCAATTTAGGCTTTCAGCAAAAACGCATTACATTATGCGTGAAGATGCTATCTCCCTCTTCTCCGCCTCTCGACGCCTCGGTCAACCAATGCGCGGCTGCGCTCCTATGGCTGATAGCTCGGCACTCTTTTAGAAATGCTTAAACCCCTTAAGTGACTATATATTCACACAAGGGGTTGTGTATGCATACCATGTAGTTTGATATTTGTATTAAAAGACAAGATGTGGACGTTCTCTTTTTCTTTTGCGCAATCTAAGTGGCACAGGGACTGATCGGACCACACTTTTTCGGCTGTATCGGTCTCTGGGCTGGTCAATTTGACTACGATTGTACTGCATAATCCTTGGCTCGACCAGCGATTTAAAATCGCCTCAATTCTACATATCATCGTGGCAGTTTGTTGAGTTTTGCCACCATTCAAAGAGCCTTATTCTTAGCCTGTCTGCAGAAGCTGCTGAAATACAGCTGCTTTATCGACGTGATGTTCTTTATTAATTCGCCTGCGGCCTGTCTAGTCTACTCCGACATCCATCTTTTACTTGATTTTTTAAATATCCTTTGGGCCGTTAATACTCAACGAGCTCCCTAGGATTATTCCCACCTGGTGTTCTCCTTCAAATACTTTTTCGGTTTTTGGAGATCACTTTACTGGCAACATTTCCAAGAAGGGAGATTTTCCCACATGGCTGAGTATCGAGACCCATGTAAATCGCGAGATGTTGTCCACGTCAAAGTCGTTGACATCCAATTCGGCATATCACTTAGCGCTTTTAGCCATCAAAACGCCTTTGGAAATTGCAGTTTTGTATACACTAATGGTCCAAAGGACAGCATAGAGGGATGTACTTTTGTTCATGACCGCCAGGGTTTTACATCTAAATTTTACCGCAGTACTTGATTTCATTTTAGTATTTACCATGCTCTTTTGTATATCAGCGACAAGCCTTGTCTTTTCTGAATTCTAGAGCGCACTACAGATCCTTAGGTAGCTGTACAGTTACCATCCTCTTGTACAGCATGTCCAGGATTGCATCTACTAAATCACTGATGCTGGCTCTACCCTATCCTTTGTTTGGGCACCTGGACATGGCGGCCTACGCAGCAGTGAGGCTACCATGGCGCTGCAAATACAGCAAATGTGTCACCCTGGTGTGTTACCTTGTGTATTCCTTATGATTCGTCATTTTATTATATCGCGCTGAGGTGATGTGTGGACTCACCTTCGGGTTAACAAATTTCGGGAGGCAAAGGCCCTCCCTCACACTTGGGCCTGTCGTTGCGAGCAGCCATTTTAACCAGATTGCGAATCGGGTGCAGATGATTTAGTCACGGTCATTTATTGACTTCGGTACCTGCACCTATTTGTGCTCACTATCATGAACCTTTGACTCCGCATCGTGCTTTATTTCTGTGCTAGCTTTTAGCCCCATTACGTATGTCCTTGGGCTTACCAGCAGTTATTTCCAAGATGCTGACGAATAGCTTATGTGCTGTGGAGCGTGTCTTAGTTTTATGCGTCATGGTGATCTGAGTCACCGAGCGTGATTTTACCCTTTTACACGATGTATCTTTTATTGGTTTGGCCCTCTTGATGCAATTCTGTCTAGTTTTGGGGCTCGCTAGTGATTGATGCTTTGCTCGTATTTTTGCTTTAGGTTCTGAAACTCCTTTAGCCAGAGCTTCCTTGGGTTTTTGTGTTTTAGAACGCGGCCTACTCCCTGACTTTAAAGTCTTCTGTGGGCGCTAATGACGCTGTACGGTCTAAAGCCCTACTGCTGCTACTACTACGACTACTACTACTACTACTACTACTACTACTGCTACTACCACTACTACTACTACTACTACTACTGCTACTACTACTACTACTACGACGTCTACTACTATTACTACTACTGCTACTACTACTACTACTGCTACTACTACTACTGCTACTACTGCTACTACTACTACTACTGCTACTACTACTACTACTACTGATACTACTGCTACTGCTACTGCTACTACTACTACTACTACTGCTACTACTACTACTACTACTACTGCTACTACTACTACTGCGACTACAACTACTACTACTGCCACTACTACTACTGCTACTACTACTGCTACTACTACTGCTACTACTACTACTGCTACTACTGCTACTACTACTACTACTACTACTACTACTGCTACTACTGCTACTACTACTACTACAAACACCACCTCTACTACCACTACTACTACTACTACTACCACCACCACTACTACTACCACTATTACTACCACTACTACTACTACTACTATTGCTACTACTACTACTACTTTTGCTACTACTACCACTACAACTACTACTACCACCACCGCTAATACTACTACTACTGCTACTACTACAAACACCACCTCTACTACCACTACTACTACTACTACTACTACTACTACTACTACTACCACCACTACTATTACTACCACTATTACTACCACTACTACTACCACTACTACTACCACTACTACTACCACTACCACTGCTACTACCACTACTACCACCACTACTACCACCACTACTACTACTACCACTACTACTACTACTACTACTACTACTACTATTGCTACTACTACTACTTTTGCTACTACTACCACTGCTACTACGTACAACTACTACTACTACTACCACCACCACTAATACTACTACTACTACTACTACTATTACTACTACCACCACCACCACTGCCACTAGCACTTCTACCACTACTACTACTACTACCACCACCACCACCACCACCACTGCCACTACCACTTTTACCGTTACTACTATTATTACTACTACTACGTACAATTATTTTACCACCACTACCACCACTATTACTACTACTACTACTACTACTACTACTACTACTACTACTACTGCTGCTGCTACTACTACCACTACTACAACCACTACCACCACCACTACCACTACCACTGCTACCACCACTACCAACGCCAATATCAAAACTACCACACCACTACTACCATTATCACTACTACTAATACTACTACTACCACCACCACCAATACCATCACCATCACTACCACCATTATCACCACCTTTACTACTACCACCACCACCTCTACTACTACTACCACCACTACTATTACCAGTGCTACTACTACTTTAGCTACTATTTATCTGTGATTTTTACATAGCTTCTAAAACCTAAAGTTTACCCAATTTTATTTTTATATTTCGTGTTAATCGAGATAAAAATTTGAAGAAATAATTTCGCCACACATTTTCTTCCAGGGAATCCAGAAAACTGAGGCTGCAGTTAAATGTTTAAAATTGGGCCATTATACCCTGGCCTTGTATTTCCATACCCTTTCGTTGATATCGCGGGAATTAATTTAATGATGACAGCAAATCAAAAATAACAATCTATAAACATTTCAGTTCAATAACCACGAATATATGTAAGTGTCGGATGCCACAAAATGATATATTTGCAATAGTTGGTGTGATTTAAAATATCTATATGCATTGTGTAGTGCGTACACTCACTACACAATAGTGTAAATACTCGCTACCCTTTAGCTGGCTCTCGTGATTTACTGTTATGAGAAACTACACAAAACTCCTGAATGAGGTGAACATCATAGTTAATTCCAGTACTTAAAACATAAATGTTAGTTATAGGTAAATAGCTTAAATATATGGTATTTTAATCAAAATTCTAATGGCAATATTTGAGAATGTAAACAACTAAACATTGCCCATTCAAACGAGAATATTGGGTGTGGTGTTTTTGTTTAAAATGCTCGTGTCGCGTCTTTTGGAGATCCTGAACTTTAAACCCAGTTTTGGTACTCATCCCTTATTTCATGTTTTAGTTATATTGCTATTAAAGAAATAAATTTTTTAGTCACAGGAGTCCTCAATATCTATTTCCGGTGAAATGACGGCATTAAATTTTAGATGAAATATCATACTTGCCCTGCCAAAAAGTGTGTACGTGGTAGCGAAAATTGTTGTAGAGTTCTTCCTTGAAAAATAGTATCTAGCATACCGTTTTTGTCTCCGGACACCACTGTTGCCAAGGAATGAATAAAATCAGCAAACAGGTTTATGTAATCCCTACTTTCATCCCGAACGTCTGAGAGGCTCAGACACCTGAAAACATGAACGATATATTACATCGATATTTCTACTTGAACTTCCTCAGAGTATTGCTGAATTGACAAGAATGTATATATTCATTTCATATCTACTCCTTTCTGAAACTTCCCTTAGAGTTTGGTTATTAAATCCAAGTAAAATGTTGTTATAAAAGAGCACTATTATAACTCAGCTATGTAGAAATGGAAAGCAGTTTTGTGCTTCGCTTCAACCAGTTGATACCACTCATCCGCTTCGTAAACTCCTTGGTATGGGCTGCGTGTCTTAACAGAGTTTATGCCAGCGCCCGGGTTGTGATCGATGAAATGTGAGTCCTGCAATTCATAGGTCGTAGGTTCGAATGTATGAGGGTTGAATGAACCTTCGTTAATTGGGTTTGGATGGGAATATTTTAATAAATCAAACGCAGAAACAATTCTTAGTGATCTTTAATTACCAATATTCACTTTTCCATATTATCACCAGCCAATTGGATACATTTCTGCCAACTTCGTATGAACAAGCTTTCTGAAACCGTCATGGAAGAAGTTGACACTGTTTCCGCAACCACAGTCTCACAGTTCTCTCAACGTCTTCGTCAGAAGCATAATGATGTCCCCGCAGATCATCTTTCAGTATCGGGAACAGATGGAAGTCGGACGGCGCTAAATCGGACTGTATGGAGGAGATTGTGGTGAGATTCAGTCTCTGAAGTTCTGCACGTGGTTTGGCATTCTCATGCTGCAGGAAAGCATTTCCCTTTTCCTTTCGGACCCTTGCTAGCCGTCTTTTCAGAGTTCGCAGCGTTGTGATGTAACGCTCTGAATTAATTGTAGTTCCACGATCAAGGAAATGAACATGGATAACACCGTTTTCGTCCCAGAACACTGTGGCCATGATTTTTCCAGCCAAGGACTGCGTCTTGTATTTCTTTTTCTGGGGCCGAGTCTTTGTGTCGATATTTCATAGACTGACGTTTCGTCTCCGGGTGGTAATGGTGTACCCACGTTTCTTCTCCTGTCACAATTGATGCAGAAAGGCATCACCTTCATTCTCGTAACGCGAGAGGATTTCCTGGCAAATTTCAAGTCTATGCGCTTTCATTTCAGGAGTCAGCATCCGGGTACCCAACATGCATAGATCTTCTGATAGCCAAGCAAAGTAATAATGTGACCCACACGTTCTTGTGAAATGCCGATTGTGCTTATAATTTCTCTCTGAGTGACGCGACGATCGTCCTGAATCAATCTGTCAACATTTTGCTTGTGAAATAGTTTATCCAACTCTTTATTTGTCACGCAAGTCAGATGTTCCCATCTCAACATCTTTAAACTTACTCGCCCATCGATGCACAGCACTCACATCAACACAACCACCATAAACTGCTTTCATTCTCTGATGAATCTCCTTTGGGGTGACACCTTCTGCTGTCAAGAATTCAATGACTGCATGTTGCTAAATCGCATTGACCGACCGTCTGCGCAGGGTTCCATACTTTACACTGTAACAACACAACCGTTCAATGCTAAGGCTTCTCGCCATCTGGAGCTGTAGTGAAGAGGCTGCGGAACAAGCCAGTGCCTGCCGCATACTATAGATGCCATCTGTTGAAGAGTTACGAAGGTGGAGGCATTACTTTCCATTCAGCCCTCGTAGTTTGGGACGAGTGATCCATTTTCCAAAGGTAAAGAAAAATACCGCGAGTACTCATTAATTATCCTCGTTTCAATTATCTTCTCTATTATTCTGAGCGTTCTACTCGTGTCCGAGATTTGAAAGCTCTGATGTTGGATATATACTAAGCATCAGTATGTTCGAACAGTCATTCGCTATTTTGATTCGCCCTGCTGAAACATCGTTCAGCTTTTTAAAATGTATACAAATTCGCTATTTGCGTCTATCTGACCTGTACATCTTCTTTCGAACGACTACTAATGGAAAACGTTATTCACACCTACTAGCTGTAATCCTGTCATCCGCTGATATTTCATTTTTTTTCTAGTCCATAACGTGTTTGTGTGCTGCCCTACTATACTATAGTTAATTGCATTGAAAATCGAGAGCGAAAAACATCCATAAATCCATATTTTTTATAAGTGTAAGTTTGCAGATGATACGTGAATACCACGTTTAATATAAAACCCCTAAAACCAAAACTATTCCTCTTATAGGAGGTTGAAATTTCAAGGTTATCATGCTAAAATAAAGAATAATGTGGCATTACATGCCGCGAGGAACACAAGTACCCTAATCATGCCTACTTATGAACGGCAGAGATGGGCGATTATCCAATTAATGTGGTCAGCATCCGCAATTCTCCTGCAGAAAGTTGGCTATCGCAGCTCCTTAATTTACTCAGCTTCACAATGCAACTCCTCGGCTCGGAAATATCAGTGTTACGCTGTTGTACCAAATGCTCCCATACGGTCTGATTGCCCTTCGGGATTACCTAATTCCACCAAGGGATGACTGGACCCATTTATGAGGTGGAGGCACCCAGCGGACAGAATCAGTGACATGTTTGTGATAAAATACCATTTAGTCTGACAGCGCCATATTTTACGTTTGCAGATAACCCTTCATGCAATAAATGAGTTGCAGCATACAACGGAGCAATTGGAAGCAAATACCGGTCAGTGGCGAGTGAATCTTCGTTGTACATTTCTTGCATGTCAGAGTAAACGGTGAGGGGATCGAGCCCAGTGAAAGGCAGATTTACACTAGAGTTCGTGATGATATAGAAGAGACCAAAAAAGTTAACTATTTTCCACTTCAGTTACAGAGCCTTTATTTTTAAGAGAGAGAAATTACCTACCAGTAACCACCATTAGCTAGCTTTGTAACTGTGTATGCACAGTTCTTATTTATCATTAGTAACTAGATCCACTGTAGGATAAATAAAAATTAAGGTAAATATTATTAAGTTGTCACTACTTTTACTATTATTAATATTAGTGTTATTACTATAATTACTATTGTTATTATTAATATAATACTATAAATAGCTAATACTAATCACTACTATTAATCAACACATGAAAACATCGTAACGAAATACTTAAAAATAGGAGAGCACGTGGCGTGTCATTATACTATTATCATTAATGATATACTTAGCAAAATAACTCAAAGTGTGGAAACATCCTAAAGAGAAACATACAAACCCGAGAGCACGTAGTATTTCACTGTATCTTTAACATTTATGTTATTACACAGTATACGCTTAGCAGAATAAATCAAAACACGAAACATACGCAAACACGAGAGAACGGAGTGTTTCATTGTAATGTTATCATTAATGTTATTACATAGTATATGTTTAGCAGAATAAACAAAAAAACAGGGAAACATTGCAATGAAAACTATGCAAACACGAGAGCACATGGTGTTTCACTGTATTATTACAATTAATATTATTACGCAATATACATACGCTTAGCAGAATAAAACAACACATGAAGACATCGTAACGAAATGCATTAGAACACGAGAGCACGTAGTATTTCATAGTATTATTATTAGTAGTAATATTATTCCGTAGTAAACGCTTATCGTAATAAAACAAAGGATGAAAACATTGTAAAGAAAAGCATCATAACACCAGAGCACGTAGTGTTTCACTGTATTAATATCATTAACAGCATTACTAGTGTACGTTTAGCAGAATCAATCGAAACAGGAATTCATCGTAACAAAAACATACAAAAACGAGAGAACTTAGTGTTTCATTATATTATTATCATTAATATTATAACATAACGCAGTGTGCACTTTGCAGAATGAAACGAAACATGTAAACATTGTAATAAAATATGCAAACATGAGAGCACGTACTGTGTCACTGTATTATTAGCACTAATATTATTCGGCAATATAATTCATCAGAATGAAATAAAACATAGAGCATCAAAAAAAAAAAAAAAAAAATCATAACAGGAGAGCACATGGTATTTTAGTGTATTATTATCATTAAAAATACTATCAGAACACGCTTAGTGGAATAAATCAATATATGAAGACATGGTAGCGAAAAATACGCAAACAATAGAGCTCGTATTGCCTTGCTGTATTATTACCATCATTAATCATATTACGCTTAGCAGCATGAATTAAAACATGAAAATATCATAACGAAAAATATGGAAGCATGAGAGACTTAATAGAGTAAAAGTTTAGAGTAAAAGTTTACCTGCTTTCATGTTTTCATTTACTCTGTTAATATTTACAGCGTAATGACAATAAATATAATAATAAAGTGAAATAATACGTGCTGTCTGTCGTTTTTCCAGGTTTTTCATTACGACGCTTTCATGTTTTGAGTTTTCTCTGCTACGTAAATAATAAAACAGTGAAATACTACGGGTTTTCATGATTGATGTTATTGCTTTTATGCTTTGACTTATTCTGTTATCTCAATGTGCGTAATAAAAATAATAATAATAATAATAATAATAATAATAATAATAATAATATTGATGATGCAGTGAAAACCTACGTGTATTGGTTTTTGTCATGGTATCTTAATATGCTTATGTATCCTGGGTTTTTTTATAGTGTATAACGCCCGATTTTATTACTATGGCACCGCAGGTGATGACACTGATGATACATGATATGAAAATGAGCACCGGTGGAATGCAATTGCGGGAGAAACGGAGAGCCCGTAGAAAACCCGCCCCTGCGTCGCTTTCTCCACCATAAATCCTATATGTGGTCACCTGGGATCGAACCCGGGCCGCCTATCGTACAGTGGATCCTGTTTCTAATGTTAAATGAGTAGAGCGTACACACAATTACAAAACTAGCGATTGATGTATACTGGTAGGAGAATTTATGCTCTTAAAAATAAAAGCTCTGTGTCTGAACTGGAAAACAATTAACAAAGTTGTCGGCCTCTTGTATATCATCACGGCCTCTGGCGTAAGTCTGCTCTCGATGAGCGCGCTTCTCATTTTCCCTGACATGCAAGTGGTGGCAACGAAGGTCGCTATAGCTCACCCGTCAGTGACAGGTGTTTGCTTCCAAATTGCAGAAGTTGAATTCTTCAACTCTTTTGTCACGTGAAGGGTTATCTGCAAACGGCGCTGTTGAGTCACCTGCTATTTTCAATATTTATAACAAATATTAAATACTTTATTATATTTGTAACTTAAGTACATGAATGTCAATGCTTTTAAATAGAACTAATCGTTTTATCTTCAAAAATAAAGCTGTTTAACCGCCGTTTAAGCATTTATAGCTATACTCCCAGCTTGTTGATATTATTTTTCTCCCTACGATTACAACTAATATTTATCTAAGAACTGACAAAGTTTTACGCTGATATTTGAACAAGCCTTTATATAAATATATTTGGAGTACTCTGTCCACTGCACGGTGTGTTGGTTGTATGCATGCACCTGCTGCAAGGGAGGGACGCCGGACTTTCGCTTCTCTCGCCATATCTGAAAAGCTCTAGTATGTTCCGACCCGTAATTTTCCATTATCAGGCACAATAGAGTCAGTGTTTCTGTTTCCCGGAAGAGTATTTTCACCTTCGAACCCAGTAACAAAGTGAAATTCAAATGCTATTATTAAGTGCTATTTTGGGTTTTAAGTTCTAACAATAAATGGCGGTGCCGTGGTCGAGTGGTTAGAACGCTTGCCTCCCACATAGGTTGCCCGGGTTCGGTCCCAAGCGCCCGTATGTGGGATTTGTGTTGGACGAAGTGGGTCTGAGCAGGTTTTCTCCCGGTCTTCGGGTTTCTGCTGCCACTCATTCCACCAGTTGCGCCATCATCACCTTTCCTATCAATTTCACTTGCATTTCATATCAAACACACTATTACGCTCGTTCCTGGTTCTCCATTCTGGGTTTCGTGCCGTTGCATCCGCTTGTAAGTCCTAGGGGAGTGTCAGTCAAAAATATGGGGAGGGTAAGCTGACTACGAGACGAAATGTTTCAATAAAAAATACATTTTGAGAGAAAATAACAACCAAATATATTTCAAAAAATAATTTACGTTGAAATAATACGTCACATGTTATGAATTTAAGAAAAACTAATTGCCCATAAAATGGCTCTCACGAAGGCTACATTATCACTATAATGGAGTTTTCACCTACTGAGGCATGCCACAATGACAAACGTAAGTTACAACGTTGTCCCACACACCTGATTAGGACACTGGATGGTTCATAAAAGACATTTCTACCATTGTACATCCCTGCATTTCTTTCTGTTATTACACTTCACCATTTCCACAAAACGTTTCCACTTTTTACCTCTATTTACAACTTTTAAACATGACGGTTTTACTGTTAATTTTCCTCCGACTGCCTTTTTGCAAACACATAAAACGTTTTACCACGATAGATAACCTTTGAATTCAATTTGTTGTACGAAAGAAGCCTTATCATTGTATGATCGCGGGGGCAATGAAAGAAGAAGTCATATAAAGCGTTTTCATTCATGGAAAAAGATGTTTTCTCAGATTACAACGTTGTTCCAACCGTCCTTTTAGTTCTTTTAAATCGGCAAAAGATAAACTCGTCCGTTTTATCTTCCCTTTTATTATATACATATTTTATATCCTTCAGACCTGACATCACTCTGCTGATTTTCTCGTAACATAATTTTGCTAACTTAAGGTAATACATCTACAACATTGGGCAAAAGGTGCAGTTTTTAAATGTTTTGTCTCCTGAATTTTTAGTTTGCTCACAATATGTAATTTCTTTCATGAGAACTTTTTTTTTTTTAATAAAAACCACGATGAAGCCAAAAGTGGCTATTTATATGGACCTGTACAATTTAGGTAAATCTCCACATTGAACTTCAAACTCCATTTTCTATCAATTGCTTTTATTTCGGCATTTTTCACATTTCAAACTGCTTTAGTAAAAGATTAAATAGTTCAGCTGAAATTACTTATTTTGTATAACTCGCATTTAAATATTTTAAATAAAACTGAAAACATGAAAATAATATTTCCTAATTACATTAATTAAAATTAAGTAATTTCTGCACAGCAACTTTTTTGTTTCTGTACGTTAACTATTAATAAACAAATGCATGTCTTAATAAGTGTTTGATATAGCTCGTAAACTTCCGCATGCACTATACGTTTTGAGTATATGGTAAAAAAATATGATTGTTCCAATATATGACTTTCTCTACCCCTTTATAATTATTTGTGGGTTTATAAACTCTTCTTACGGAAGTTTATATTTCTATTTACTTGATTTTAATTGATAAAAACCTTTACATAAATAGCTATATAACACATTTAGTTATATATACAAAGAGAATGCTTAACATCAGGACACTAGTTATGCTGACCCCAAAATTCCATATTCCTTTCATGTTATCCTGAGAAACAGTTTAATATCGAAAGTACTTTGAAAGAGTGTCCCGGTTTTGAAGCATTCGAAGCATTAAAACAGATATCCAAGAAAAGGCCCACGGCGCAAACACGTTATAAAATAAGTTGCGTATATTAAAGAGATCTACATTCTTGTTCAGTATGTTTTTGTTTACCGCTTAACATTTACCAGGTATACAAAACCACACAAAATTCCTTATGAGTGATGAGAATTGCACCGGCTATTCCCGGAAAATTGAAGAATATATTTTATTTCTCATATAAATATCTGCAATATGTGATATTTTAAACAAAATCGCATGTCACTTTTGAGAAAATCCAAAATCTCCAAAAATCTTTCATATAAAGGGTATTTTCGAGGGAGGAGATGTACACCACCAATCTAAGATGCGGTCTTCTGAGATCAAAACCGACAATCTTTCCATGACCACCCTTCTTATCATCCGGGTAGCCTTGGGCAACTACTTATGTCACGACTACCAATACCACCAAACCTATGGCAATATGTACATGTCCATATCCGAACTATAAATACTAGTGCAACAGACATAGTACAGCATTTGTTCTACAAAATCATGAACCGACCGTAAATATATTAACATATAAAAACTGCACCAAGTATTTAAAGCGCAAAATTTTGCGCATTGCCATAGCACTGAAGGAATAAACTGTTATTGCTTTCTGCGCAGTTGATCGCGCATTGCACAGTAGGCGTTTCGCAGGAACATCGAGCAAATTTGCTCTCTTTGCTTTACTCAACCAGTGCAACCAGTGGTGGCATGTATGGAAACCTAGTTTTCTGAAGTGACTCAGGCAGAGTGGCATCATTTTTTAAAGACTGGTTTAATCGTATGCAAAATTGTACTTATTTTAAAAGGGACAGTTTTCGGAAACATTATATACATTTTTAAAGTAATTTCTGTTAGGTATTATAATAGTGTTCATTGTCGCTCTCGTGTGCTTAGTCATTACAATATCTTTAAACAGAAAAAGCAACAATTTCATTGATAAGTTTGTCACAAACAGCGGAAGACAATGCAAAAGGCAGATCAGTTCTTGAACATACCCATTCCGTCTTCCTCTGTATCAAGTACTTCATTACTGTCATGGCTGGCTATGAGCTATCCCTCGTTCCAGGTTCTTCATTCTGTGCCTAAATATCGTTGGCTGCTTGATAGATTTCTAATACTAGGCACCCACATATAAGACTTCCATGTGGGGAGGGTAAGCCGAATAAGTACATTTTAAGTAAATTATCTCCTATACTTAGCATTCACCTTTTGCTATAAATAGAGTCATTTTTCGAGCAAAAGAAATTATTTTCAGAGGCTGTATACATAAGCGTTATCGACCGCATGTGAGATTTGTGGTGGACAAAATGGTGCAGGGGCGGGTTTTCTCCGGGTTCTCCGGTTTCCTCAGCCATCGCATTCCACCGGTGCTCCATCCTCATTTCATCTATCACCAGTATTATCGTCTGCGATGCCACAAGTGGGTAGTAAAAACGCCCGCTAAATACTACTAATGAAAAAAAAAAGATATAAACGTTACGGCAAGATATCAAGCTCCATGTCACATTATTTATTGTTAAGTATCTATAATTCGTATACTCGACGTATCAGTTTTCTATGGAAATACTATTACTAAAAATCTGATGTGTGGCATTCATATGACTTTCTCTACCTGATTTACAGAAAAAAAAGAAGCTATTCGTACAAAAGATTATTTTTCTGCCTGCATCGTGCTAAACAAGATCCACATTAAGAGAATTGCTCTTACTACTTAGTTTTTTGTCAGCAGAAGGGAGAAAAGCAAATACACCAGATTAAAGAGATAGTTAAATGTTTTAAAAGCCGGTCTATATGTGAAAAATTGAAGTTCGGTTCGCTTTGGATTTCCAGAAAAACAAAAGGTAGACGAAACGAAAGGCGACCCCGTTCAAAAAGGTGCGTAGTTTAAAATTAAAACCAATAACAAAGAATATTTCAGAAACGATCAGCTCTGCAACAAAACTGTATATGACATAAATTGTGTGTTTAAACGAGATCTATATTTTTTTTCTGCAGTACTTTTTTGTTTATCCCTTATGGTTTACCAGATATGCAAAATTCGGCAAAATTCATCCAAAATGAATAGGTGTTCAGTAGCTATTCCAAGATAATTTAAAATATAAATTTTATTTGCGATGTAAATATCTTTAATATACAGTATTTTAATAAAACATTTTAGAACTACTTTTGATAAAAAACAAAATTTTAAAAAAATTGTCCATATAAAGGGTAGTTTTGGATGAGGAGATCTTCTTGAACATTTTTATGTCGTATCCCTGGAAGATACCAAACTTAAATACCAAGTTTGGTATTTAACGGTTTTTAGTTTTTGAGCTATACTGTCCACATGCACACTTCACACACTGAGATACATGTACATGTTTCTAAAAATTCTTTTTTGGTACTCAGTGGACCTCAAAACATATACTTCCGGGGAAATATCTGTACCGATGCAATACCTTTTCTATACAATACGTACATAGTGCTTGTACAGAACGTAAAATTTCTCTTCACTCATACTAGGTGTAATGATGCATCTGCAGCATTTCATTTTCCTGTCAGTGGATTAGTTCCCTGTTTACTTCACTGACCAATAATTTACTACTTTGGTACGGATAGAGTGTCCTGCAGTTGTCCACCTTATTGCATGACGATAACTGTTAACCATGAATTCCAATTAGTCACATGACAGAACGTATGGAAGAATATAAACTTAAAATTGCAAAATTTCACTATCTTGAACTTCAGTGGTCTTTGTGTGTTGACTTGTTTTATTTACTTGTGAAAGCAAGGCCATTGTGAACGAATGAGAGGGCTCCAGGGAGACCAAATTATCGGTGCAGAAAACATCTTCTTGAGCCATTGATTGGCATGAAAATAAGCTTTTCCTTCGCTCTAAAATAAGTTTGAGCACATGAAGCAGCTTCTTGGGCCCAAAACATAGATGGTGGTTGCTTCAAATATATTTGTGTATCCTTCTCTAGAATGAATTAGACACCAAAGATGGTCCTCAAAGTCCTAAAGTAATTAAGTATTGAAGTTTCACTAACATTATTGTCAATACCGAGGTTTCTTCCTGGTACCGTTTACTGTAGTTGTCGAAAACTTCTTGTAAAATCATAAGAAGCAAATCTGAAGAGTTGGTACAACATGTAGTCACAGAATTAAACAATTCGGGCTTTAATATGAGCCAAAGGTACACTCTCTCCATAGATATCCACTTGCAGAGTTCC
Organism: Hymenopus coronatus; assembly: GCA_030762935.1. Classification (NCBI taxonomy): domain Eukaryota; kingdom Metazoa; phylum Arthropoda; class Insecta; order Mantodea; family Hymenopodidae; genus Hymenopus; species Hymenopus coronatus. The sequence goes on from CM060900.1 coordinate 364,967,616, forward strand.
TGAATAATCTTGATTCGAATGTGAAACATGTGGAGAAGTTCTAGCAGAATATCAAAGTGATGGAGAAACAGTATCAAGGTAGGTTGGAAATTTATTTGAACTCTCAACATAAAAATCACACATGTGATATGTATGAATCTATAGTTACATATACTGAATATAATTATATTAAGTATTTCCTATACTTACTTTTTATAAGAGTAAGTAGTTGCATATACAGCTATATGATTTTCCGTCGGTTTATAATTATATTACGCCATTTACTTCAGATTTGCTGTTGTAGTTTAATTAACAATATTATTATTTTAGAGATGTTTAAAAAATCATAGCCAATCTTATGAAGTTGTTGCTGGATTCCGAATCCTATGCAATAAGTTTACCAAAAATGATATTAATAAGATCTGTAAGAAATTATTTGTTGACTGCAGTAATTAGGAATTTAACAGAAACAAACAAAAATCATTTTGAGCCCTTTCGATCTTTATCACTAAACTTAATAGCCACAATGAAGCTGAACGGTCAACTCTGCTTGCATTATGTGAGCTATATGTATTTCTGAAGAGATAGGTTGGAACTTCAGTAAGACATTAAGAGCCTCAAGTGACATCTAGAAATGTATAAGTTTAGAATCCTGATAACATCTAAGGAACTGCACTTCTGCACAATAAGGCGAAAAAGCATTTAGCAATCATTTCTGTTTCCACCCAAAACTAATGATGATCTGTTACTTTGCATTAGTTTTTCCGAGGGTTATACACACTCTACTTTCTAAAACAATAATTTTTGAAGTCCATCAACTATTATCTCACAGCTCACCTGGAGTCCATATAATGGAAGTGGTACCTCAAAAATTTACCTGTTAATTTCTATTCCTTTCCAGGAGAGGTATATCTACTTTCTGAAAGTTCACTAGAATAATCAGTACTTTTATTCTACATCAATATTGTCTACGAGTAATAATTCTACAATTTCTTGTAGCAATATATTACCTCAAATAGCCGCCTTCTTGCTCTCCGCGCAGAAATCCAAGCACTTTTGCACAATACACTCTTATCCCGAAATGTGTTAATTTTTGTTCTTGGATACTAAAAGTCACCACAACTGTGCAAGCTGTAACAAAATATCTGCCAAAGATTATATTCCTTTGCTGCCTCTCTCCTGCCTAGTTATGTTTTAAAACCTCTCTTTGTTCAAACTAATTAATACAACTGGTATATATATATATATGTATTTATAAAAGAAGGAAACTGGGACGCAAGGAACTAGGGAGAAGTAAGCTAGTGGCTGGTGAGGGGCTTCAAATGATTAGTTAGAAAAGAATAATGCCTCCACAGCAATGTACTGAAGCTGTAAATTAAAGTGTTGTTGCAACCTTTCAACTTCAGTCCCTCGACCTTATACAATTTTTTTCTCAACTGCGAAATAGTGTACTAATTTTTTGAGAAGAAAAGTTTGGAGCTCCTGAAATATCGCGTGCAGGTAAATATTTATTACAAAGGTTTTCCAATTATTGCATCAATCTTTGGTTCAGAACACATTATAGTAATATCCAGGGACAATGGAGCTGATGCATAGGAGCAGCGGGTAAGGGAGACCCAAATAAGACTGAATGATGCCAAAAAATTGTAAATTTCCCATATCGAAGCGAAAACCCTTTCCAGAATATTAATAGATATTTCTAAAAAGGATGTAAAATGAGATTTGCAGTAAATAACAGAAATACCTAGGTATTATGGCGGATATTCGGAATTCCCATAGATTAAGTTGGATATCCAGAAATCCATTTATATTCTATTGGGTTGCATGTTTAACGTATAAATCTTAAATCGTGAAGAAAATTTAATTGAAGTCGGTTTACTGTTTTGAAACATTATTAAAACGTTCAGAAGCGGCGTCTGTACGGGTCTTCTCGGGTCCTCCGGTTTCCCCCGCCACTCATTCCACAATTACTCCATCATTTCCTTTCCAATCATCAATTTCGCTTACATTTCATATCATCCACTTCGTCAAGTTCATGCCTGGCTACAGGCCTACCCCTCGTAACAGGCTCTCCGCTCTGTGATTTCGTGCCGTAGGCTTCCCGACAGGTTTTTGACTCCTAAGCATTGGCTTGTAAGTCCTATGGGGGTGTCAGTCCTACAAATACGGGGAGGGCAAGCCGATTACGAAACGAATTAAAATATTCAGCATATAGTCAAAGTAAAATAAGACAATACATTCACCTCTTTGGCTCAAATGCTTCATTGTGCTATACAAACAACGCTCCAATAATGAATGTTAACACAATTTTTAAATCTAACATTCTTAAGTTGTTTAATATGTTTTGCTTAAGTTTTATATAATTTAATTTCCAATTCACTATGAAACTTGTTTTACATTTGTGGAATTTCTACGAAGGTTCCATTTCAAGTCACCGTTTGTTTTAGTATTATATAGTGCAGAGAATTATTAACCTTACAGCTGTTTATATTCGTCATATACAGGATTGGCCATTTAAGTTGAGACTGTACAATATCTCCAAAACTAAGCGTTGTAGAAGGAAATGCTTTGAACAAAAGTTGATTGATAGTAAGGGAAAAGTTAAAGCCATAATTCGTGTTTTATTTTGGGTACGTTGTGATGGTCATTTTAGGGTCAGTTTAATTTTTTTAAATACGAACCTACCTTTCTATATTGGTTTCTCACTCCTTATAAAGAATTAAACAACATTTTTTATAAAATCCTTAACAATTTCTATAGACCAATGTAAATAACAACGAACATTTTTCAAAGGCTGCGTACAAAGAGCGCAGTGAGATATTGTACAGTCTCAACTAAAATGGTCCATTCTAAGTGAATATATAAAGATATTACTGTCAACATATGTAATCTTTTAAAACATAAATGCGGTGAGTTTTATTCTAGAAAAGCAGTATTTGCCGAACCGCTCTCGTTTGTAGTATCTGGAGACCTTTACGTGTAAGAGTGTGTACGTGGATAACTGTAATACAGTCACATACAGTCTCCGAACGCCACTTTAACAAATATTCAACGAATAAAAATGAATACCCTTCTGTATCCCCATAAGCGCCTACGTTAAAGTATTTCAACTGTACGAAAGTCAGTACAACGAAAATGTCAACTAACGAAAACAATAAATTCCCTTTAATGACCAACTGAACGAATGTTTAAAACGTTTTCCAGACTTATTAAACAATCACAGTGTCCTTTCCTTTCAGAGAGTTGTTTGTTCATCCTTGAGCACACAACGTTCAACGCGAAGTGGTTTGTTCATCCCTGATCAAGCCATGTTTTCTCTCAGCTTAAGTCATAAAGGACAAAAGTTGAATAGAATTCCATATTGAGACAGTATATTTAAAAGGTGCCATTAAATCGTATACTCCCCTTCGTCTGCTTACTGAACTCTCATATGGTTTAACCCACATATAAGATGGGAATGTCAGTGCGTTGAGAGCAGATGTGATTTAAACAATAACAACCAACGGAGTAAGCAAAGAAAAAGAAAGCAGTTTTCAATAAAATAGAAATTAAAAACTCTACAAGAAGTTTATAAAGATCTAAGGAATTCGGGTATAGCGAAGAAATATACAATCAGTACAACTAAGTTCTCAACGTTTATTAAGGACCCAAAGAAAATATAGGAAAACGTTGAGCCAAATTCTATCGTTTCACAACACAAAATAATAAAAGCTGCTGAACTATGAACAAATAGACAAATCAGTTTACGCGTGGGTCATGCCTATGGATGAGTAGATATGTATATGTTTATTGCATGTTCATTAACTACATGGTACGATGTTTATGAAATTACTTTAGAAGACAACTTCGAACTGTAATTTTTCTTCCATATTCATACCTAATGTTTATACACATACATGCTAGTAAAATGAATACAGTATACAATACGACTTAAAAGTTGCAATTTAGCTGCTTTTAGGATAATAATATAAAAATAAACAATTTAACGAACTTTCAATATAACGTAATGAAACTTAAAGTTACCAGAAATTCGCTATAACGATATTTGGCTGCACATAACTTTAATACGCCTATGTTAAGGGACACTGGGTGTGAAATTTCAAATGTATTTTATTTTTGTAGAGCTGTTTCTGAAAATCTCACTATGATCGCGTTGTTATCTAAATATGAGTACCAAATTTCATTCAAATTTCATAAATGCTTTGTAAAATATCAATTATTTCATAAATGTTATAGTGTAAATATATAGCATAATCAAAATGCTCCACACGCTTCAAAATTTGAAAAAAAAAAAAAAAAAAAAAAAGTTTGGCGTTTTTTGCATTCCAGCTTTGAGCTGTCCAAAAAACTTTATGCATGGATACTTACTTTTTTTAAGAAGTTAGAAATCTGAATTTCTAAAAGAAATGATTTTTTCATAAAACATTTTTTTTCTTTAGTTGCTATTGTGTTAGGATAATTTTGTCACTTATAATATTACAATGTATACTTCTACACATTCTGGGAAATTGTAGTTCTGTTTAAAAGAACAGAGACCCGTGGGAATTCTGAAGCTGTGAAAATGTTGTTTTGAGAAAAACGATGTTTTATAAAGTAGTATGCTAATAAACAGGGGTTATTGTACATCTTTAAATGACTGTTGATCCCGAAGCAAGGCGGGGACAAGTAAATGTTAATTCTCTATAGTTTCCAAAGTTTTCAACAAACATTTGCTATAAAGAAATCTCATGTGAATCATTCACAAGGCCTGTTTTACCCATTCTGTAACGAACTACTCTTACAAAAGCTTAGTCTTCTATCTACTTCAGCTAACCAAGATAAACATAAGCAGAAATTATTTTGTTACCTGTAGTTCCTTATAAATAGAAGGGAAATAAGGGCATATACCACGCTTAAGCTAAAGCGATAGTCAAACCTTTTAAAATCTGTCACTATACGATTGACATTGATATTCGGCTCTATTTGCATGGCCAGGAGCAAAACAAAAGAGATATAAAACGAATGACGCTTCCCACTTGAAAGAAACTTTAAATATATTAACTTGAAACCAATAACGGGGGAAATGATTAGCTCCAAAAATATGAATGTCATAAATTGCGTGTTTTAACAACGTCTACATCTTTCGTGTAGTAGGTTTTTGTCTACATCTTACGGTTTACCAGTTATTTCAAAGTTATACAGAATGAAGAGGTCATCAGAGGCTATTTACAGAAAATTCAAAATATACATTTTATTTTCCATGTAAATAACTTTAATATACGTTTTTTTAACCAAAATTGTAAAAATCAGTTTTGAAAAATCAAAATTTTCGAAATTATTTCCATACAAAGGATAGTTAGGGGTAGGGACATTTTTAAATCTTCGTGTGGCATCCTTGGAAGGTGCAGAACTTAAACATCAGGAATGCAATACCTTCTCTGTCTGCAATGTACTTTGTAGGTATAAGTATACGTGTTAGAAAACGTAGAAAGCGATGTTCGATACTTTGACCGACTTTAGTTAAATTTCACTGACAGTGTCCCTTAAGATGAAACCTCAATTTCCTGGTCATAAAGGTTCATTGGAATCCTTTTACTTATACAAATCATATTAGCTTTCGGTTTTAAATTTGATTCTAATAAAACATCCAACAAGTTTACTGCATTACTATTTGTTCTTACACCAAAATGTATCACTAAGCTGTCAGTTTAGTTTTCTTTTAAATGCAAACATTTCCGCATACCAATCATTAATTGTCTTATCAATACAACTGATTTCATTTCTAGCACTATTAATAATTCTACCACACATTTGGGGCTAGATTATCAGAACATAAATAGCTTTTAAACATATTAGTTAATTACTTATTTAATTACTTATGGTAAGGCGTTAATATAAACAATGAACAACACAGATCACAGTACGGCACACCTCAAAATATGTTACGTGACTGGGAGAATAGAAAACACACTGTTTACTATTATTCAATCACAATTTTATAAATCACAAAGCCATGTCATTAAAACCATAAAATTCCAATATATGTAGCAATATATCCTGCGATATTGTATTAAACGCTTTCGACGTGCCATAAAATCTTTTGCTAACTTTCTTCTTTTCCTCTATGTTGTTGAGGCATCAGTTGATACAATTCTGAATAGATATTTCAGAGGTCCTTCTAGCCCTAAAACCAAAGTAATTTTCACTGAAGATAGCATTGCCTTCACAATATTTAATAACGTTTTTTTTTTATAAATGTAAAAGATATCTTAGCTGTTTCAGGAGTTATTTATATTGATCTCTAATTATTGTAATAAATTTTGTCCCCTTTCTTAAAAATCTGAGTAACATTAGAAAAACTTAAACTCTTTGGAAGAAGTCAATTTCTAAGGATTTAATAATATATGGCATTGCAACCAGCTTCAACATTTCAGAATTTGAAAAAGGTGATGTGTTTCATTCACATCTTTCTCTACGTATTCAGCAACAAATTATTCTTGCAAAAACTTGTTCTTCTAACTACTCGTGAGAATCTAGATAAACATTAGCAGAATGTTTATTACTTACTCCTTATAAGTAGAAGGGTAACAAGGAAATACACCTAGCTAAAGGCGATATTCAAACATATTAAAGCTTTTAAAAGCTGTCGCTATGCTATTATCATTGAAGTTTGGTTTTCTTTGTTAACCAGGAGTAGAATAAAAGAAACATGGGTGACTTCTATTTGACCTTTTTGATTGTGTTTAACGCCCGCTTTTACCACTATGGCACCGCAGACAATGACTCTGATGAAACATGGAATGAAGATGGAACACCGAAGGAATACGATGGCGGAGGAAACCGGCCGGAGAACCCCTGCGCCATTTTGTCTACTACAAATCCCACTAATGTTTGATAAAAGTACTCGTATTTTAAAATCGAAACCAGTAATAAGGAATATCTCAGAAACGGTTACCTTCACAACAAAAATGTACAGGATATAAATTCTGTGTTTTGACGAGATCTACGTTTTTGGAGTAGTAGGCTTTTGTCTACCTCTTACAGTTTACCAATTATGCAAAACTTCCCTAGTATGCTGAGTTCTTCAGAGGCCCTTCCAAATAAATTGAAGCTGTACATTTTATTTGCCACTAAATATATTTAATATATAGTATTTTAATCAAACTCGTTAGAGTCGATTTGTGAAAATTGAGAACATCGAAAATCTTCCAAATAAAGTGTAGTTTGAAGTGGGGAAATTTTCTTGAAGATCTTCGTGTCGCATGATTGGAAGATTTTAAACTTAAATATCAAGTTTGTATTTAACCCATTTTTCGCTTTTGATTTTTGCTGTCCACCGACACACACAAGGACATTAAGATATTATTAGTGAGACATGAAAGTTTTATTATACCAGTTGGAACGTCTCATCATGGTAGCTGATAGGTAGGATATTAAATTCCACCACTCCAAGTCGGCGTATATTGGGACACTTTTACATTGGTTTCTTGATCAGGGGATTTCTAGTTCACGAGTTCGTCACTATGTGCACATGGTGACGAGGGATTTAGCTCTTTAACCATAGATGGCACTACAGGACAAAATCATGACTTGCGGATGTTAGTCCCGGAACCCTTTTGTTCACGGTATTAGGTTCTGTTTCTTGCAAATAAGCATTAAGGGGGTCAACGGCTTTACTTCCCTTCCGAGGGAAGCCATTCTAAGAACTAGTATGTCCGAAAAAGATCCATCACCCTTCGCTGGGTTTGAACCCACAACCTAAGTATTAGCGGCTAGCATGGTAACCGATACAAGGGGGGTTACGAAAGCTGTAAACACGAAAAGATGAAGATACTTGAGTCGAATCCAGTCCATGACAGAATTTTTCACAACACTGCATCTACATTCCAACCCTAGGCAACTCACTGTGGGCGTGCCAGAGCCATTATCAGACATAATTTTAATCTAGGCAAATGGAAACAAAATGAGCATTGCCGGCCAAAGAATATATCCAACAGTAATTCTAGACATGTGTCGTAATCATTTTGATCGTAACAATACCGTAAAGTATAATTACGTGAGCCATTACTAGTGCTAGTGCTATAAAAGTTAAGTATATATTACCGTGGAATATCAAAACACATTGTATAATACTGCATAACACATAGTATTCGCAAATATGCTCATTCATATAGATGATAGTGTCGTCTAGAGTAATTTGCTTGTTGAGAAATTTGAAGCAACAACTTCTTGAAAACCATTTATAGCCTGCTCATTATGATTTATTTCATCCTATAATATCTTATGGTTTAATTCTTTTATGAATATAGCGTAAAGTAATTGATATTTTAAAACTACAGAAGAAGTCACTCGGTCTCGATATAACTTCCACTGTAAATTCTTGTTTATCAACAAAAGTGTACAAAAATTAAAAGTGGAATCATTACAGTCTATTGCTAACATACACAGTTATCCAACTAGGAATATTCCTTAGTTGCTCTACAGGGGCAAGCTTGACAAAAACATAAGGTCTTTTTCCATTCATAAGGAGTAAGATTATTTAATAAATTATCCCATTTAGCCTCGAATATAGATTTATTTAGATTCAATACTCTTATTTGTAATTGGTTAATTTTAAATCCGTATTACTCCTTTAACCAATATTTTGATTAGAATAGTATTGTAAAATTTTAATTATTCTCTGTCAATCTTTGTACTTTGACAACATTTATTACTTCGCATTCGAGGTTTTATCTGATTGATTGATACCTGAGCGATCGACGTTGTGCATATGGCTAAGTTAGCAGTTTCTAAAGCTAATGATGACAATTTTTCTTAAGATAATTGACCAGCTGCTGCACAACATATCTTACATTCTGCCGACTGGAAAGAATTGTGTGCAAATAACCGATAAGTGCGCTGGTATCTAAACTATTGAATCCTTCGATGATTGCAATTGATCTACCCAATGGGAGTATAATAGTAAAACCAGGAACAGAATTTCTCCGCAAACAAACGAAAAGCTGGTTTTGGTAAATTGGAATCTCCCGTACAAGGACGACCATGCAATTGCACCAAAACAGTCGATAATCATAAACCTCAATTATTGTCATCTGATGAAGAGGTTGATTAATCGGGGAATTGTTGCAACTCATATTAAAAACATAATTCTTCGATAAGTATTCTCTTTTGGCTTACTGTGTTTTTGTGAAATTTATAGAGAACGAGGATTTATTTGTAGCTTTTCTTTCTGCTATCTGAATGGTTGCAATTATTTTTCATAAAAATATAGAGCAAGCCATTTTCTTCAAAATACAGAAATCGTCATTTTATATTCAATGTTATTTTATCACTATTTTAAATTTCATATTTAATTCAGTGATACATAATAATGAAGGTATTTATGTTCCGTTAAGTATATGTAAAGCTGTGATACACTTGCCGTGATGAAATTAGCATAATTTTTAGCAAAAAAGTTTCCACACTTCTTGCGAACATTCTATTCCCCCAATTCATTTAATTTTACGAATGTTATATACCCCGAATCATATATAAAAATGAGTTGTTGTTTATAACAAAGCCGCAACTCTATTTATTGTATTACAGGTAGAGGGCCTTGGCCGGATGCACTTTGTCGACAGAATAGCTACTGCTATGTTTATTTACTTCAATGGCATGATGCACTAAACCCATGTTGTACACCTTCACCGGGCAATATTCTTAGTATTATATGTATTAATTATTCAGAATGCAATTCAGAAATTAATATTCATAAAGGAAGATCCATGCTGTGTAATCTAAATTGAAAATAATCATTTCTCCTGTAAACATACTATGTAGAAAATAAATTAATCAGAGCTATGAGTAAGCAACAAGTTAGGCAAACATTATTTTAACAAATACATCTTTAATTTGGAAATGAAAACAAATGTTTTATAGCTTAAATAAAACAATCATACGATTTTTACATCCAATCCATGACACTTCATTTTGAATTGCAATCTCTAATCTTATGGATGCTAAATCAATTATCATTTTATATAATTAAATTCCGTGACTCGCAGTGTCATTCTATAGTTTCTAGATTGCGTCCCAAATTTCACCATATGTACTATTATTTTATTTGGTGCAGGGCTCTGCACAGAATGTTTTGTATCGGGTTAATTTTGAGCATCTTAGTACCCTGTAACAGTTTTAATTTTTAGCCGTTTATTGATTATCAGACCGCGACACGGATGCCGTTCTTTGCGACACTCTACAGACCTCCCCTCTGGAGCAACAGTCAATTGCTTGCTCGATTGAAGCAAATATCATTACTGAAACGAGTCTGAGTCACTAACTAAAATTACCTTCACTCTTCGGGTAATAGTTCCTTCATATGATTATGGCTACTTTGCAATGCATTAGCTTTTATTAGTACACACGGATGGTATTTGTTGGCAGGTCAATGAGTGTGCTTTCTGCAGCATTTGCATATATCACTATCTTGAACAGCACAGTTGGCTTGCGTTTCATTGCAGCGGAATTACTGAGATATGGCTCCATCAACAGGGATTAAAGTGGTCATGTTGCAGTTTGTGGTTAGAGAAGGGACAGGCATACAATTGTCGTTGTAAAAGTAGAACTGTGGTTTGCGTAGTATGCATCTCACATACTGGGCCGCTGGCTCAATCTGGGTTACTGCCGTCATCGCGGCGCTGAGTCCAATATTGACTCCGCAGTTTTTGTCAGCGAGCTCCCCAGTAAAAAATCCGATGTGTTTCACTCACATTACTTTCTCTAGCTATTCAGAAACAAACTATTCTTACATAAGGCTCTTCTATCCACAGCATGCTACTCAACACAAATGTTATCAGAAACGCTCTTTTCACTTACTCCTAAGTAGAAGGGAATTTAATAGGCTAAAGCGACAGTCAAATCCTTTATGAGATTGTCATTGAAATTCGGTTCTCCTTCCATGGTCAGGGGTAAAACAAAAGAGATATGAAAGGGATGAGGGTTTCCCATTTGAGAAAAGTCTAAATACTTTAAAATTCAAAGCAATAACAGGGAAAAGCCCTGAAATATTAACCTCTACAGAAAACTATGCCACATAAATTGCTTGTTTTAATAAGATCTACATTTTTATGCCGTAAGATTTTTTTCTCTTTCTGTTTATCAGTTATGCAAAAGTCATACAGAATGTAGAGAATTTCAGGGGCCATTCCCAAGAAGTTCCGGATATATATATATATATATATATATATATATATATATTGCTATTTTTACTATAGACATGTTAAATCAAAATCGTTAACACCAATTTTAGAAACTCTAAAGTTTCGAAAAATGTTCTATGTAAAGGGTAGTTAGGATTCGTAAAAGATTCGTATAGCATCCTTGGAAGATACGAAACTTAAATACCAAGTTTAGTATTTATCCGACTTTTCGTTTTTGATTTATGCTACTCACAGACACAAATACATACTCATACACTCCCACACACACACACACACACACACATACACATACACAGATGCATAAAAGCTGCCAAGCATCGTCATGTCAAAGAGATACGATCCCCAATATTGCACTCTGGACCTCATCTGCATGGAAGGAGGCAGAGAATGGAGCGGTCATCCGTTAGATATTCACGTCTCACTCTGCAGTGTTTCAAGATTTAAGAATATGCACCGTAATGCAATCTTAAATGTTTTGAACACTTTTTCAGCCACTTGAGCAAAATTTGACGGTGTATAGTGAAGCAATGACATTTCAGGAAGAAAACTTTAATACGTTTTCTTGGCCTTGCTCTGCCTCTGTGGTGTGTGTGTGTGAGTGTGTGTCTGTGTATGTGTGTGTGCGCTTGATGTTGAAGGGGATTACACACTGCATAATTAGCTTATTGTAAGTCAGACCCCAGGAGGATAGAATGAGCTGAGAGTCATATCAACGGGCGGCCTAAACCGGGCGGCGGGGCAAGAGCCGCCTTGTAGGGTTTCTAACATACTCCAAGCAGTTTTATTTCGACACGTGGAGGGCTAGCAGTCCGCGCTCCAGGTCTGACCGAATTCCCAGAGTCAACAGACGACAAACCCATCCCGCTGCTGAAATATGTATTTTCGCCACCATGGAAGGGCGCCACCACAGTATTCCTCGCCTACACTTACAACACTCAAAGAGATCGGCCGGATGAAATAGAAATGAAATGAAGGGACAGGAAGTGCAGGGAATGAAGATACTTCCCCCGGAATTGACTATTGACCCGGGAAACCCCCCGGAAAACCCATGGGCCGGCCGTAGGAATCGATCTCACGACCTCCCGAATGCCAGTCTCAGACGAAGCGCCTGAGACATCTGGTTCAGGGCCTCTGTGGTGATATTTGCTATAAATAGGTATTGAGATGTACCCCAGGAACCATTCAGTCAAGAAGGATACTCCTGTCACAATCGCAGTGAGTGCTTACTGCTTGTGAGAAGGGGAGGGGGAGAAATTACTATCACACTTTAAGTTTATATCTTTTTTGAGACGACTTATTACCATGGATGAAACTTGGATAAATCACTTCGCTCCAGAAAGTAAATCACAATCAGAACAGTAGATTCCACCAGGTGAACCTACTCCAAAAAAGGAAAAGTCAATTTTGTCAGATAACAAGCTTATGGCGAGTATTTTCTGGGATGCAGAGTGAATTATTTTTATTGATTACTTGGAAATCTTGTTTCATCACGACAATGCTCCGGCCCATCGTTCAGTCACTGCAATGGGAAAAATATGTGAATTAAAGTTGGAATTGCTTGAACATCCACCCTATTCGCCAGATCTAGCACCCAGTAACTACTACCTGTTCCCAAACCTCAAAAACTTTCTTGGAGGACGAAGATTTCTCAGCAAAGAGGAGGTTATTGATGCGGTAAACGGCTGTTTTGAGGACCTTGATAAATCGCGCTACAGAGATGGTTTAATTAAATTAGAACACCAATATGAGAAATGTATTATCCTTTCTGGACATTATGTTGAGAAATAAAATAAAAAAAAAGGTTAAATGCTGTTTTCATTGAGAGGCTCGGGACTTAACAGCCAACCCTAATATTGCTTTTCGTTGGACAAAGTATGTTGCATAAAATCCTTAAAGGCTCATAAAATATTAGTGATTTATTCCTATTAGCCTTTAAAGCTATCTTAAACTTGAAGCAATATACCTCATATTGTAAATTATATGATGCAGTATAAAAATGAAGGCTAGGCGATTTCGGACTTCAAACAATGTATCATATATCAAACAAGTTGTTAATTTCCCACATTATATTTGTAAGAGAGATATACATTTTATTATTTCAGTTATTAAGACTTAATATTATTCACTGCGAGCAGTTTTACTAGACCCGCTCTGTTGAAAATGTTCATAAAAGACAAATTATTCCAAATTTAAATTTAATGTGACTGAATACTTCTAAGTGTACAAAATCTGCCTCGAACTATCGGTTCTCTTAACAGTTATTTGGAATGAAAAACGAAATATTTCATTGCCATATCAGCTTAATACCTTGGTAAAATCAGCAAGTAAATCAGAATTAAATCTGTTTTAATTGCAGTTCCAAAAAATATTTAACTAAAAAGGTTAACAGCATGAAATGTAAACAAAACAAACACAACTAAAGAGTGACAAAATCATTTTTTATTTTTTCTGCAAAAATGTTTTTTGTTATTCAAAAACATTTGTAGCTTAAGTGATGTATTAGAATGCATTTATTCTTAGTCTGTGATAGTTTAACAACTGTTTAACAATTGCAACCGGTCATTCATACCACACATTATTGAAGCTTGATTTGATGCTGATTATGGCGCTTATGGTTTATACGTACAGAGCAAGATGTCGCTTTCGGGATGTCCAGGGTTCGAAATGAAATGAAATAGCGTTTTATTTATGGACGCTATTTAACTGCTCTGGTTCTAGCGTCCCATTCTATATTGGGCGTGAAAGACCGCTAAATTTTGCTTAGAAGCCTTTCTATCAGGTTTGAAGTTCTTTTACGTGCCGTAAATCTACGACACGGGACCCACGGCTTTACTTCCCTTCCGAAGGAAGCCATGATAAGAATTTTTACACCCGAAAAAATCCATCGTCCTCCGCCTGGTTTGAACCCGCAACCTTGGGTATATGAAGTTAGCATGGTAACCATTACACCACGAGGGCGACAACCAGGGTTCGATTTCAGATGACCGTTTACTCTGACCCATGGGTTTTACGAATCGGCAGGCGAATGCTGGGGTGGCTCATCTTCTACCTCGACTTTCCTGTACCCATCTTTTCCTTGTCATCTGTTTCAAAGTTAAAGGACCCGGCGATGGTATTCGTTGGGTTGCGGCCTAGCGATAGGTGCGCACTTTGTAGGGGTTTCCTCCCTGCCGTAATTGTGGCTCAGCTAGGTGTTGTCTCTGGGATCCTACAGGAGTAAGACGCTCCTTCGGATACCGTCGGGGGTGTGGGCCTGTTAGTGTAAGCCGGGCGACATCGAATGCTTTCGATCTGGAGACATTGAGGACTCTCGACCATCCTTGCAACCGTCGTCACCCAGATCTGGTCACCCTTAGGTTCTCTCCCTTCATCCTTCCCTTCTAGAGGTTACGGTAGAGACACAAAGGGCCAGGAGTCTATGTGTGGTGATATGCTCCGGTTGCAGACGTCCTTCCATCGTCTCTAGAGTTACCTTAATGGGTTATAAGTAGGAAGTTAAATGCCTTATATCTTAAGTCATCCCTCAAAGATACGTAAAGAAGCGTCAAAACAATATCTCTGAACTGTAACAGATATTCAGCACCGCGTACATACTTCGGTCAAGCATCTAGAAAAACTGAGAAAGGAATCGCCTTAGCTTAGAGGGAGAATGGATTTTGAATCTAAATTTGTGTACAATATGCTGCATTACTTATGAATAAATCCACGAAGTTCCAACTCTGTAGCTTTAATAGTTTTAGTCATAAATGTTTTTGTGTGTAAAATGTGTGTTTACAAAATTTGTCTCATCCTGCAGTTTTAATGCACTGAATATTCTAGAAACTTTGATTACCAAAAGTAAGTATCAGATAATTGATATCTGCTTCCTGTGCAGAATAAAACTATTTATAGTACTGATGATAAAATGTTTGTATATTTTGCTCTCATGTTATGTACTTTATTGTTTAGTTAATAAAATATTATACATAAATATTATGGATATAGGTTGCCCAAAATGTACACAAATGAAATGCGAGAAAATTGAGCTTAAATATTATATGTGAATGGCATTTAAATGGTGCAGACTTCTAAAATGATGCAGTTTATTAAGTTACAAACATCGAAGCTCCACAAAACTTCGGAAACACCCACATAAACCAAGACTGGCAGAATTTATTTTACCAAAAAAAAAAAAAAAAAGAAGTGATTTTTGACCAAAAATGGCATATTGACAACCATTTGCACCGTTAACATGCTTCCTATTTACAACTTTGAAGACCTCCTTGTCACATCTCTACATCCTGACGCTAAGTCACGAGGATTAGCTCTCGCAAGGACGTTTCGTTTACATCTGTAGTTTTCTTTTATTAGAAACTTACCTCAAGCTTGGACCAGACTTAAACATCTTCGGCACCTCCGTGCCCTTAGAGAGCTTTATCCGAACTGAAAACCCCACATTATTGATCTAGGCTGAGTCTAGAAGCACTAACAGAAGAATTGCCATTGTCCACCAGTACGAAAAATCGCAGTTTCCGGAACATGACCTTATGAATGCCCTTCCACAGTTTTATATCATCTAGGCATGCATGTGTTCTGTAGCCCAGGGGGGTAAACAATTCTTTTGTTTCATTCACTTTTTTTTCTGGTTCATGAACCTCATTGCTGTTGTAACATTCAGAAAATTCCTAGAAAGTTTAAGGGACAGTGGCAGTGAAATTTTAACTACAATAGACAAAAATCGAGCTCTGGATATATAGAGAGAATCAATATTTAACTGTCCTCCACTCGCTTCGGTCTCTACAGCTGTTTAAAGAACTTATAATACACCTGTTGCCTAGCATACTATGTATTTCATTGCATAGCGTTTTTCTCAAAACTACATTTTTACACTTTCAAAATCCTCCACGCGTTTCAGTTGTTGTTTAAATACAACTACAATGTGCAGAAGTATCATTGCAATATTAAAAAGCGCAAAATTATTCTAAAACCAATATAATTTTCAAAAAAATATATTTGTGAGAAAATGATTAGTTTAAAATTGCTAACTTTTAAAAAATATACTAACTGAATAATCAAAGAGTGTGAAATATCCCTCTTTAAGGTTTTGTCGACTAATTTCCTGAAATTTGAGGCCCGTGGGGAATTTTGTTTATGAAACAAATTTAAATAATATAATTTATGAAATGGTTTATATGTTCCAAAATATTTAACTGCTTTGGGTGAAAATTGGTATTCTTAGTTAGTTTTAACATAATAACAATGCAATCACAGTAAAACTTACAGAAAAATCTATACAGAAATATACAAACTTGAAAGTTCACTTCCAGTGTCCCTTAATCAGACCTACTCAGCACGAATGGATCACCATGGATCTGCAATTTTACACTTTGGTTTTTAGTTAACCATTGGCTTAGCCAAAGATTTTAATTCAATCTCGTTATTGGTTATTGAGTAGGCTCTCCATCAGACTTTTCCAAGTTGTTTCTCTTTCACCCTGGATTTTGTCTGAGAGAATCAAACAAGCTTACTTTAATACGCCCTTTTTCTTAGAAAAGCAATTACAAGAGAGTATCTGAGCTCCGCCTCTCACGGGCGATTGGCAACAGGCTTAAGGCAAACATGCTCCCTGCACAGAAACAAAGGCGTGTTATTTCTCTGATAACCGAGTGAGTGACTCGCATTCGGCTGGGTCCAGACTTGATCCCGGGGACCACCAACTCTGACCTATGGGTTACTCCTAGTTTCCCTAGGATCGGTAGGCGGATGCTTGGATGGTTTTTTATCTGCGACGACTTCGTTTTCATCATTTCACCTTCATTCCATTTCCTTCTCATTTTCAGGTGTGTTTCCAGGTTCCTGGCCCTGAGTCTTCGAGCTCCAAAATATCCTGACTTCCACGCTCCTCTGTGGTCTGTCTGCTTGCGGCCTGCAGTCTTTTGTGGCTTGCTCACTGCGTCCCTTCCACCTGGAGTTTGTTAGCCACCATACATCTGTCTGAGTCCCGTGCGCGAGGTGTCCCCTTCCGTTTTCTAACCTATACCTATTTCCACGAGAAGGTCTGATTCTGACCAGTAGAATTATTTGCTTTACTTCTGTTGATTGTTTAAGGGAGGAACCTTGTTGTAAACAAGAAGCAAGTATCCATGTAAAAGAGTAAACGCAATTTTCGATGTAGAAGGTAAAGGTACTGACGACGAAAGGGGCCCCCTCAACCGAGGCTAAGCACTGCAAGTAGCCTCCTGGCTCGTTTTGCTTCTACCGTGGCCCTGGGAGGCTGAGATGGAGGGGCAGGGCAGACTTACGGAGCGACCAGATCCGAATCATGAACAGTGAAAGCATGGACAACATACTAATATTTCAGAAAGAACGCATCCAACGTCGCTAGGCGCACTCCCACAAACTCCTGAACCCCCAATGGCACTGTGGAAGGAGCGCCCTAATCGAAGGAACTTAGAGGCGGATCCGGACCGGAAGGCCCCCACAAAGATACCAAGAAGAAACCTTTACAGACCGCACAACCACCGTCCAAACGCAATCCTCCGAACAACGCCGCCTAGTCCTTTAACCATGAAAAACATGACAAGAGAGTTATGGGGTACAAGGAATAGTGAAAAATAAAGCCATGCTAGTATATTAATCATTCCAGAATTCGCCTGGCGACCCTGGAAACTGCGAAAATTCCAGAGGTCAGAGTGGGCTTTGTCGGGAATAGAACCTGGAAACTTCTACTTTCAGGCCGCGGATGCTACCGCCTGAGGCATCCCTCTCGGTTTCAGTGTTGTAGCTTGAGTGTTGCGTTTCCCTTAAACAGTGCCAAAACATCTTCTTAAAATTATAATTATTAAGCTTCTTAACGTGTTGTGACACTAACTGTCAATGAAAAAAAAATGCATTTGCTTGCATTTGGCTGTTACACCATTTAAACAGGAGTTTTACAACACTGTGGAAGAAAGAAGTTACAAAAGTATATGAAACAATTATGTATTGGCTCATATTATAAAATCTCTGCTTCTTCAGTAATCAAAGTTTCTCTCTTCGTTCGTAGCGGGAAGGCTCAGGCGGTTTCGTCTGTGACCCGCATTCTGGAGTTCACGGGTTTGATCCCCGAGCCCGTCCCACCAGACCCATAGATTTCTTTGGGTTTCTCCGAGTCTCCAGGCGAATACTGGGTAGGTTTCTTTCATCTCCCGGATTTGCTGTTTCTCCATGTCGTGTGGGTTGCCATTTCATTCATGCTTCATACCATTGGTTCCTTTCAGGGGTGGAACTGTTGGCGGTGGTACTCGGTCTGGTATGGCAAGGGTATTGCCGGAATGAGGACCAACTCTGCCGGGGGCGTTGAACCCCATATGGGGTGGGGACCGTCTGCCTTTTCGATTGTCTGCGTGCTTCATCTGAAAACCGTAAGGACCCTGTCATTGCTCTGCTGTCGCTCCTGGTTCCGGTTGCTAGTTGAATCCTCTCATCTCAACCCTTCCTCTCGGGAACGCCTCATTCCTAGATTCAGTGCCGAGTCCCTTCCGTCCGCATCCCATCCCTATCTCATTCTCTCTTAGATCATGGATAACAAAATTGCTTCCTAATCAAATATGGTGTTCAGCATGAATATAACATACAACACATCTTCCTCATTAAATATTTATACTTTTATTATGTAGATTCTGAAGGTTCAAGATCAACTGCATGCATTGTCTTATATGTCACAGTTACTTAGCGGAAAATGGTTACATAGGTTGAAAATATTGATCTTGGTACCTATAACAGCAATCTGCATTTATACATTCATCGCATTGAACAAGCATGTCAAGGTCACCTAACGTGGCTGTGGCTCGTGTCGTGCTAAAATAGTGATGTGCATCATTAGAATGTATTGCAATAGTTAGAAATGTCAATCGAAAAATCCGATTTTATTCGGATATAAAGAATGTTTATTTTCGCAAAATCCTTGCTGTAGTAGCATAGATAAGTTACTAAATTTACCAGTTTTCGTTAGGATTTAAGATTACGATGTACATAGGCGTTCTGGTTCTCGAATAATATGAAAAGGCTTTAGTGCACATTACCTTGTAATATCAAAACACATAATTTCCTGCAATTATTTTCTAGTAATTAGAGCGGTAATTAATTGCATGAATATCGAATTGTGAAAGCATACCGTTACTGATTTACACTAGAACACATAATCTGAAATGGAATTCTGTATTTTTTAAATAAGGATACATATAAACATATTTCGTCTTTTAAGGTTATCTACCTGTTTCAGACTTATGTGCGAGTTATGGCTCAGCAATTTGAGGTTATATTCCACAGCTTATATTCTATCCATTTGAGTTGAGGTTAAATTGAATAGGCCGAGGAATATTCCCTCGCAATATAAGGAGACCTTCATTTAGTAATTAGTTCCTAACTATCTTTGCGGTACTCAATCCTAGATTTGGCTAAAAATATTTTGGGTTGAATTCAATACAAGGCATAGCTAATGTTCTAAGCTCCACGTGGGCACACACTTCTGTTTATTACCTAACAAGAAGGGGGGAGTTAAAATAACTTTTATGACTGTTAACTAGCTAGAAAAAGTAAATAAACAACATTACTAAGCAATGCGTTAAATGTTGCAATAGCAGTTTGGTTTCATTTACAAGTACAACAATTTCCACCTGTCACCAGTGGGTGACTAGTGCATCTGCTCCAAAACGTTGATCTCTTCGGCAGTACTACAAATATTAATGCACATGCTTAGCACAAAGTTTATGCTTTATAGTTGGTATGTAGCGTTTTAGTATAATATTTATGACTAATTGTTGAAACAGTATAATATTTATGACTAATTGTCGAAACTGTTAAACAAAGGAAAGTAACATAAGATACTTTAAACTTTCTGGCACGAGGATGGCATAATATCCGGATCGTCTTACCGATAAACGCGACTTGAAAAGAGATTTGGGAATATCGACTGTGAAGCAATTAATAGTGTAATAATATTTTAAGAACGAATGTAAAATCGGCTACCTGGGTAGCAATCCAATAACCGATAGGCGACTATTGAATAATTCTATAGTTTTCATTTGATCACTATGCTACAAGAGAAACAACGCCTCAGCTTTACTGTTAGCCAACTTCTCTAGTGATTTCCTTGCTCGGTCAAAATGGCCCTGTGCTGTTTATAGGTGCACATCACTGTTGGCACATCTTTAGGAAGATCCAGAGCAGGTTGGCAACTAGGGCTTATTGAAGTGCGATGCGATCATCGTGTATTAGGTGGCTCAATAGCACCGTGTTTCGCGTGTGCAGAAAAACATTCGTGCGTTATAAAAATTGCAAAAATCCATAGGTTAAATTCAAACATGTGCTGGCCTGTGGCGTTGTAAGCGAGAGCGACATTCGTACTTCCCCCCTTCCGTATCAGCGTAAACGCTCGTTGAGAGGCTTGCACTAGAGTCCGTGTTGCTATATAAGAACAGTGTAAACTGGGGCGGTATTGCTCATACCCGGGTGCAGGTTATGGTTATAAGAATGGTGTAGGTTTGTGGTTGGATTAGTTCAGGTTTTTTTTTTATTAGCATGGAAACTCTCTTTCAGGGTGTGGTGAAATGTTGATGCTGTGATTTATTACGTATTACTGGTGAGTATTTAAACAACTATTTCCCTCTTTCCCAGGTAGCCTGTTCGACTCCACTACGGACTCTAAAAATCACACCTTGGTTGTGCGGAGGTTCCTCACCAAGTGCCTCACAGTTAAAAGGGAGCCTGTTCGGTTCCGCCACGCATTCTAAATTTCACATCTTACTGGTACGGAGGTTCTTCACCAAGTGCCTTAAAATGTCGCCTGATCAGCGGGAATCATTGTCTTGTGTCCCGTTAGTCCCCTCGTGCAGGGTCCATTCATATTCACCCCTTCAGTTCAATGCACGTAGCGGTATCTTGTACCCCGAGCTTGTGACTTAAACGTGTTAAAAGTCTTTCTACCCTTCCCATTTTCACTATACATTTATATTTCCTCTTCTTAATAATTCTTTCCCCCAGGACAAGACATGTACTGTCTCAAAACACAAGTTAAGTTAACATGCTGCCAATTTCAATTACAGAACCTTTAATTTTTAGAGAATAAATTCACTTGTTAGGTTCACAAGTAATTAAAAAGACTATTTAACCTATCCTTATCCGCCAATTACTAGTTTTGTAGTTGTGTATTGCTGTTGTTATTTAATATTAGAGACCAGATTCATTGTATGGTTAAATCAAAGCATTAAGTTGCCATAACAAAACAAAAAAAAAAAGAGTGCATGAGAAACACATACTGTTTCACTGTATTATTATTACTACTATTATTATTATTATTATTATTATTATTATTATTATTACTATTATTATTACTTCTACTACTAAAACTACTTTGCTTATATAGCAGAGTAGCCATTGATATTATACAATACAAGAAAACGATTATAGGTAAACACGAAACCGCGGAGTGTTACAGATTATTATTATTGATGTTGTTGTTATTATTACTATTATTGTTGTTGTTATTATTATTATTATTATTATTATTATGTCGCATTATACTATAAGAGGAAATCAAAGCATTAAAGCGTTGTAAGGAAAACATGCAAAAACGAAGGCAGGTAAAATTTCACTGTATTACGTGCTCTCAGTTTGCATGTTCATTGTTATGAATGTTTTATTTTCACTCTGCCAAACAAAGTAATGATGATCATCATGATAGTAATAACAACAATAAGAAAATAATAATGATAATCATTATCATAACACTGATCGGCAAATACTCAGGTATATCCCGTGGAGTTCTGCAATGTTATAGCGCACGAAGGGCTATATTTTCAAACGAAATACAGTGCTGTTGGGCCACCTGGTATGTGAAAACTTTCAATAATTTTTCACCAGAGTTTATGATAAAATTTTACCAAATTTTACCAAGATGTCGATGATATGACATTTAATAATCTTTCGAATCCAGTTTCAAAACTAATAGTAATTTTTGGAAGTAGTTTATGTTGAAAGGACATTTTGCCATAAAGTTTTAACAACTCGACGTAGAGAAACATAACTGATAACAAACGTAGTAACATTTAACACATTTCTAACAACTTCAGAGTGAATATGGTTAATATCGTTGAAATCAGCCATAAGTAAATTATAAGAAGCTATTTACATTGTTCTGTGAATTATGTTGATATATTAGAATACATTCTGAAGAACGAATATCCCATGTGCGCATACTATTACTTTTCCCCACCAAAAACTGTTTCCAAATTCTATAACCTTTTCTGTTTGCTTTCATGTTCAATTGCAGAAGCAGTTTATTATTTAAGATTAGTGCCCTCTGAACTGTGTATGTGTAAAACATTTCTAAGACACAATGAATAAAATGTGCGTTGGTTCATTATAATATAAGTGCTCCCATTAATGTTCCTTCAAATACAACGTTTCTGACATGATAAATATTCGATAGAAATGTGTGAACAGAACAGTCCATTCTCCCATAAAACAAGTTTTTCAAAATGCGATCGTCGTAAGCGTGCATTCAGTGCTTCAAACAGACCTAACTCTATCGTATGTATCGCAGAACGTAGAGTGCAGGATTCATGTGACTGAGCTTGAAGTTCCTGGCTTAAAGCAACTTCTTTAATTGAAACACATTCAATTTACGAAACAAAAAGGAAGTTGTTGGGAGTGGTAATAACGTATAAATATTTTGAAGGCACCTTATATACTTTGGACATTTTCTTTTTCCAATAATGCATTTCCACTCATTTCATAATAATTCTTCCATGTTTATAGACGAAATTGAAGTTTCTCCACAGCTGCATGCGACTTCTGAAAAATAATTCAACCCAAACAGCTTTTATTATTTTTCCCTGGCAGAAAGTGTGTAATTTCCTATATAATGTAGCTAAGAGTGTATATGTACAGAAACGTATTTATTCATCAGAGGAACGAATGATGCTTAAGTCAAATAATTATGCATTGATTTTTAAAGTATATACTTTGAGTACTTAGATTTAAGATTCGACACAGACGGGGCCCCAGGACACTGGGACTTTGTGGCCTTTTGCCTCTTACGTAACGTTAGGGATGGAGGAATAAGGTGTGAGACCCGTAGGGCGATCCGGACGACGACGGGCGCATGCATGGACGGGATTCCTAACGCTACAGTTGGAACGCCTCCGACACCACCATAGGTTGCGCTCACGGGCCCCGAGCCTCCCAACGTATGCACCACCAAAGAGAATTCGAAATCCGAAGGCAGTTCTCTGCCGAGTGTTCCCGACGACGACGCACGGATAATATTTTACAATGCGCAATCCGAACGTCCAGCCCCAACGTGCCGAACCCATCTTCTGGTCCTTCAACTCTGAAAGAGATGATTAGAAAATGATGGGAACACGAAATAGTGGACCGGAATATTCGGGGGATATAAAGGATCTACCCAGAGTTTGCCTTGCGGATCGGGTAAACCCCTGAAAACCCCATTGGTCAGGTAGGCCGGCCGGCCTGCCGGCCATGAGAATCGAACCCGCGACCTCCCGAATGCGGACCATAGACGAAACTGCTCGATCAGCGAGCACTGAAAATATGTTTAGAGTGATACATCTGTAAAATCTGAAACATTCACAGTATATATGCTATCTTATTTAAATTAATACCAGTTATTTCACACAATAGCAGTGATGTGTTTTGCTACATATCAAAATTCTAGTTTGTAGGTATATTTGAATAAGAGTTTTATTTTTTAAATTCATTTTTCTAATAAAATTGGAACTGATTGTGCATTTTTTAAAGTTATTCATATAAAAATCCAGTTTTACGGTAAATGAATATTTCTGCTATATCGCAATTTTACACCAGCAGTAATTATTATAGAAAAAGTGCTTTTCGTAGTCCCCAAAGCTTTTAATTTTTCCAAAATTAGTAATTTGCTTCTTAAAATTGGAGCATTAATTGGAAAAACTATATGTCCATTTCTTTGCCGTATTTTTGAAGGTCAGTGTACAAAGTTTGAAACAAATTAATAAAAACGTCATGGTGTGGAGCAATTTGAGTATGGAAAAGTGTTGGAAAAGGTTTTGCGAGATAACAAGGTTTAAAGTTGAGAGTGTCTATTAATAAGCATGTGCTTGCCCATCTAAACGTTCAGTTAATTGCTAATTAGGGTACACCAAGTGGGAAAAAGCTATGCACGAGCGTTGGAACTTTAACAATGGCAAATATTTATTTACAACAGATACAAAAGAGTCACATGTTACTAAGTCTTACTGCCATTCAATGTAGTCGACATCATTGCGTAAAACCCTTTGCAGCGTCTGTTGTGTTGGTAGTTGGAATGGAACGGTTTATTGCCTATCTCTGGAACAGTTCTGAAGCAAATGCCACGAAGTGCTTCATTCATCTTCGCGATCAAGTCTAAGTCACAAGGGCTTAAGTCCAGTGTCGCTGCTTCTTTCTCAGAGCTGGTCGCAGATTATGTTCCAAAAATGAACAGTAATACTGCGCTTTTCCGTTCTGCTGTGGAAGAAGGTAATACATTTGGATAACATCATAGTCCTGCACGATAACTTTCACAGTGCTGGGGTTCTGACGAACTTTCAATCTTTCGATCTTCTACTTTCGAATTTTCTGATCCTTCGACGACACCTTCTGCAGAACCCACCCATCTTTTGCACAACAGTTCTCGGCCACATACAGCGCCAGCTCTGCTGATTTGTTTGTTGATGGAACTGCGAAGCGCTGCACAATCCGCCATCCTTCCCGGTCAGCTCTTATGACTAACTTGATTCCGAAGATGAAGGAACTACTTCGCGGCATTTTCTGGAGAACTGTTCCAAGGATACATCAGGCAGTAGACCGCTCCATTCGAACTCCCAGCAAAACAGGCGCTGCTAGAGGTACCCTACGACTTCCATATCGATAGCAACGTGGTGTACTCAATGCTGGTGGCTACTTTGAACGACAGTAAAACTTGGTAACATGTATATCTTTTGTATCAGTTATAAATAATTAGTTGCCACTATTAAGGTTCCAATTCTCGTAGTTTCTCATATTTGGAATTCGTTATTTTATTATGAAAAAAGAGTATTTTTTTTTAATTTGTTCACCTTTTTTGTCAAATTTCACAGATGTTTCACCTAAGGACACTGACTGTACTCTCAACACTTATGAACTAGAAATTATTCGGTTCTTTTAAAATGTAAGCCAGTTATGAAGAGCTTCCATTTTCAGGAATTTCACTGAGAGATATTTGATTCAAAAGTGTGATATCACGCAAACTTGGCCTTCTCGCTCACCAAGGCAGCGGGTTTCAATCCCAGGCGAATCCATGTGGGATTTGAGGTGGACAAAGCAGCGCAGAGGCTGGTTTTCTCCGGAATCTTCGGTTTCCCCTGCCATCGCATTCCAACAGTGCTCCATCTTCATGAATCATCAGCCTGCGGTGCCACAATAGCAAAAAACAGGTGTTAAACACTATAAAATGGTCATTACAATTTCATATAAGTGCTTATAATCTCTCCATTCAAGTTAAATGTATGCTGAAAATAGTCGTAAACTTAGTAATATGAGCTTTTGGCAAATAAAATAGCAAACAAGTATTTTTTTTCGGATATCGTTTTTGTTGCCAATGAGCCTATTAGACAAAGACAGCGCAAAATGTTTTATATATTAATTAAACTATGAAAACCCTAATATATTACACGAAACATTTGAGAACTCTTAATGCTAAAGAAAAAGTTTTTCGGCATAACTGTATATTTCAATTATCTCTAAAGTTTTGGGATAATCTCTTGTGATTCAGTAGTTGTTCAAAATTACATAAAATTCATTCATAATGAATTATATATCGGCTATTCACATAAAATTCAGAATATATAGTTGATCGTGTAAATCGCTTAAACACACTATACTTCAATAAAAATCGTTAATACATGTTTTTATTTAACAACTAAAAAACAATTTTCTATGTTGACATATATCAATGATGTTTAGCGCCTGCTTTTACTCCACAGTACATCATAGGCGGTGGATAATTATAGCATACGAAATAAAATGTAATGAAATAATAATAGAGAAACGAAATCTCAGAAGGAAATTATAGCGTACCTCCCCGGTATTGACCAACTATGAGTACAGAAAAAGTGAAAATGAAAGAAAAGGAAAAAGAAAACTCACTCAGGGAGTGTGGTATTGGCGGGATTTGAACCGGCAGTTTACAAGTCACGAATCCGTGTCTTACTGACCCTGTAATTTTGCATAGAAATGGCAGTTTGCAAAAGAAGACTTTCTTGAAAATCTTCACTCCCTATACTTGGAAGAAGCTAAAGGTAATTAGCACGTGTGATATTCATTCGAATTTGTGTTACTTTCTCTAGCAGGTATGTAAAATGTATATAGCAAATAGAGAAGGTATTGTACTCCACCCAAAGATTCAATATGGAGATTTCATCGGAAGTATATGTTTTGAGACCCCTGAATAAAAAAATAATTTTAGAAAAATATCCGTGTGTGTAATAGCCGCGCGTGTGGGTGAGGCTGTGGGCAGCATAGCTCAAAAGCGAAAAGTCGCTTACAAATCAAATTTAGTATTTAATTTCAGTACCTTTAAAGGATGGGACACAAGGATTTCAGAAATTTACCCACCCCAACTACCTTTTACATGGAATGTTTTTTGAAAATTTTGATTTTCACAAAAATGATTCAAACGATTTTGATTAAAATGTATAAGATTATGTCATGACAAACGAAATGCATGTCTTGAATGTTATGGAAATAGCCTCTGAAAACTTCTTCTCTCTGGATGACTTTTGTATAAGTCGTAAACCGTTAGAGATAGGCAAAAAATGACTACACAAAAAATGTAGATCTCATTAAAAAACACAATTTATGTCATATACTTGTTTTCCGAGATATTCCTTGCTATTTGGTTTCAATGTTAAACTACTTAAGGTTTTCCCAAACGGGAAGACATCTTTCGTTTCATCTATCTTTTGTTTCACAACTGGTCATGCAAAGCGAACCGAAATTCAATTGTTTCACATAACGACCTACTTTTTAAAAGATTTGACTATCGCTTTAGCCTAGCGTACTACCTTATTTCCCTTCTACTTAGAAGGAACTAGTGCCACATTTCTGCTAATGCTTATCTCGATTCCCACATTGTAGCTAAAGGACTAATCTTTAGTCATTTAGTTTTGTAGTGAAAGTCAGTGAATGTAACACATCGGGTTTTTAATTGTGTTCAGATTACACACGTGTAATACCCAATTGTAGGTACAATGCCACACGAAAGTTGTAAAGACGGTAAACATGTGTTACAGTAAATGACAGAGAAAACGTTAAAATATTCCAAAAATGTCTGCCAATTAAAAAGTCGTCGGCATCTATGAGTTATGCGTGTTTAACCTTTAAATTCAGCACTAAAACTCTTCGTTGTGGTTTCTCTTACTGGAAAACTCCATCCGTCAAAACCTAGATGCTCAAGTACCCAACGTGCGTCTCATTCGCTGCAAAAGAAATTAACTTCGTTAATTACACCTTTAGAATTTGCCTGTGAATGCTAGGAGGGGTTTATAATCCGAATAAACAACCCTGATATATGTTTATATAGCCGCGGAACCCAACCCTCTGTCTTCCTTCCAGCACTGGGTGTACAGTTCCAGAACCTGTAGCTCCGATAAAAACGGTAGAATTGATTATGAATTGAATGAAGAATCTATTGGACAATATGTTATTCTACCGAGCGGGATAGTTCATGCTGTTTTGTCTGTGGCCCACATTCGGCAGGTCGTGTGTTTGATCCCCGTGGCAGACTTACCTGACCCATGGCTTTTCCGGGGTTTCTCCGGGTCATCAGGTGAATATAAGTAAATTCATTACATCCCCCAAAATTTTCGGTCCCTCATTTCCTGTTCCCATTATTTCTAACTATTTATATTACAGAGTTAAAGGACCAGGTGACGGTGTTTGACGGGTTACGGCTGGAAGGTGTAAATGCGTTATCCTGACGTCGTCGTCCGGAACACTCAATCTAAAGCCGCCTTCGGGTTTGGGGCTCCCTCTAGGGGTCCGCTGAAAGGTTCGGGCAGAACTTGGCGTTATCGGAGGCGCTGCAATTGTAGTCGTTAGGGACCTCGTCCATACTTGCGCCCATTGTCATCCGATTTGGTCGCCCTTCGGGTCTCTTTCCTCAACCGTCCCTGGGATCACGTGAGAGGGCCCCCGTCCCTGTCTAATCACAGTCTTAATGGGTTATTCTGTTCATTTCTCTGAGAATGCCTGACTCTCCCTTTAAAGTTTGCTCTATCTTTACGAAGTAATATAAATGAAGATTATGAAGGGGGTAAAAATAGGTTTACTACATGTGCAGTAGGGAGAAATAACTTCCCTGTCTCTATACTGTTTCCCAAACATATACAGTCACAGAAGTCCTTAGACTAGTGCTTTCTGTGAAGTGGAGGCATCTTTGTATCTGAAAATCACATAACTATGAGTATGTTTTAATATAGGATGTTACGAATGAAAAAACATTCCTTCCACATATTTGGTGTCTTTTCCGGTAAGTGAGCTCCAATGCATGTCCATCTCATGGACATTAGTGATATTGAGAGATTTTCAATGCAATCAAGAACATGTTTGTAGGGGTTTACAACACTGAAATTGAAGTCTCTCATCATGCATGTCGCAAGGAAACTATTCTCGCAATTTACCGCCGATTGTTTCTTGATAGCCATGTTTTACTGTAAATGATCAACTGATAACATATTCTATATGCAACATGCATGCCACCATGTCGTAAAAACAAACTAAATACTGAACAAATGCCATAGAAGGCCGTCAGATGTGTCCTTAGGAATAAGTCTTCAATATTGAAATTGAGCAACTTACTGAATAATTAATTAATAAAAGCATAAGCGGCACAAATAAACAACCAAATCATGGGGATAGTTACAAATTGATATTTCCGTCACATTACGTACGATTTAAATACTAATTATACTAAAATATGGAGAATACACGCTAATAACTCTTTTGCAACATTTATTCACTTATAACGTAATTACAATCATAACTTGTTCACTTTTGCCACTGCTGCATCACTTTCCTTCATAAATGTAACGGACGTCTCACCAGAGGCATCTTGGCGACATTGCTTCTTCTGTCCTTGTCTCTATGCTAGTTGCCAACATTCATAACCTGAACATAGCGGAATAAGCCGTATAGCATAGCAGAGTGTAGAGAGCCCTAAACTGCAAAGCGTAGCATAGGGATTATTTTAGAAGGAGATTTACCGCTATTTTTTGGTGCTCATAGCAGGCGAAGTAGTTGATAACTACGTTACTTTGCCGTATATAAATAAACCTGCAAACAAGGGCGAGTGGTTGGACTTCGTCCACGATTATGATGATGATGGTGATGATGAATGGAGTTTAAGGGCGCTCAACTTCTGGATCATAAGCGCCCTGCAACGTTATCTGCCTAGTGCTTTTTTGCTCCTTCAGGATGAGAATCACCGGAATCAGTAAACTTCTAGCTAGTGAAGCAATTCCTCTGGGTTCGGGATGAAACCAGGGGCACAAAGTGAAACTGGTAGATGACCATTTATGTACGGCGCTAATGCACCCACATTCGAATAGGATTTTATTTTATATAACCTTTGACCGACGTTATTCCATTTGCAGCTAATCCACGATGCTTTGATGGGGGCTAGGGGGTGCTAGATAGTTAATAATTCCTCTAAGCTTATTATAAAACACTCATTTAATACATCTACTGGAACACCAAAAACATCCATGAAGGTAAAGTAAGAGAATAACGATTATTTTTTTTTTTTTTTTTGTTGGTCTCCTTCAACTTGTGAGTGTACAAAAGAAAAACAATATAATTTAATAAAAACGTTATAAATTACATAATATTCCTTTGAAAACAGAGAATGTATGGTGATTTTTAAAAAAAAATTGTTTGTTGTAACAATACTAGGCGGATTAATGATTTTGAATATCTATTTTCCAAATGTTAATGCTTTGAGTACTAATGTATTCGGAACGGGCAGGTTGAGATGCTGAAAGATTTTAATCTGCGGAAGGATGTATCAGAGAGCTAAATCTCATAGCATTTATGAAACCACCAATGAATAAAAACGTTTATTTTTAAATGTTTGAAAGAGAAATACAAGCCATAAAGGTGCAATGGAAAACCGTTTGAGCTTTTACAGTTTACGCTGTGTTAACATTTGAGATAATGAAATACAAATTACAACCGTGGAATGGGGTCTGGACGATGTCGCACACATGTTTCCTATTAAATGCTTCAAACGATTGGTGTAGGGTTCTAGGCGAATATCCAGACGATGTGTTGGCAATCTGAGAATTACATGGAAACGCGTCCCCGCAGAGCGACCAGTGGCAGCAGCTATATTTTTCTATGAACAAGTTTGCTATGTCTGGAAGGCCTCGCAATATTCTGGTTGACGGTTAACGAAGGATAAGATTTCACACACTCATACACACACATGTATATATATATATATATATATATATATATATATATATATATATATATATATGTGAGTGTGTGTGTGTGTGTGTGGTGGTTCACCTGCCCCTTATTATTTGTGGAGATAGACAACACGTCATACTCTGAATGCAATGAGGTCGAAATTACCGTGCTTGTCGACCATTTGGTAACCGTGCAGACTAGCCTGCTCTTCATAGGAAAATAGACCTTAGTAGCAATAGTTACGTCCATTCCAAAACCATGCGCTTAGTAACTCCTGTTATAATACACGTTATATCAACAGGTTCGCTGTCATACGTTTTGCAATGTAAACTATATTGAATGAAGGTTACACGAACGGCTTAAGCTACAAAAAGTGGACACATAGCAGGTATAAAGAGATCAGAAGCAGAGAGGGACACATGTGTGAGACTATAGCTTACAAGTGAATGAAGAAGATTCATCACTAAGTGTCAAGTCGGAAACGCTTTATCTAGTCGATATTGAGAAGTTTGTTAAGTTATGGGGATTAGACCTAGTTTTCTTTTCAACTGAAAGTAATATTGAATACCTAAGTATTAGGCACTGTTTGTGATTGTCAACCTAGGTATTGAAACAGTTAATTAGCCTCGTAGTAATAATAACAATCAATTTTATTAATTATCTAAATATATATGTAAATAAAGTTAATATTTAGTAAGTCGTATGCATA
This sequence comes from Hymenopus coronatus, assembly GCA_030762935.1. Classification (NCBI taxonomy): domain Eukaryota; kingdom Metazoa; phylum Arthropoda; class Insecta; order Mantodea; family Hymenopodidae; genus Hymenopus; species Hymenopus coronatus. The sequence goes on from CM060900.1 coordinate 364,998,966, forward strand.
GGAACCAAGAAGCCAGTTGTTTACTTAAAAGTTACTAAGAATCCTGACACCAGATTGGATAGAGGGGTGAGAAGTTGCTTCCTTTGTGAAAGCCACGTTCGAGTTTAGTATAAGGGGAAACCACAGTTTAAAGCACACAAGGGGACTTCTTTATATTCGTGGTATCATGTGATTATTATGACGCATTCTGGGAGATTTTCAATGGTTTTTGGGTAACGATGGTGTCATTTTGGCGGACCTTCCAACCAATCAGAAAGAAGCCACCATGACTCCGTTTTTTGTATATAAGAAGTAAGGTTTGGCATATCGAGGTCGTTTTGCTAAGAATTCACCTGTGAGAGAGGCAACGTCGTCGCATGTTAAGAATTCGCCCGTGTGTGAGGCAAGGTCGCTAGTTAAGAAGTTCGCGAAGTAAGATTATTATAATAAGAAACTGTATGTGAAGTAAAGTAACGTCGGCTCGTGATTAGGTGAAAGTGAATTGTGCCATGTACTCAACTAAAACAGTGTAATTGAAAGTACTTGTGAGTAAGTGTTAAAGAACATCAATCAGTAGTATCAAGTGTATAACCAGGTGCTTGTCTTCAAAACTCCTTTAGAATAAACAGCAGTAAAAGGTTACATGTGTTTTCTTAACAATTACAAGATCACTTTCACATCTCCTCCCACTAGCCAAATCCACGCCTGGAACAGTCAATGTTCATGCAAGACTGAGCATCGCCGTGACAACTCATCCCAGAAGAGCTTCAGTTCCAGGTACGTGAGTGTAGTGGAATTGATTGGAAGTGACAGTTAGTTACGCTGCACATAAGCACCTAAAGGGAGGCGTAAAATCAACAAACTAAAATATCCCCGCATATGGCACATAACGTGCACCATTAACAAGCATCGCAATCCCTGCTGCAGTATCTTGTGTATTTTTTGTTTCAGAGAGACCCTGAAAATGGGTCTGGTTTTGTAGTATTATCTGAAAGTTAGTTTTAAAACATTGAAATGATATGAGCGTATTTAGAAGAAACTGAATGAATGTGCCTCAGAATGTTTCTTTTCTTTTATATTTCCTGTAACTGGACTGATAAAGTTAGAATAAACATAATTTAAGAGAACAAAAATAAAAGAAACAAATAATTAAGTTAAAAATGTTCCGATATCGTATCTAGCTTTGTGTCAAATCAGGGATAAAGAGAGCGGGAGGAAAAAAATTGTGAACGTCACCGTAAGTTTCGAACCTGAATCGAGTAGGTTGGAAGGCTTGCTGTCACCGCGCGTTAGCCAAATACGGGACTGTTCAACTATAGCTTTCAGTACCAAAGTCTTAATGTTAGCATGCAGAAGATGGGTCTCAGGAAAGTCGTTTTTAGGTTACACCGTAATCTGCGGGTTGCATAAAACCAGAGAATAAGGGACAGGTGAACCACCTTGTGTGTGTGTATATATAATACTTTAGGTACTAGTGTATTCGGAACGTGCAGTTTGAGATCTGAAAGAATTTAATCTGCGGAAGAATATATCAGATAGCTAAATCTGAGAGCATTTATGAAATCACCAATGAATAAAATGCTTTAAAGAGAAATAAAGGCCAACAAAATTACAATGGAAGGCCCTTTGAGCTTTTACAGATTAGCCTGTGTTAACATTTGAGATAATTAAATACAAATTATAACCGTGGAATGGGGTCTGGACAGAGTCGTGCACATGTTCCCTACTAAATGCCTCAATCGATTGGTGTAGGGTCGTAGGCGAATATCCAGACGATGTGTTGGAAATCTAGGTATTCCATGGAAACGCGTCCCCGCAGAACGACCAGTGGCAGCCGCTATATATTTGTTTATTTAATTATTTTTGAGCAAGTTTGCTATGTCTGGGAAACCCTTCAATCTTTTGGCTGACGGTTAACGAAAGATAAGATTTCATACACTCACACGCGCGCACACTATCTATATATGTGTATATATATAAACATAAGTCATAGATAAAAATGTGTTCTGCAGAAGGAGGTCAAGAACCAAAATCCTAAGTTACAGTGTTCATCATAGCATACAAAGTAGCAGGTATGTTTGAAATAAGGCTTTTAAAACTTTAATTTGTTTTATATTCACATGAATGTGTCTGCGAACAAAACTTTTCCATTAAGTTAATTGTTGTAGGAAAGGGATTTCATTGCTATTTATTAAACTCCCTTTGTGGGAGTTGTTTCAACATCGCCAATATATTTCATTCATTCCTCGGTTGTTACACCGGGGATAAGAACTCAATACCGTCTATCCCTCGATACTCTCGATACTGGGTGGTATGGAAGAACATCTAATTCTTTGAGGTACAGCTTCGAAACTTTTAAATGTTTAAGGTTTATACTATTAAAAGTTGCTGGGTTTAACTGCATTCTAGATAAGGAATGAAAGGGGCCCAGACTTTACGTTATTACTTTGTAGATATCCTCAAAGGATAGCGGCACTATAGTTTTTGGGAGGCCTTGACTACGCTTCTTGTGAGTGAACGAATGCACCCACATTCGTAGTCTCTTGTGTTTACATATAAACATGCTAAACAATGGGGGAGGGGAGTAGAGGTATTTGTAGTATCGTTAGCTAGGTCATGAATGAGACTGATTTTACTTAAGCCTTTCTTGGTGACTTACTTTCAGGCATTACTTTTACTTACTCCAGTGAGTAAACATTTGAGAATTAACCAGAAACAAATCAAAACTTTACACTGTAATAATGCTGCATATAGGAGTATTTGTATTTTCTTTCCTTCCATCTGTTAGTTTGTGTTTAACCAAGTCAAACTCGGATCTCGAGCATCGTTTACAGGTAGGACCGTGCGACTGATTTATATAAGTGTTTGGTTTTACCAATATGTAACGGTGATATTGAATAAAACCTGAGTGAAGTATAGAGGTATTTTGAAGTAGGCAGTACTAATAACGACAGAGCAGTGCGTAAAATATGCCAAAATATTTTCGTGCGGGGGTAAATGACATCATACAACTAATTAAAGAAGAATGTTACATGCACACACTAAGTGACATTTACAGCTGATCGTCTATTGGAAAAACAAAGGACCAGTTTCTGTCGTTGCCAGAATATGATGCCGCGACATTTGAAAACAATGAGCAAAACGTCAGTCTATCTATTTGACGCCAATACTGAGTTTTGAAAAGCGATACTCGACACTCACTTTGTAAAATAAGCTATAAACGAAAGCTTGTTCACTAAACGACGTTCTTTATATTAGTTGTCTGTTTATAAACGCAATAACAAACTCGGTTATGCAGCTTTAACATCAGCCAATCAAATAAAATAGTGGAAGGGATCGCTAACCTTGCTACGTGCGTTTTTACTCAGAAAACTAACAACAACAATGTCATTCCATGGAAACGCGTTCCCGCAGAACATATATAGTTACAGCTTATAATGTAGAAGGTACTTGAAATGTGTGCGACTTCATCGAGATCCATTATCTCAAACCTTAGTACAGGGTAAATTGTACAGCTGAAAAGGATTTCAATTAGACTTTTATGGCATTTATTTTTCTTTCAAACATTTCAAACTAAAATTTTTCATTCGTCGGATCCCCACAGATGTTTCATGAACACCATGAAATTTAATCGCTCACTCAATATATTTAGCGCAGATTGAAAACGTTCCTCAATCGACTGGTGTATGATGATTGGGGTTTAAGGGCGCTCAACTGCTGGTTTATTAGCGCCCTAATGGGCTGGTGTAGAGTTGTAGTCGAATATCCAGATGGTATGTTCGAAATCTAAGAAATCAGTGAACAAACAGCTTATTTTATGAAGTGAGTATCGAGTATCGCTTAAATGCTTTTTAAACTTCAATTTGTTTTCTATTCACACAGATGAATAATGGTATCATCAAATTATTGTATAAACTCGCTCAGCTCATTTCCTTGGCGTATGATAACATGTGCGCCTTTCGGGCTCAGTGAGATGATTAGTTCACCATCGTGAGTATTTTGGCTCATTCCCTCTGGTGTGTGTTCTGGCAGTCAACCTCATCCGTGTCTTCCTGGCTAACAATAGTGTTTAGTTCAACTTCTCCAATACATTTCAATCATTCCGCCACGTTATACTCTCTCACAGCCAACCTGTAAGTCAGCTATAAGCAAGCCCCGAACCACTTGACACGCAACCGCAAGTCACTAACACCATATGGTTTGAAACGAGCAACAGGTAGATAATGTGCGCAGTTGCTGTTGCTGATTCTTAGATAATCAGTGCCTGTTGGTTTATTTTGTATACATCTTTGGCTGCGGTAAAATAATACAATGTCTTATTTTAATTACATTATTTTACATTTGCAATTATTTCGTTAGAATCTGGGTTACCTTCGGTAGTACTATTTGCATTTGTGTCAACAGATGCTTGTCAATTAAACGAGATCTGCTTTTGACTTGGTATAATTCATTTATAAAAATAGTTGCTTACACAAATGTGTAGATCGAAGCACAGCCAGTCTGTTAGCTGCAAAAAGAGTTTAATTGTGTGTTTTATTCCTCGATTTCTGGTACCAAGGTAATATATTTGTATTTTAGAGAGGTAGCAGCGGAAAAAGATACAGCTGTCTCTCTTGTAACTTTCCCTTCCCTAAATCCAACTTCAAGGCAAAGCTTTTAATTCCCACCTATATGATTACTTATTCTGGTTGTTTCTTTGTTGATTAATAGCGATTATGCGCTTATTTATTTGCTTTCTTTTAAAAGTAGATAAGTATGGCTTAGAATGTCTTTAAAACTGCTGCCCGAGTTTAGAAATATCGATTTTTAGCAGCTCGTTCTCAAGATTTAATATCGCAAAAATCTGTAAAATCTCGAACTAATCACTTGACAGTACGACACTTGATGTAGCCTACTCTGGAGGCTTAATGCGTAACGCGGGAAGCTGCTATCCCAAAGGTCATGAGTTCAATTCCTGTCATAGAGTAAATGTGTTTTATTATTATTATTATTATTATTATTATTATTATTATTATTATTATTATTATTATTATTATTATTATTTTTAATTCCAGACGAAGTGCCGCGATACGTGAACGAGACCCGAACTCGGAAACCATCTTTCACTTGAAAGCCAGTATCATAACCACTACGCTAGAGAGGTACGTTGTAATATGTCCCTTGGTTTTTCGTGTTATGCTCTCGAATGGTTGATAAATTAGCCAGTGGCGCACTGGCACTTCAGAAACTTATAACCGTTACTTCGACATTTCAATAAACAGGGCATAAGTCTCCTATCTCAAATTACTTATTTAAGTAATCTACATATTCTGTGAAAATATTTCGGTATAATTCATTAACACCTGTAAATACAGGGTGTTTCAAAACGATACTAAACGAAGATGTGGACCTTGTTGGTTATACCATACGTGATACGTGAATATAATTTTCAGCCCTAAATTCGGCACATACAAAAACTGCATAACATCACCATGGATTAGGCAGCAGTACATAACCAAATGGTACCTGCCTGACCCACTCCAAGAGAGATGCCGGTTGGTAGCGAAGGTCCCAATAGCGTGGAGTAGGCGTGGTTTGATAGACACGCCGGCGCGGCACAGGTCACCTTAGTAATGGAAAATGTAGCATGTGGGTGTGGCGTAGCACAACCGCTGTTCCTTCGCTGCCCAATCCCAAATATGTGCGATTTTTAAACACACATAAAACTTTAAATAGAAGAGTTTGAAAGTTGCGACATCAAGTTTCGAACAAGTTAAAGTGTAAGCTAATCGACTGCTATCTTCGTTTGGTGTCGTTTTGAAACCGTCTGTATATATACACACAGTACAATCTACCATGACGACTTTCCAATTGGAACTCTGTCATGGCCTGCCACTGCTGGCTAAAAGGCTAAGTCAGTGCACACACCTATCACGTACACCGAACTTCCGCAACGACATATTCTAAGGTATACGGGAAGGTCAAAAACCACATGTAGTTCGTAAACCAGCAAATGCCCATGCCTGATCTTACCAAATCTAACCCTTACTTACAACATTTCTCAGGCAATAACTTGAAGAGCTTTCTAATGTATGGTTTCTGCCAAAATAGGCACTCATTAACCTCCATTTAATTATCTTACGGCTATCACCACTCTTCATGCTACTGAAGATAGTCTTTTAGTGAAGGACTCTGTCGCGGCCGTCCACTGCTAGCTAAAATTCTAGTCATATATGGGCATATACCTGTCACGTACACCAAACTTCCACAATGATATCTTCAGTCGTATTCAGGAAAGTCAAGAACTACTTCTGCTTCGTGATAAAGCAAATGCCCATGCCGCTCTATTGTGTAGGGTAGTATCTGTGTCTCCAAAATTCAAGGGGACTTTTGGTCAATATTGCCAATATATTTCACTCATTACGCCATGGTCAAATTATTCATTATCACAGTCAAATTCAATGGTTGAGGAAAGTACACCACAGTGCGTTATTCAACATTAACAATATATTCCACTCGTTTTTGACATGATAACACCCTCATCGTTAAACTGCGTGCTTTGGAGTAGCATATGTGTGCCTTTTGGGTTAAAGGAGTTGATTAGTTTAATGTCGCGAATATATTTCAATCATTTTCGCAATATGCACGCTCTCAAAGTCAATCCGTGTGGTTTAGGGACCATGTGTGCCTTTTGGGTGAAAGGAAGTGATTAGTTTAAGGTCGCCAATATATTTCACTCATTTTCACCATGATACACGCTCTCAAAATCAATCTGGGTGATGTAGGGTTGCATGTGTGTCCTTTGGGTTTAAGGAGGTGATTACTTTAACGTCGCCAATATATTTAACTAATTTCCGCAATGCTACTACGTTCTCAAAGCAATCTTCATGGTGTAGCATAGCATGTGTGCTTTCAACTTCAAGGGTTCCATTATGAAATCAAATGTAATGAGGTACTTGAATAATGTTTCCTTTGTTTCTGGTTTTCTCTCATCTTTCAGGATGTTCAATCCACACACGTGAATAAGTACATTCCATGGCATACATATAATAAGTGGATTTTCGTAACAAAAATGTGAATGAAGATATTTCCAACAAAATAGCATGTGCATGAGGAAATCTCCATGGCATACATTTCTATACCATTCATATTTTAGAATGATAATCATGTGTATGTATATTTCTAAATTTGGGATGTTCACTTGTATTTCTTTGCTCGCAGGTCCATATTTTGTTTGTCTTTTTCCAGTACCTTATTTGGTAGAACTGAACTGATCAAATTTATACAGAAGATAATACCAAGATCAGCTCTCTCAGAGATGAACATAGTTTGAGTTTAATGCTAACCACTTTCCGGCATAAAGCTATGAATGTAAACTGTGATTAAGCAATTTTGCTGTATTTTTTCAGCCTTGTAACATAAGTTCAAAATCTATTTTCATCGTTCATGTGCTAGAACACAGAAATCGAAACATTCTCAGTATTTTTCATACGCTAAAGGCAGGTGTCAGCCCAATTCTGATTTATGAGATGCACTTTAAATATCTAGAACAGGAAATGCTGCACATATCAGCTAGGTAACATAAGTGCTCATCCATTAAGATTTAAATGCTTGAATCCATTTTCTATTATGGCGAAGAATAGCCAGTTAAGTTCACACTTACTTTGGCTTAGCTTTGTTTCGACATAGATTTACCATGAGCTCTTCGCACTCGGTTTATTTGTTTTGGTGGAGTAATAGAACAAGGAAAACGCAAACCGTACTGGTATAATTTTCTCTGTACATTTTAAAACGCTTAAGTATATTTTTAATTACAGTTGCTAAGTTTACTCATCTCAAACTCAAATAGGATTCCAGCTTATTTGATGTTATGGCGTACTCGTACAATAAGTAACTATCTCTAATTTGTCAATGATCAAGGCATGACCTTCGTAACGTGACGAACACTTTCTGAACAGGGCTTTTTGTCATTGCTGTTGCACTTTAGTTCTGTTTTAATATTGTTTTCTGAAATTTATACCACGTTATTCAATAAGTTTGTCTATTCCTGTGCTGACTTTGTTAATTCTTTAAAACGGTTTTCTGTATTTATAAATAAGTTGAGCAGTGAAACGTTTAAATTAATGTAAATGTTTTTCTTGGTTTACATCATTGAGTTATGTCTATATTTGTCGGCGATATGTATTCTTGTAGAGTATTTATGCTTTCCTTGTCAACAGTTTATCAACTGCTTTGGTTTGAGGTATTTTGTTATGCTTGCCGTATACAAAGCTATGTAAGAGAATAGTTTTGCGCGATTCGTAAAGGCTCATTCTAAAACAAATGAAACATACAAAGTATTTGAAACTGCCTTATTCTCTCACTACTAACTTTAGATCAAGAGATGAATGAAAACATTAGTGTCACAATACATGCTCTGTGAGGGCTGAAATCCTTAAATAATGCTTTAAAATGATAGTTATTACTTCTGAGCAACACATTATCATTTCCTAAGCATTGCATGTAAAACATAACCAAATTGTTGGATTAATATGCAAAAGCGTTGTAGAAAGCTGAAACAAAACTTCAACCGTGCAGTAATTGCTTAAACGGATAAGAGATTTTCAGGCTCGTACCAGGGTAATACTTGGTCACTCAATTGTTATAACCAATTTTAAACCCGAAAATGTAACATGTAGATTTCTGTTTATGGAGGGTTAAGATTATAATTACAGAAGGTGGGGAGATTTCTCTATTATAGCCATGCTACACATAAAAGGTTCCAATTTCTGCAGTTCCAGTGCAGGTTGAAATCCTCCAGATGCCCTTTCAATGTCCCCTATCTCGAAGCAGAGGCTTGGACAGAAGGTCCCCGTGCCAAAATTGGAATAATTCACTCTTTAAAGACTCATCCACGCATGCACCACATTCTCCTGCAGAAGCTGCAGTGTGATAATGAAATTAGAGGAAATATTGGACAGGAAATTTCTGTAGGTATAAAATCAACTTCAGAATTCACCTATTGACCTGGGAAAAACATGAAAATGATCGAATATTGGCGTGGCTGGCCCAACCAGAATCGAATCTGAGACATCCAAAGGCAAGTCCAGACGCTATCGCTTGAGCAGAACGCTGGCTTCAACTTATATATTGCAACTGAGACCGCCCAAGCTATTATGAATGCATTCAAATCATCCAGGAATGTTGTAACAACCATCGCAAAGGGGGGGGGGGGGAGGGGAAAGAACGAAGAAAACCGCGGGTGGTCTTTGCTTCGCTAATCTACTACATACATTGAGCCCGAGAATAAAGTACTTACGATATCAAGACGTGTATTCTGAAATAAATATATTTCCCAGTAGGAAGAAAAATCTTAAGAGGAGACAGGAATTTTTAAGCATTAAAACCAGGCAACAGGAAATCTAGAGTGACTTCCCAGAAACAATTTTTTTTGTAAATATCAACTCTAATGTCATGAGAGCCTAAAACATAGAACTACAAATGGTTCAAATATTCCCCTTGTAATTATCTCAAAACAACCACTATTTCACATGTATTGATTTAATGTGATTGAGTTTACAAAGAAAGCTATGAGGTACTGAATAAATTGTCAATTTGGTAACATAGTTATTAACGATAGGCTAATGCGTAATCTGAAGAGCTATTGAAAGCTTGACGGCTCCACCCAGGAAGAGTATATTTAAACTAGGCAAACAAGAGGGATTTGTCATAATTTATGGAAGCTTTTTGATGATCGCTTGCGAAACATGATGTAAATATTCGGTTTTAAACTTCAGAGCATTTCTTTTAAGTAATCATTTATATCTTGAGTGAATCGGTATTCTTCGGCATTGTGGTGCTTCAAATGCATCACATCACTACATCAGGTTTAGGGCTACTTTAGCATCTGATGCTTTTTAACTCAGTATAATGAAGGTTGGAAGTTACTCGGTCGAAAAGCAAAGATTGTAAAACATCAAAATAAAGTCATTCGCAAAATATATTAAGGTCTTAAAGGCATTTTGACTGATCCGTTCAACCCAGGAAGTAAAGTTGCTGTGAGTTAAAGACACTTTCACTTTGGCCGGGAATCTGTGCGAAAACACTTCCGGAACGTCTCGAGTGTCAATGTGTTCGCTTAGTTTGGATAGCTCAATCCAAGCACTGCTTTCGCAGTTTTCTGAATGCAATTTGTGCTGCAATAATTACCAGGGGCGTTCAATAAATGCCAAGAAAAACATAGAAAAAAATTACTTTTGGTAGATTTTTTCTCGTTATAATCAACTTAATCGCCTTGTCTACATATTGCACACCACCTTTGCCTTCTTCGGAACGGTTAGTTTTTAAATACCCACTGTTTCGAATGTACTTTTGTCTTTTGTAGTGGAGTATCCAGGTTCCATCCACAGCTATGTATCGGCGCAGAAACTCGTCAGAATTGCGACGGAAAAGTGTCAAACCAGCTTCCGAATCGATCAAACGACTGCGTTTAATCTCCATTGAGAGCAAACGTGGTAGCTATCTTGCTATGACCTTTGCCAGACCTAATTTTTGGTGCAAAATTGAGAACACTGTACCTTGTGATATTCCTGTGGCCTCTACTATTTCGCGAACTATGATTCGTCGATCACTCAAAATCATTTTCTGGTTTTTGTCAATCATTTTGGAGGAAGTCACATCTACTGGACGTCCGGTACATGATCATCATTTGTGGATGATCGCCCACATTTCAATTCATTTATCCAATTGTAAATTGTTGCAAGCACAGGAGCAGATGTGCCAAGAACTTTAACAAACTCGGCTTTTATCTCTATTGGTGTTAAGTCTTTTAAGTAAAAGGTTTTAATCAGCGCACGAAACTCTCCTTTTTTTTCGTCCTTATAAAGAACACAAGATGTTTGATTCAATCGTCTATGGCAAAGAAACCACGTGATGGATATACTTACTTTAGCTGCCATCTAATAAGAGACGACGGTTACGAAATACAAACTTTTTTCGATGCTACGTGTGTAATTTCTTGGATTTCCTAAGGATTTATTGAACGCCCCTTGTACACAATGTCGACCCTTACAAGGCAACCGCCTTTGGCTGAAACTCAGATTTGTGGCCCATTTTGAACACTGCGGAATGAACTAGTTCACAGTAACTTACAGGAACCTTTTGGTCAGATAGATAAATGCAAACAATGCGGGTAGGCAGAACAATGTATTCCGAGAAACATTATCTTTAGCTGGAGAGCCAAGCAAAAGCAATCCCGTAAGATTTGCAGTCTGTAGCTACTTTAAACAGTGGTAAGCAAAACTGTTTCAAGAAACACTAATTTAGTGTGGACATATGTGGAGACTGTGGCGGACGTGTAAGGCTCGCATCTAATGTAATGAACCATTTGTTATTCAAGGAGTTCAAGTAAAATGTTTATCTGAATAGCTTGGTAAATAATTGCTAGAATGTGTATGATCTAAAGCTATTCTGAAAAGCAGAAGTCCTACCACGCGGGTGTGAGGTATATACTGCTCCAGACGTTGTTATATAATGAAATGGTTGTTTCACTCCATTGTGAAATTAGGTACAAAATAGTAATTAACAAAAAGCTACATTAAAGAATTTTCTGTAAGTATTACGCTAGATAAACTAAGCCATAAAAACAATACCAGGTGGCCCAACAACGTGTAAAGACTTTGAAGTGTAAAGTTATCCCTTCGAGTTTAAAACAGTTTCAGAACTCAACCGGGCTATTTCAAGTTAAAACCGACAAGTGGGGAACCAGCTGAATAACCTTCGTTTTACCTCTCTTGCTTGTTAGCTAAGACGGTGAGCCGGTCACGCTCATTGAGAGGGCACTCACCAGTTCTCCACTGGCGGGCTTTAACTTTAAATAGCCCCGTTGAGTTCTGCAACTACTTTAAAACTGTAAGGATATCTGTAAACGTCAAATACAAGACAGTTGGATCATCTGGTATAAACTAAAGATTCACTCAAAATAAGAAACGACATTTGAAATCGTAACAAAGTAACAGAGTTTAACAGGGTCGATTACCTAGTAGATAGAACAGTCGCTTACTAAGTTATGCTGTGGACAAAGTAAGCCAAGGACAAATTCAGGGAAAAACACTGGAAATACCAGTATCCCAAAAATACACAACCTCCTTGTCTGCAATTTAAGTGAATGGAATAATAAGTATTAAATTAAAACAAAGAAAATGGTGAACATGTTAAGTGTTAAACTAAAATAAAAAAATGTCAGTTTAATTTGCAACCACCGATTTTTATTAGTTAACTTATGAATTTAGAATAAACTGTGGGTTTAAGAGTACAATCTGGTGTTTATGCGCATAAGTTTTAATCAATCTATTAAAGCGCGAGGATCTTGGAACTTACTATCCTAATGAACTCTAGCAGCAACTCATTGCATCAGCAGAAGGCCTCTCCACTTAAGCGAGTGAAATTTAAACTTTCCGTATTTCTGTATAGATTTTTGAAAGGTTCACTGAGTTTGCATGTTATATTGATATGAATCCAAATTTCACACAAACTGGATAAACAGTTTGCAAGGTATGAATTATTTCATAAATTGTATTATATAAACATGGTGCATAATCAAAATGTTCCACGTGGCACAAAATTTGAGAAAATTGGTTGGCAATTTCTGAATTGGAGCTTTGAACCACACACAGTAATCTTAAATGGGGGTGTATCAATTACTTTGATTATTGAATTATTATTATTTTTAAAGAAGTTATACACTTTAATCTCTAAAATTAATGATGTTTTCATGAAATATATTTTTTAAAAACTTACTATGGGTGTTAGGATACCTTTGTTCTTTTTAGTATTACAATCTGCGCATTCTGAGAAATTTCAGTGGTATTAAAACAAAAGCCTAAGACGCCTGGAACATTTTGAAAGTGTGAAAATGTAGTTTTGAGAAAAAAACTGTTTAATGAAACAGTATGCCAGGAAACATGTGTATTGAACGATCTTTAAATGACGGTAGAGCCCGAAGCGAAGGAAGGATAACTAAATGTTGATTATTTGCAGACACCCAAAGGCTCCATAAAGTACTTGCAATAAAAAAGCAAGTTTCGATGTTTTGACTGATTGTAGTAAAATTTTCACTCCCAGTGTCTTTTAGGGAATATTTTGGACGTTTATTTATTTATTATTCATTTATTTAGTTGTATGCTTAAAACACAACAGATACATTCAATCTCCTCAACAATAAACTCATATTCGCCATTGAAACCCAAAAATATAAGCAAGCATTTGTGAAATCCAATAATACCCCTATCAATCTTCGGTCATACCCCTGTGAAAGCTTGGGCGTTCCCCCTCCCACTTTTAAGGCACAGAGGATGGCGGAGTCCCCCATTAAATCTGACTGGTGTAATAAATATGTGATTTAGCACACGGGTTGTATGGAGCACTGCCTATAACAAATGCAGGCAGTTCTTGAAGGTGTTTTAATAATCAATCTTCACACCTAGTTTCAAAAATGTCCGCGTTTGTACTCCTATGGTAGTCCGCAGCAGCCACTTCTGATGTGTCACTACAAGGTATCAGTGGCAAACTCGAAATGTCCGCCACAGTGAATAATGACAATTCTGTCGCCTTTGCTGACTGGTACAGTCACAGCATAATTGTCAAAATCGTCACTCCAGGTTTTCATTCTGCAAGAATTACTGTCGAAAAACGTTTCATTAAGGTAGACATTGTCATCCTTGCAAGCGAACCATTTTAATAACCAGAGGATACCAATAACTCCAAGCAGTGGTTTCCGATACTTCGGCTCTCATTGATTTATTGACTCCTGACTTACATTTAAAACCCATGCTTTTCAGAAGACGTTAAAGTGTGATAGTCGAGTCTATCTCTCTGTGATAACAGTAGTTTGTCTCTGGATTCTATTAGAAATGTTATTGTTCGAGAACCAATGACCCTTTATTTACTTAATATTTGTTTGCATATGGTAAGCATCAACATAACTTATGTCAATCGCTTCACTGTTGTTTACAAATGCCTGTTGAATATGTTGTGACTTTATTCAGCTTATTACTACTTATTATAACACCTCTAACAATAATGCTTCACAAAATAGATCTTATGTATTTAACTATCGTCGCTTTTGAAAAGGTGATTTAAAAAGTTTGCTCCTCGTTGGTGCCTCGTAATGAGCTGTAGGATCGCATTTCTTTACTAGTGCGTGTTATTCTTGGGTGATATTTACTAATAATGTATCTTATTATTTCCTTCCAAGATGTCTTCGATTATCAGAATCAATTACGGTAACATTTACTAAGTATCAAGTATATCTATGATGACATATTTACTGTTTATATTTAATTTAAGCTATGCAGTGCTAACTTTGACTGGTTCGATAACAGTCGGTAATTATCACCAGTGTTTGAAACATAGGAGGTGTATTTTGTTGTTTTTTTCTCCCCAAGCCGATTCTAAAACTGCCGCAGAGATGAGTTTGGGTCTCTACTTGTATCTGTCTCACACAACAATATTCCTGATGCCGATATATGGGAAGGAAGAAAGAGGTGGAGATAGTGTCACAGAGCACTCTTGGGCCGCCGATTGATGGAGCCAAATTCATGGGTGTTTTCTTTTATTTGCTATCGTACAAGCACAACGCGTAAATAGTTTTCTACACCTATTCAACACGAATTGGTTTCGGGGAAGGAAACATACACAAATTCTTGTATTCTTTTCTCCGAATCCTCTACATACACTATAGATGTGTCCTAAGCTCGTGAATGCTTCATGGTTACAAGCATAATGATATGCATTAAAGAGAAGACAGCGCAGTAATACACTATTAACTTATTATTGTCGTTGCTTAATAATACATAATGATATGCATTAAAGAGAAGACAGCACAGTAATACACTATTAACTTATTATTGTCGTTGCTTAATAATACACAGCTCATTTTTGTATTACTAAAGAAACTTTTCCATAACATTCGGCCATTCTCGGGACAAAGTTGGTGTGGAGGTGAGTGCTGATCCAGATGCTATTGTTATATCGTATTACTGAGTGCTTCTAATGTTTAAGACTTCTTACCTCGCATACCTGCAAGCAACTGAAAAGAAGTCAGTGAATCATCACTGAGCAGTTTTGTTAAACTATCGAAATGAAACATAACCGATACAAATGAGAAATGCGAGAGGCTCATGAACACACATTGTTTCGCGATACTTAGAAGGAAATCCTAAAGCGTAACCACTATGCTACTGCATAATAAGTTGCTGACAATGCCTTACTTGATTTATGGTAAGAGGTTAGCGCTGCTACAAGTGTTGCAAAACTGAAATGCTCACTGTAGCGTCAAACAAATGGCAAGTTGAATCCCCTCCTCATTGCTTACGTCAGGAATCATTTTAAAGCCGATGTCTCACAGTCAAAATTTGGTCCAAAATGTTCTATACAACGTGAGCATTGTGTACAATTTCTGCGTACCATTCCCACGGGAGTGTGCATTGGTACAAATATTTCTCGCATGCACATGAACAGCTGATAGAAAATGATGGAGGTTGCTGATCCACAATAATTTACGTTCGCTGTCACAAGTCTAGTTTGTATCCATTGCAAGAGCATATTATAATAGAAATAAAAAATCAATAAAGAGGCGTTGGTGGACAATACCATGGCTGGAACGTAGGAAAGCACACCAAGAAAGAGATGTACTACATGTCCTTCAAACTGAACTCGTTTCTGACCCTGTAAATTATATTAACTTCTTTAGAATGGACGAAAATTTGTTGGAAAAATTGCTGTCCTTAGTTGAGGCCAAAATCACTCGCCAAGACACACATATGAAGCAGTCCATACCAGAAAATCAAAGGTAGCGTTTTTATATTTTGTTGAGAAAAGAAGGTTAGGTACAAATGGATCCGATAATATACATTTGCAGGCGTTATAAATGACCGATTCATTATTTCATAGATCTCTGCTGCACAAAAAATGTGTATTTCAACCATTGCTCAGCTACTATAACCCCATTATTTAGGACAAAGTCTACAATATACAGCCAAGTTTCACACAAACAATCGCGTTGGCGAAAAGGAAGATCCAGCGCTAGCTGCCATCTATTACGTCATTACCAGCAGGTCGCTCATTGGTTGAGTTCATACGTTTGGATCAAAAATTAGGATTGCTATATCCTGTTGTAGCAAACTGGAATTGGACCAAAAAATGAGACGGAAATTGTATAAAATGAAATTATCCGATGTCCCACGATCCAATTTGTAGTTTGAAGAGAATTATATTACTACATTTTGACCGTGGGACATCGGCTTTAGTCTGAGACAGAGTATATATGATATTCCTATTTGGCGGGACTTATTTATAACTGTTTAATTTTTCACTTATACTTAGCGTCAGAAGTAAACTATTGACACTACTAATTTTAATTCTAAATTTAAATAGTGCATGTCATCTTTAGCTCCAGTTTCAAAGTTTTAGTATGTATAATTTTTAGATCAATCATATTTAGTTAGATTTTTGATGAGTCTCAAATAGGTTTAAATGGTAATAATAGACTGTTGGCGGGGTAAATCACTGTTGGCTTTCCTCTCTGAGTTTAGAAATTTAAATTAGGATAAAGGTTGAATTATTTTATATTCAAATTATATGGTGTATAATCTGTCAGCACCTTTTGTGTGTTTAGCAAGGCAGCGTAACTGATAAGCAAAGGTTAAGTTAATGTCGATTTTTCAGATTTCAATTATGTGCTGTATAATCTGTCAACATCCTTGTGTATTTAACAAGGCAGGCGTGCCTGGTAACCAAAGGTTAATTTAGTGTCGGCTTCTCTTTGGGCGTTTAAAAATGCATTTGGAAAAGAATTCACTTATAATGAAATTAGGGGATATATCCTGTTGTGATATCCTTTGTGCGTTTAAGAATGGATGGGAGGGATAAAAATGTTAAGTTAGTGCCGGTTTCTGCTTATGCGTTAAAAATATAAGAAGCATAAAGAAGTTTGTGACCAAAGGGGTAACATACATTATATGGAAATTGGGGTGAGGTGTGTAAATTAAAGAGGGCCAACCTATGTTCAACAAGGGTTAGGCAGGTGACTGTCAGGTCAATGTATAGTGATTGACAGATCCATTGTTAGGTTTGACAGGCTGTTGTCATGTCTATTTCTATGTTTGACAGGCCTGTTTTATTTAGACTGACTGCGTTTAAACATACACATATACCCTTGTCCTTTTCGGCATATGCGCCCATTCCGTATCATCAACACAGCAAAGTAGGTCACCGGTAGTTTTTGCGTTGTCAAAGTGCTTCGTTCGTGTTAATGAGGAATTTGCTGGTGTATTATAGAGCGATATAATTCAATACAGTTATGTTTGCTCGAGAAGGTATTAACTAATACCCCAATATGTTCAAAGCGAAGGAACCTATGTTTTTGTATTGCTAGAAATTGCGGATTGCATAAAGTCCGGTTGACGCAATCGAATAGTAGTAATTTAAAGTATCTACATATTTGGTTTTGTAACGTGAAACAAGGTCGGATTAATTTGACTTCCAACTCGCCGGTCGACACGTAGGCTGACGAAACGTCCATATGCTACGGCTCAATGAACTTAATGTACTTTTTGATCACCGTCCTGTATCATAGTGGTTCATCGCGCTAAGCAATAAACGGAGCAAAAAGGCAAGTGAGGCTTTGGTGCGATCAGCTTCATCATATGCACGCTTCAAAGCACACACTTACGCTTACCTGGCATTACAGCCAACGCCGTTCATTTTAAGAGACATGCGCTCAGTATTACAGAGATAGACTCATTTAAATTCTCGATATTGCTTCACTTCCTTTGATCGTTGTTTTCAGTGCTTTTACTTCAGAAGGAAATGTATCAGCATCATGAAATAACAGTATAATTTCAAAGCCTTAAAAAACTGCATATTTCACTGCAATACGTACAGTGCAACCTGCGATCTTACGTGTTCTGCTTATGTTACTAATCTCCATAACGTTTTCTGATAAATATGCCATCTTTTTATAAATGCGAATACGAACTAATTTTGATGGTGTACTACATGTCAACGTATTTGTTCCTCCCCACCTTCACAGAAAAGCAACAGGGATCAAATAAATATCCAACAGCACTAATAGCCTTGTCAGTAAATGTAAGTAAGCTCGTATTATATAAACACTTTATTTCTCACAGCTGTTCTTTATAGTGGTTACTTTGCCAGCTAAGATAAATAATTTGGGTTACAGAAAGAACGTATTAGCTATATAAAGCTGAGTAATGCGGTGCACTGCAGCATTGTAAGTAACTTTGACATATGTATATGTATGTTTATTAGCGTTAACAGTGACATACAAAAGCCTATTTATATCAAAACAAAAAACAGACCAAACCCACTAACACATAAGATGACAGATAACGCAGATAATAAAGGCAGCTGACGACCACGAATGAATAAGCGACTCTTACACAGATATGTCGGTCATTTGCAACAATGGCACAGACTCTGTGCGATCGTACATATTAACTGTTAGCTCTAAGAGCACAGAATTCTCGCGACTGCTATTTACTGGAGATTACATTATCACAATCAGAATGTTGCTTGCCTGCAACGATGGCACATACTTCTCATCGCCAGTACTTTGATTTTCCGCAATGGCAACACACATTTATTACAACCCGTATTTCGGCTGTCTGCAATGACGGTAAGGAATTCGCAAATTTTTTCTGATGTGTGTAATGATGGCACACAATTCTCATAGCCAGTATATTGATTACTCCCAATAATGGCTCACAGTTCTTATAGCCAGTATTTCGGTTGTCTGAAATTATTTGGCACAGAGTTCTCAGGATTATTTTCGTTGTTTACAATGTTGACAAAAACTCTCACTACTTGCTAGATGATGGTTCTGAACGACACCAGAGAATTGTTAAAACCATGTTTCGCTTGTTCGCAGTGATGACTCGAATGCTATATCAGATCTCTACAACGATGACACAGAATTGTGTTAGCCAATATAATGGTTGTTTAATGATAGGACAGGGCCACGCCGTGGCCGAGTGGTAAACCACTCGCCTCTCACCTAGGCGGCTCGGGTTCAATCCCAAGTGACCGCATGTGGGATTTGTGGTGGACAAAAAGGCGCAGAGGTGGGTTTTCTCCAGGTTTTCCGGTCCCCCCCATCGCATTCCACCGGTGGTTCATCATCTTTCCATGTATCAACAGTGTTACCGCCTGCAGTGCCACAAGTAGTCAAAGCAGACGTTAAACACTGTCAACAAAAAGTAAGTCAGAAATTTCACAACCGATGTATGAGATATTTGCAATGATGACACAGAATTCTGCCGAATGATGTATTGTTCGTTTGTAATACTGGCAGAAATCAGTTGTTGATAATGAGAGCACAGAGTTCTCTTGAATCGCATACCAGTTATTTACAATGCTAGGACTTCTCAGCGTAACGGATTAAAGCGTAACATGCTGGAATAATTAAGAAGAAACCAAACCTGCCATCCTGCGCAACCTTCCCTTCAGAGCAGTGCTGTTTCTCACCAAGGTGTTAAACAAGGTCTTCGAGAGGCTAGTACTTCACCGCTTGTCATCGCAGCTGGCTGACGTTCAAGCATCCCACTCCATCAGTTCGGGCACTATACCACCCAACAGCTGCTAGGAGTAGTGGAGGCCGCTGTCCTGGGGTCTTTGGATGTCGAGAAGATCTTGAGGGACTCCTATACAAACTTATCCAGATTAGCCTACACAGACAACTCGTCCACATTATACACAGTTTCCTACACCAACGCACCTTCCTAGTAGTGGTTGCGGAGAAAACATCTACACAAAGACCCCTACGAGGCGAAGTCACCCATCTTGTTTAGCCTCTTCATGGCAAATTTTCCTACAGTGCAGGAGGCCAACATGGCCAAGTTTGCTGACGACGTCCTGCTCTACCGTACTGACATAAACCTACGCAAAGCCTTCAACCCAATACAGAAGCACCTCCGTCTTGTCCAGGACTGGTGCAGACAGTGGCGTATGTCTGTCAATCCGGGCAAAAGTAAAGCCGTTCTGTTTACCAGAAAACGCCCCTACCGCAGCCCAGATATCCAATTTCTCTTACCAGGGCCATAGCGTAGAGTGGGGAAATTCCATCCGATATCCAGGTGTCACTTTTGACAAACGACTAACTTTTCGTGAATACGTGCAGTGAGCGTTGAACAAAGAGTGGGGTAGGTGGCAGCCCTGTAGCCTATGGTGGCCATTCAAATGCCGGTTCACTTAAAGTTACGTCTTTTCAAGGCGCTCATAGCCCCTCTGATACTCTATGCCTGCGAAGTATGGGGTATGGCAGCAGAGGCCTGGCTTCTCTGGTTACAGCGGGTACAGAATAGAAGACTCCCGTCAATCTATTCCGTATGCCGACGTTTCCCAGTGAGGCTTCTACATGAAGCTTCGGCCTTCCCATATATGGAGGATGTAATTAGGCGCCTGGCTCAAAAACTCTACGCCAGATTGGGCGAAAATTAGAACGCACTTGTCAGATAGCTGGGGGACTCCTTACCAATGAACGCCGATAGAGGCAGTACCGGTTCCCCGCATGGCTTGTGGGCATCCCGGATAATAACGGCCAAAAGCAAATTAGCTGAACTAAGTACCCCCCTCCAACCTTGGGAGTGGTCAGTCTAAGTTCATCTCCAACACAAACAAGTTTAAACAAGCTAGACACAGCGGAGCAGAGGAAGAGAATGCTACTCCTGAAATAGCAAGTGTTGAGGAGCCTTATCAACAGCACTACCTCCTTAACACCAACATCCAAAACTTCACCAAAATCACAAGCAACCATTCATAATCATTCCTGTGGTTAAACCCTTAGTAGAGTAGGTACACAGTAACTACACCTAGGCTCACCACGAGTCTACCAGATCTCGGAAGGACGGACGGACGGACGAAAGGAAGAAACAAAATCACAGAAAATCTCCATTTCTAGTTGTAGTCGAGTTTACGAGTTGAGACCAAAAGAGTATTCCAGCCACATGATATTAAAACCTTTTATTCGTCAATATCGTATATTTCTATATACGAGTTAAACCTTTATTATACGATCCACCGTTCCTTTCCCAGTATAAACATCAAAGATTTGCATCTCCATGTTCTGTTATTCTAAGACCTATACGAAAGAGAGCCAACCATCTAAGATATGACTTAAGTTCTGTGCACACTAGTTTGTTGGGGGAATATACCACTTTAGTGGCGAATTTTGTTACAAAAAATCTCAGATATAGCTTAGTTGCTATATACCCTTTAAATAAAATTTAAAGCTATCCGAAACTAAGTTTCACAATGTCAACATGTTCACGAAAGCCAATTTTTTCATAATTGTGCGAAAATTGGTACATTTACCTATAATTATGTAGATTAGTACAAAATTTGCAGCATTCTATTTTTGCTGGTTGCAGTGGATGAATTATATAGGTATAAAATTAAATAGCATTAATTTAATTCAAATAAAGGGGCTGTGTGTAGGCTAATTTCGTAGAAAATGAATTTGAAAACCGAAAATTAAATGCCAGATCTAGTGTATTAATTAGAAAATTTAACATAAAATAAAAAACACTTAGAGCGATGTAAGATACAATTCATATATGACATAACGTGGCAACTTGTATTACCTTACAGGTTTAAGAGAATATCTGAATCTGATGAAAGAAGTTTAACACATATTTTGTCTCACCGCAGTACCTCAGTTGCAGAACTTTATAGTGGAAAGCATATTTCAATCCTGTTGAAATGGCCAATCTTAATATGCAAAGGCCTGGAGCTAACGAACAACTATTAAAACTAATAGATTGTCTAATATGTTTAAAGTGCAGTTAACTGCGACTTTGTTTGCTTTACTAATGCGCAATTTATATATACTCTTAAAATGTTTATAATAATTTCTTAATATTTTGTATGATAATGGATATATTATTGACGTACCCTTCCCCATGATTTACTTCAGGGCATTCAAATCCTCAGTTTGGCAAGCACACTATGTGAAATTGGAATCGACGTTTAGAGGAAGTTTACTGCCTGGTTGATACTGGAGTAATCACCGCATAGACATAAATGCGATAGCAGAAATAATCGAATCAATCTTTCGCTTTGAGTTGAATATAAAACATCCTCAAGAAGTCCATCTAGAGAAACAGAAAATACATGAGCTCACCATACCATACTTTAAAGAACTTTATGACTACAAAAAATAACAGTAGCAGGTCCTTTGTTAAACCTAGAGAATCAATTACAAATAAGGTGATGAAATAGAAGGTGAAATATAACATAATTCAAGTGTTGAACATGCAATCACACAGAAACTCTTAAACTACTATATCTCTGCTCCCTATAACTATTCTAATAGCTCTTCCAAAATGTATAAATAAAATATGTAAGTTTCTTGAAGCTGTTTCTGTCAGCCATGGTTTTATGAAAATCAGTTAATATACAAGAATTATGCGGATTACAGGAAGATAAATCATAGTTTGAAATCAGTTAACATTTTTGCTGCTCCATGAAGTACTGCAATCATGCGATACGGAGTAGGCCGTATCGACCTGCTCGCTCTTATGGGTATGCCTTCCATAGCCACGTGCTTATAATACCTGCCTCGTTTACTAATTTTGTCTGTGTGATTCGGGTTGGACTATCCAGCTGGGGTCGCCAATCAACGAGAAACAGCACTGCACCTAGGCCATTGTGGCCCTTTGCGAATTACGTCAGACCTTTGCAACTCAACGGCTCACTAGCCGGCTTCGGGCAATGAGGGCAACTAACCTTGCAAATGGGCCGAATCGCGGCCTTGATGCTTGAGCGAGCAGATATGAGGGAATCACTAAACTGCAAGGTTAGTCAGTTCACCCCATAGGCAATAAGGAAAAGACTGTCTAGCCTAAAATTCTCAAAATAAACATGTATTTAAACCCAAGGTGAACTTCACGGCCTTTTAAAGCTAAACATTTGAAACACTTAAAGAAAAGTGATTATTCAGTAACAATAACAACGGCATAAATAATAATATTAATAATCATAAAACAATAATAATGATATATACCTCAAAATCGAAATATAAACAAACGTTATGCATACGATTTTAACACAATAGATAAGGTAATTATTCTATAAAATTATCAATGCAAATAATATTTTATTTCACAAAACCAAAAATAACATTAAAGATTTTCGAGTTTAACACAAATTAAATTAAGTGATTATTACTTGTAAGTAAAAGGGTTAATTACTTTAATCTGATGAAGCTATTAAAACCTGTCGTATTTTAAACAACAAGGCTATCTAAAAATGTATAAATGCCAATGATATTATCTCTCAAATTCCAAAGATATCTTATATTTTAAATATAACAGAAACTAGTGTAAGTTTTGCACCAAAGTCTTATTTTTAATTTCTCATAAGCTAGCCCAAATCTATTTCAATGGACTTCAAACCTTTTAAGTACATAGCAACTTGGCATCTACTGAACTCTACCAGTTTAGTTTGTCGGAAAAACGGTTTGCGCTAAATAAATGCGTAATAAAGCTTCCAAAACTCCAACTGGCATGCTTGATCTTCTTTTTGATTTAATAAACTTCATTATTGAACATATTTGCTCATAAATACACGCCCAGCCAAATATTGCTGCACAGCGGCATGCAATCTAGCATATACCGCGTGGCGGTGCCAGCGAACGAGATGCAAAGACGGAAAAGGGCTAGTGAGGTGGAACTGGTTGGAAAGCGCTGAGCCGAACCCTAGCCTGGATCAGGGCGCTACGGCTCGACGAGCGCCGGTCGACAAGATATGAATTACGCGACCCCTGAGAGGAAGGAAGGGAAAGTCACGATGTATGACCATATCCGGGACAGACGGAAACATAGACGGGATCCCTAAGTTTCCAATTAGAAAGCATCCGACATGGCGCAATCCCATAAGCCTCTGAAGCCCCTTCGCACTGCGAAGTAGCGTCCCACATGAAGGTTTACAGAGGCGGGTGCTGAGCAGTAAGGCCGGCAACGACACCAGGAACAACTTTTACAGGGAGCACAGCTACCGACTGGGCTAAACCCGCGAACACGTCGCCTGGTCCTTTAATCCTGAAACAGCTGACAAGGGAACAGGGAATAATGGGTAGCCGTGGTAGAATGACTCCTCCCAGTATATGCCTGCTGACCCGATGAAACCACAAAAACCCCATGGGTCAGGGTAGGATGTCTCCGAAAATCGAACTCGGATGTCCCGAGTACGGGACACACAAGTCACCACCTGAGTCGTACAACTGTATTGTCGATGCGATTACCTGAACATATTTCCATGGTCTTTTAGCAATCCAGCCATAACAACTTCGGGAGAAATATCTCGGATATTAGTAGTGGCTGTATATTATTAAATCCCTGACGTCAGTACTCGGCTTTCAGAAAACGTGCTCATAGTATTCTCGGGAGAGATATGTATCCGGATATTAGGAGTGGCTGTATATTATATCCCTGACGTCAGTACTCGGCTTTCAGAAAACATGATCATAGTATTCTCGGGAGAGATATGTATCCAGATAGTAGGAGTGGCTGTATATTATTAAATTCCTGACGTCAGTACTCGGCTTTCAGAAAACGTGCTCATAGTATTCTCGGGAGAGATATGTATCCGGATATTAGGAGTGGCTGTATATTATATCCCTGACGTCAGTACTCGGCTTTCAGAAAACGTGCTCATAGTATTCTCGGGTGAGATATGTATCCGGATATTAGGAGTGGCTGTATATTATATCCCTGACGTCAGTACTCGGCTTTCAGAAAACGTGATCATAGTATTCTCGGGACAAATATGTATCCGGATAGTAGGAGTGGCTGTATATTATATCCCTGACGTCAGTACTCGGCTTTCAGAAAATGTGATCATAGTATTCTCGGGTGAGATATGTATCCGGATAGTAGGAGTGGCTGTATATTATATCCCTGACGTCGGTACTCGGCTTTCAGAAAACGTAATCATAGTATTCTCGGGAGAGATATGTATCCGGATATTAGGAGTGGTTGTATATTATATCCCTGACGTCAGTACTCGGCTTTCAGAAAATGTGATCATAGTATTCTCGAGAGAGATGTCTCGGATATTAGGAGTGGCTGTATATTATGTCCCCAAAGTTAGGACTCACCTTTTAATGAACATGACCGTAGTATTTTCGGGTGGGATTTGTATCTCGGATATTAGGACGTCAGTACTCAGCTTTTAGTAAATGTGATCATGGTCTTGGGAGAGATATTTGTCTCGGATATAAGAGGGACAGTATTTCATGTCTCCGAAGTTAGCACTGAACTTTTAGTATACGTGATCATAGTATTCTCGAGAGAGATGTCTCGGATATAACAGTGACAGTATATTATGTCTCCGAAGTTAGCACTGAACTTTTAGTATACGTGATCATAGTATTCTCGAGAGAGATGTCTCGGATATAAGAGTGACAGTATATTATGTCTCCGAAGTTAGCACTGAACTTTTGGTATACGTGATCATAGTATTCTCGAGAGAGATGTCTCGGATATAAGAGTGACAGTATATCATGTCTCAGAAGTTAGCACTGAACTTTTAGTATACGTGATCATAGTATTCTCGAGAGAGATGTCTCGGATATAAGAGTGACAGTATATTATGTCTCCGAAGTTACCACTGAACTTTTAGTATACGTGATCATAGTATTCTCGGGAGACAGATCTCAGATATTAGGAGTGATGACATGTTATGTCTCCGAAGTCATAGCGTGATCAGAATATCCTCGTACGTGATATCTCGGTTATTAGGATGATACGTTATGACTCCCTCGTTAGTGATCAGTCTTTAGAAATGAAAGTATGGCATAATCAGGAGACATATATTGTGTATCCTTGGGCAGTGATCATTCTTTGGGAATAAGATGAATCTGAGCAATAGATGAACTATGAAATGTGTTCCATTTACGTGATTTTCTCTATTTGCTCTGCAAACAAACTTTTCTCACAAAAGGTTATTCTTTTATCTACATCATGCTAATCAAGAGAAGCATTAGCAGAAACGACCTTTATTTCTTAGCTCCTTATGAATAAAAGGTATTTAAGGGAATACACTAAGCTTAAGCGTCAGACAAATCTTTTAAACGCTGTCGCTAAACGATTCTCATTGAAGTCTGGTTCTCTCAGATGTAAAACAAAAGATACATGACACGGATGAGGACTTCCCGTTTCAGAAAAGTTGAAGTATTTAAAATTGAAACCAATAACACGGAATTTGTCGGAAATGATAAGCTTTAGAAACCGTATATTACACTAAGTGTTTGCTTGAATGAGATCTACATTTTTTTTAGTAAATATTGTTTATCTCTCTGGTTCATCAGCTATGCAAAAGCCACTCAGAATGAAAAGAACATCAGGGACCATTACCAAGAAGTTCAGGATATACATTTTATTTGCCATACAAATATCTTTTATACACGGCATTTCACTTTTAGATGATCGAAAATTTAAAAAATGTGCCATGTAAAGGGTAGTTTTGGGTGCGGGGATTTTCCTTACAATCTTCATGTCGCACCCTGGAATATAGTGAACTTAAATACCAAGTTTGGTGTTCAATGGTGTTTTCGTTTTTAAGTTATGCTGTCCACAGAAACACACATGGGCGGACGCACATACAACGAACCTTTTCTAAATCATTATACAGGGGTCCTCGAAACGTGTTTTTACGGTGAAATCCCAGTATTGAATTTTGGGTAGTGCACCTTCTACACCTACTATACACATTGCACATACGTGCTAGATAAATTAAGTATCTTATGTATTCCGTTCACATGACTTTCTCTACCTGCTTTGAAAGCAAACTTCTTTCAAAAGATTATTTTTTTCTACTTCAGGCTAATCGAGATAAACATTAGCAGAATGGTCTGATTACTTAGTTTCTTAAAAGTAGGAGGAAAATAAGGGAATAAACTAAACAAAGCGGTAATCAAATGTGTTAAATACTGTACTTATGCAATTGTCATTGAAATTCGCTTCTGTGCACAGCCAGGAGTAAAACAAAATCCCATTTGAGACAAGCATAAGTATTTTAAAACTGAAACCAATAACCAGGAATATCTCGGAAACGGTTAGCTCCACAACAAAAATATAAAGGATATAATTTGTGTGTTTTGACGGGATCTACATTTTTATGTAGTACGCTTTTTTCTCCTACAGTTTACCGGTTATGCAAAAGTCATTCAGAAAACAGAGGACTTCAGAAGCATTCCCAGGAAATGCAAGATATACAGTTTATTTGTCATGTAAATATCTTTAATACATGGTATTTTAATCAAAATAGTTGAAGCTATTTTTGAGAAAATCAAAATCCTCCAAACTTTTTTCCTTGTAAAGGGTATATTGGCGAGGGGGTTATTGAAATTTTTCGTGTCGCATCATTAGAAGATACTACACTTTAATACCTAATTTGGTGCTTAACGCACTTCTCGTTTTTAAACACAGACCGTTTTTCAAAAATGCTGTTTAATTGATTCAGGGATCTCAAGACATGTATTTCCTGTGCATCCAGTTTTGGATGGAATACAATGCCTTCTCTACCGACTATGTGCATTGTATCTACGTGCTAGAGAAAGTAAAAGGTAACAGTTATTCTTTGGTGCGTATGGATAACACGGTGTACCATACAATGCATACATAAGAGCATTATTTCACGTCAAAGTGCCTGTTCTCTAACATGTACGTGAGTGTAAATAATGGAGATAGTTAAGAGAAACGTTTTTCCGCTCTGGAATCTGTATGAAGAGTGCTCTCGTAGCCACTACATTCAGCAAGCGAGGCTGCGCAAAACCCTCTTCATTCTGATGCGCATAGGGACAACAACAGATCGATCAATAGCTAGGGGTGGTCGGAAAACCCTCGTAATTGAACAGTGGCACAAGCGGAATGTTCGAACGTGTTCAGGTATGGACTACCAGTATTTAACTTTCATTAATTAAATCAACAGCACACGATGGTATTTGAGATGGTTAAACGTTTATTTCCGGCTCTAATGAAGCTTAATCGATTCCAGAATAGAAACAATGTATTAACTCGAACACTTTCAAAAACTTAGCTTTATGTTGACACTGCTGCTTATTCATCATGAATGTTGTAAATAATTTATATAAAAAAACCTAATTATATAGTAAGTAAAAAGAAAAAAAAAAAGTGAATCAATTTGAAAATTTCGGTTCACATCAATATTCTGACTGTAGTACTTGAAAGCGATGTGTAAAGAATTTTTATAAAAAAATCTGGTGTGTTCCACTCATATGACTTTCGGTACCTCTTCTGCAAATAAACAATTCTTACAAAAGAAGGTTTTTACCTACATTATGCTATTTGAAATAAGCATTAGCACAAATAGTTTTATTACTCGATTCCTTCTGAGCAGAATAAAAATAAGGGAATACACTAGGCTAAAACGATAGTCAACTCTTTTAAAAGCTCGTCGCTATGTGAACAATTAAAGTTTGGTTCCCTTTGCATTGCCAGAAGTAAAACAAAGGAAAGATGAACCGAAAGGTGACTTCCCGTTTTAGAAAAGTTACGTACTTTAAAATTAAAACCAATAAGAAACAATATCTCGGAAACGGTAACTCTAAAAAAATGTAGGTATATGACATAAATTGAGCATTTTAACGAAATCTAAGCTCAAAAATTACTAGTTATGCAAAACTCATAAAGAATAAAGAAATCTTCAAAGGTTTTTCCCAAAAATTCAATATATTTTATTTGTGATTTTAATATCTTTATTATAGGGTTCTTTGATCAAAATCATTAAAACCGTTTTTAAGAGAAACAAAATTTTCAGAAATATTTTCATGTAAAGGGCAATTTGGGGTTGGGGTATTTTCTGGAAAAGCTTTTTGTCACATCCTTCGAAGGTACTAAACATAAATACCAAGTTTAGTCTTTTCGTTTTTGAACTACGCTATCCACACACACGTACACACACACATGTACACGCACAGACTCGTATAAACACACTCGGACATTTTTAACTTTTTTTTCTTTTTTGGAATCACGGTACCTCAAAATATACATTTCCGATGAAATCTCGATATTGAATTCTTGGCTGAAACACAACACCTTCTCTATCTAGTACATTCATTGTACTAGTAGAAGAAGTAAAAAGTTAAGCCCTAAATATTGCTTGCTAGAGTAAAATCTCGGGTCTAGAAATATTGTACAGTTATACAATTTCTGAGTGCCTGAGCTAAAAGTGTATTTTGAAGCATCTGCTCCCATTCAGAGAGATAGTTAACAAGGTCACATGATAACGCAATACAGAAGGCCGAAAATCTTTTTATCCAATCCTACCTGGCGCTAAGTTTTTAAATCTGATTCCCTAAGTGAGTCTTTACTGTGTGGGGGCGGGGTCGGAGTCTGCCGCGTTCGCGAGTAATCCAGTTCTACCCAGGGGTTATTTCTGTCCGCCAATACTTCTCAACACGGTCCGTCTCAGAATACATTAATTATGAAGGAATGCGTGCACATTCCACACTCTTAAGCTGCCCAATTAACTCTACAAAAATTTAAGTAAAGTATGTTGCAAAACAAACACCGCTTTCTACAACTAAAAGCAAATTAAAATAGATATAGAATTGATAGAATTGAATATTTAATCGTTTGTAGCCAGCAAGTTGGCGTCGCGGTAACATGGGCGATTCGCATTCGGGAGATCGCGGGTTCGATCCCCGTCGACCGCGAACTTTGACTTGGAGTTTTTCATGGTTGCCCCTTGTCACTTAGGCAAATCTGGGGTGATAATTCTTCACGATTTGCTTTTCATCATTCCCTTTCGTGTTATTTCCTTATCGTCTTAGTTGCGATCCTAGGTTTATGTTGTGAGAAGTGCTGGCAGATGGCGTGGATGCATGCGCACAATAAATGCTGTTCTCTGCGTTGAGGCGGGGTTGTGGTCGCTGTCCTCACAGGGACGGTGACCTTAGACGAGGCCCGGCTGTTCGGCTAATTCTTGTGCTGGGATAAAAGACACACAGCACTGATTTAGGGATCTCCTTTGGCCGCCCGTGGTTCCCACACTTCATTTTTTCTTCCTGGGGGATATTAGCACACAATAGGTGGCAGTAGGTGAGATGATGCTCATATGAGCTCGAGGGTAACTGAACAGAGAGTTACCCAACCTTCAGTGCTCGCGAGGTATACACGTGTCAACAAGTTTCTTACACTGTTGCACTTGTTAGAAGGTGATTGTAACCATGCGATCTCAGGGATCTTCCAAAACGGTAAAAACGTAATAATTCTCATTTTCAGTTCACAGTTGTACTATCAGCCTGTGTAGGATAAAGTTAAATCCTTCTGCGTTCTTTTCGGAAACAAATGTCAACCAGCGATATTTCACATTACGCGTTTCTATGGCGTCTTACTAAAGTAATTCATATACACTTTGTTCTCTATATTTTAAACTTCATTAATGCGCATGTCACACTTTTTGGATGTTTAAAATGTTCAATATTTTCATCCCATTAGATGTGTTGGCAACTAATTTATAGTTTGTTTGTTTTTTCATCTTACTATTACTATTACCACTACCACCATCCTCCTCAATTTGGAAACATACCTTAATACTCGACCAAAAGGATCACTATGTGCTTAGTAATTCATCACCGAATGTCTCAATGGAACTTATTCGCAAAAAATATAGGAATATTATGGACATATTACCTTCTCTACGAATACTATTTACCTACAGAGTAGGTAAAGAAGGAAAATTTCGATGACAAAATATAATCGGCAATGTACGTTTTGACGTCTTATGAGTGCAAAAAAGGAAACATGTTTTTAGAAATGTGTGCATGTGTGTGTCTGTGTGTTTCTGTGGACAGCATAACTCAAAGACGGAAAGTCGATTAAATACCAAAATTGGTATTCAAATTTAGTATCTTTCAAAATTGCGACGCAAAGATTTACAGAAATCTCACCACCCGGGTCGCCTCCTTCGCTCGTTGCTGTTTGCCAAATGGGAGACCTGGGTTCGATTCCCAGTACCGGCGTGGGGATTTTCCCCCCGCTGGGAGACCTGGCCCGGGATGTGCTCAGCCTCGTGAGGTCCCTGGGTGGGGGGGGCCATTTGAAGGAGAAGTAGCGGTTCTAGGTAGTGAAGGCCGCATTAACTGACCTGGGGGATCGAAGCGCTGACCACATCTCACCCCCCAATAATACTGCACCCCATCCATGACGTCTGTTATGAGCCGAGATGGGGGACGCAGCGACCGGGCGGTAGGCCAAGGCTCTTAGTGAGCTGTGCCAAGGGGTCAGTCACCCCACACGAAACTATACTTTACATGGAAAATGTTTCAAAATTTTCGATTTTCTCAAAAATGGCTCAAACTATTTTGGTTAAAATTCCGTATGTTAAAGATATTTACAAGGAAAATAAACTGCATATCTTCAATTTCTTAGGAATGGCCTCTGACGTACTCTGCATTCTAGATGAGCTTTGGATAACTGGTAAACCTTAAAGAGATGCAAAAACGTACTACACAAAAAATGTAGATCTCGTCAAAACAGACAGTTAATGTCCTATTATATATAAAATATTATATATATTTTGTGGAGTTAGTCGTTTCCGAAATATTTCTTCATATTGGTTTCAGTTTTTAAATACGTATACTTTTCTGAATCAGAAGTCATCCGTGCTTCTTTTGTTTTACTCCTAGACACTAAAGAGTTCCGAATTCCAATGACAATTGCATTACAGCTTTTAAAACGTTTAACCGTCGCTTTAGTCTATGGAACCTGAGTTTTAGAACGTTAGTTCCCATCTATTTATAAGGAACTAGGTAATAAGGCCGTTGTGCTAATATTTACTACAATTAGCATTAAACAGATTGAAGAGTAATGCTTTTTTAGAAGTTCGTTGGCAGAATAGATAAAGTCTTTTGAATAGAACACATAACATTTTTAGGCGCATCTCTTGGAGGGAAGTCTGAAAAAAAAATGATTTGAAATATATGAATACTCTCCACTGTGACAAATCTAGAAGAAAAAGATAATACTGCAAAAACTCCAGACGCTGGCCTATGATGCTGTTCTACAATATAATAAATACATATAGCCGCAAGCAATGCCGTCTGCATTTATAAGGGAACTCCGAAGGGGAAAGGGGAGTATATTTAATTTTTAACCTTTCTCGGAACTGATAAAACTTCAGATGGAATTTAGGTATAAAATACCACAAATTCCAACACACTTAGTAAAGGTACTCAAGACCTACTTGCTGTTCAAAAATCCTCTATGCCAGCCTTTCAACAAAGAAATGTATTCTGGAACCACCCTACTACTCCTCCTGCCACTCCTCCTACTCCTCCTACTACTACTTCTGATGCTGCTACTACTAATAATAATAACAATAATAATGATAATATTAATATAATAATAAAGATAATAATAACAATAATAATCATAATATTATTAATAATAATAACAATAATAGTAATATTCCAAGCTTTTAATTCGATATCCTTTTCTGAAATAGCTATCAAATCTTTACAGAAACATAGCGTTTTAATCACTGTTGATTATTCGTAAAAGCCTTAATTAATGAAATCAGGGTGCTTCAATCGCTTTGTTTATGTAAGCATTTATATAAACCAAAGGAATACTTTCGGAGATATACGTGAAACTTCCGTGGGTTTAGGCAATAGATGCACGCAGCGAAAGAACGGAATGCAAGATTTGGGCTATAAGCGTTTTTCGAGGGCATCAAGCACTTACTGTACTGTAGTTAACGGCTTCGAATGTAGAGATAACGACATAGGTGTTCAAAATCAAGAGAGGGATGGAGAATTAAGAATGGGTAATGTTTGTTTGGAGGAAGAAGAGAATAGAGATAATATACCGGGGAAGGTATAGAATTGACATAAAGATATATAGACTGGCAGCGACAGCGGCAGTATGGTCTGTAACACTGAATTTGTTTCATATAGACAAAGGGGAGGGACCTTACCCTTCTAGTGCAGGGGCCAGTAGATTAATAGTATTTTCTTGAAGGGCGCTTACTAAAGTTATTTTAATGCATATCTTGAATCTGAGCTAAGGTATTATAAAGGTATTAGTAAGGTATTTTAATTAGGTGGCTGTAGGCTTATTTTAAAAGTAATTTGGTTATTTTAATTATTCACTTTTGAGTTAGAAAGATCATAAAAAAATTGCACGCCTCTTAGAGCTATCGTAAACTGAAACCAAGCAGTTCATAGAAGCGTTAATTTAACGTTTGGACTAGCTTTCGTTTGCCAATATCTCAATATTGGATTACTATTTTATATGTTAAGTTTGGAAAATGTGCGTCTGTAACAGGTGAAACTATTTTTTTTATTTGTTTCATTTGTATAGCCCCCTTTAACTTCAATGGTCATATTGGGAGCTGAGACTTGTGAAACTGTAGGTTCAGAACATTAGGTTAATAAACTTTATATTACTAAACACACGCACATTCATACTTCCAGACTCTACTGGGGATAGGGAATAATTCTGGTTTAAGAAAAATTCCCCGCCCTAGCCGGGAACCGAAACGGGGACCTCTGGGTTAGAAGTCAGTTCGCTGACCACTCGACCACGGAGGCAGTCTGAAATTATTGGATTCTTAATAAAATGCATAACAGAAAAAGTGTGCCCTCAAACTATATATGTGAAGCGAAATCCGTGCACGAGTATTAAGGTGCCTGGGACTGAGAATTTAGGTAAAAATCATAAAAGTTACGATTTTATAAATGTTCTGAATCTGTTTGGCAAATTGTTCGCCATCCGCGAATTTTGAAAGCTGAACAACTTATTTAAATAACATTGCGCTAACTTAAGCCCCACTTCTCTTTTATGCATGTAGATTTGTCTCTGTTTTATATTTTTTCGCACAAAATTAATTCCTCGCGTTTCAGCTTTGTTATGAATTCTATTAAGGTTTGCATACATAGTCTCAAATATCCTATCTTAAAATTTAAGAATGTATTTTATCTTAGCATTGTTCATTTCGTTAACAAATACATTTTACAGAAGAAACGAAAGTTTATTAGCAACAATTTCATTAAGGCAGAAAGTTATTTCTCATCAGCTTACCACAATAATATAAATAAAATCCTTAAACTTATTTCCACTGAAATAAAACTTTAGAAACAGTAAACTATCACACTTCACTGACAAACGTGAAAGAGCACAGACATGTTTAAAAAATTAGCCTTTATTTTGCTAATTAATAATATTTATATGTATTTATCTGAGAAAATATTTTAGCTACAGCATTAAGCGACTGCACCATCATTTATTTATATTTTACCGTTAAGTGCGCCAATTCTCAATTAAATAGATTTAAAACTAAGAAGTAAAGAAAATTCAGTCCCTTAAAAATGATGAATTTCATGAAACCGGCGTGAGAAACATATTTACAAAATTCAGTCAAATTAGAAGTGGGTGATTCACAATTTTTTTTTTTTTTTTTTTTGTAATTTAGCACGGAATTTTAGGCTTCTATTATTCCCTTTTGCATGGATGGGTAGTATTTATAAATCTTAGACTCTGAACTACAGAATAGTTATTAGTTATTCTATCTTACCCTGCAGATTCGAAGGAGGAAGAGTTTATAATGATATATTGCTTAACTACGAATCTTGAGCTAATGGCAGGCTTTTCAAATATTTGATGGAGGGAGGTCAGTCCCTGTTATTGAGTTTCATATTAAGAAGAAAAGCCTGATAAAATGGATGTCCAGTCAGGCTTAGTGTTATAGTCACGCCTCAATTTACCTTTCCATTTGCAAACAAAGATGCTGTTTCACCTGCCTCTGCAATCAGTTTTGCCACAGCCATCCCTTTGCAATTGTTAAGAAACATAATAGGAATTATAGGACAATGCCTGTATACATTTATCTGACAGGGCAGCACATCACATGCGTCATAAATGCCCCAGATTTACCTCAACGTTGGAATCAAACACGTCAAAATGGAAATGCCACTAGTAAGCCTGCTATAACCAAGCCAGAAAGGTAGGCACTTCGTCTGGGACTGGCATTTGGGAGGTCGTGGGTTTGGCAACCTGCACTCGAAACCTCTTACCCATGGCATTTTCGGGTGTTTTCACGGGTGACTAGGTGAATTCTGGGGGGGGGGGGTTCTTCGTTCTCCGAACTTACTGTACCTTCATTTGGCTTGTGTCGACGAGGACTGCAGACTCAGACATCAATCCGGAAGCGAGTAACGGGCTTCAGACGCTCCCCGCGTCAGGACGAAAGACTGTTTCTTAGAAGTTAAGGACACAGGCGGCTATTTCCCTGTTCGGTAGTCGTCCATCCTTTGAAATTACACTCACCTCCTTCTTTCCTGTAAGGGTCTGATTACAATAACCCAACAGCTGCAGTGCTGAACACCCCTGTAACATTTTCTTCTTTTCAATCCTTTTTGCAAATAAACAACAAAAAGTTCCTTGTTTAACTAATCTTATTTTATTCCGCATTTTATCTTCTATTTTAGAAGAACAAAGTACAAGACTAGGCTAAAAATTATGGGCATTCAATGGAGGTTGAGACTGGTTGCCGGTGTGCTGCGTTGCTCTTCCTCGTGCCTCGGCTGGTCTCAGCTTCAAACCTAGTTTCCTGCAGAAGGGCAGAATGGTTTGTGGAAATGCGGGATTGGTAGAACATGGGTTCGGATCCAGGTAAGTACGTTAACGGAGATCACAGTGGTGGAATGACTTAGCACGGTTCTCAGCTTTCTCTATTTATTTCACCGGTGAACCACTAGATTACCTCCACATAACCAAGATTACACATGATCTGCTTGCAACAATGAACTGGCTCATTCGATCCCTAAACAGTGGAGTTTTGTTACTTCGCAGTTAAATCACTGTCCGCCGCGCTTAATTATTTGGCGATTTACAAAAATTTAAACTCAAGTTTCACACTTTGCACTCGTATTACGATCCCGTCTGGACATAACTTCGCCGTCACTGTCTTCCAAAAAAGTTCGTGCTGCTCTAAGTTTTCCTCCATTTTTATACGAAGTTGAGATTCATGACGTTTATGCCATTAGTTTTACGAGATTGGTGGATTTTCGCGCTACTATTGGTGAGTATACCCGCGTCACCGTATTTCAATCACTGGATTTGTCTATTTAATTTTGTCATGTAATAATCCTTCGTAACTTCGTGCAAACTCTTCGGCCCGGTTATTCTAGTTCACCCTACAGTAACGGGGACTGATTTAGCAAAATATGTTTCCCTTTTTCACCCTCACTGAAGAATAAAGCCTGGGTGCCTAACTTTCGGCAACCTGCACCGACTGGTTGACAGATTTCAGTTCATCCAATTTTTAAGTACAACATTTTCCAATCTCTTATAAACTAACACAATAACTTCTCAACTTATTTACATGCCCTTGATTGTTTTATTTACTTCGCACATTTAGATTAATACTTAATGAGCTATCACTGATTTAATATACAGGCTTATGTTTTGCCTCAAAGTGACATCCAGCACACTTTTAAGTTTTTTTTAAATATTTATATCGTACACACACCCTAAAAACTGACTGAAATGTTAACAATGAGATCCTTCTTATTAAATATATCCTGTTTAGTTCAATTGTGTTTAGATTAATTTCTGGAAAAAGCTGCCAGAACACATCTGTCTTTTAATGGCCTTTAGAATCATCTTTCCTGAATACTATGGTTAAATCAATCCTTGACAAGTATTCGCAAGGAATATTGGACCAAGTATTTCTAGGTACCTTACTGTTTATAAACCTAACATAGAATCACAGGTGAGAGTAAATAGCAATTTAACTTTCCTGAACAGTTTTCACAACATATAACGCTAGAGGAATTATCGGATACGTTAATAGTCCTGAACATCATACTGCTATAACATGTACCATGTATCCACAGGGGAGGATAGTCAGTAATTAATCCACCGTGAACATCACTATCGTTATAACATACAGTATGTAATCATAGGGCGAGTAGTCAGTAATTATTCTCTCCTGAACTGCCAGTTCACAGTAACATGTGGCCTGCAGCCCTGAACAGCCAGCTCATAATAACATGCGGCCTGCAGCCACAGAGACGGCGGGCGGTAAGTATTCTCTCCTGAACAGCCAGCTCATAATAGCGTGCGTCCTGCAGCCACAGAGACGGCGGGTGGTAATTATTCTCTCCTGAGCTGCCAGATCATAATAACATGCGGCCTGCAGCCACAGAGACGGTGGGTGGTAATTATTCTCTCCTGAACAGCCAGATCATAATAACATGCGGCCTGCAGCCACAGAGACGGCGGGTGGTAATTATTCTCTCCTGAGCTGCCAGATCATAATAACATGCGGCCTGCAGCCACAGAGACGGTGGGTGGTAATTATTCTCTCCTGAGCTGCCAGATCATAATAACATGCGGCCTGCAGCCACAGAGACGGCGGGCGGTAATTATTCTCCCCTGAACAGCCAGCTCATAGTAACATGCGGCTTGCAGACACAGAGACGGCGGGCTGTAATTATTCTATCCTGAACAGGCAGATCATATTAACATGCGGCCTGCAGCCACAGAGACGACGGGCGGTAATTATTCTCTCCTGAACAGCCAGCTCATAGTAACATGCGGCTTGCAGACACAGATACGGCGGGCTGTAATTATTCTATCCTGAACAGCCAGATCATAGTGACATGCGGCCTGCAGCAACAGAGACGGCTGGTGGTAATTATTCTCACCTGAACAGCCAGCTCATAATAACATGGGCCTGCAGCCACAGAGACGGCGGGTGGTAATTATTCTATCCTGAACAGCCAGCTCATAGTAACATGCGGCTTGCAGACACAGAGACGGCGGGCTGTAATTATTCCCTCCTGAACAGCCAGATCATAGTAACATGCGGCCTGCAGCAACAGAGACGGCGGGTGGTAATTATTCTCACCTGAACAGCCAGATCATAATAACATAGGCCTGCAGCCACAGACACGACGGCTGGTAATTATTCTGTCCTGAACAGCCAGATCATAATGACATGCGGCCTGCAGCCACAGAGACGGCGGGTGTTAATTACTCTCTCCTGAACAGCCAGCTCATTGTAACATGCGGCTTGCAGACACAGAGACGGCGGGCTGTAATTATTCTATCCTGAACAGCCAGATCATAGTAACATGCGGCCTACAGCCACAGAGATGGCGGGTGGTGATTCTTCTCACCTGAACAACCAGCTCATAATAATATGCGGCCTGCAGGCACAGAAACGGCGGGCTATAATTATTCTCTCCTGAACAGCCAGCTCATAGTAGCATGCGGCCTGCAGTCACAGAAACGGCGGGTGGTATTTATTCTCTCCTGAACAGCCAGATCATAGTAACATGCGGCCTGCAGCCACAGAGACGGCGGGTGGTATTTATTCTCTCCTGAACAGCCAGCTCATAGTAACATGCGGCCTGCAGCCACGGAGACGGCAGCCCGTAATTAATCTCTCCTGAACAGCCAGCTCATAATAACATGCGGCCTGCAGTCACAGAGACGGCGGGCGGTAATTATTCTCTCCTGAACAGCCAGATCATAATAACATGCGGCCTGCAGCCACAGAGACGGCGGGTGGTATTTATTCTCTCCTGAACAGCCAGATCATAAAATGCGGCCTGCAGCCACAGAGACGGCGGGTGGTATTTATTCTCTCCTGAACAGCCAGCTCATAATATAATGCGGCCTGCAGCCACAGAGACGGCGGGCTATAATTATTCTCTCCTGAACAGCCAGCTCATAATGACAAGCGGCCTGCAGCCACAGAGACGGCGGGTTGTAATTATTCTCTCCTGAACAGCCAGCTCATAATGACAAGCGGCCTGCAGCCACAGAGACGGCGGGTGGTAATTATTCTCTCCTGAACAGCCAGCTCATAATGACAAGCGGCCTGCAGCCACAGAGACGGCGGGCGGTAATTATTCTCTCCTGAACAGCCAGCTCATAATGACAAGCGGCCTGCAGCCACAGAGACGGCGGGCGGTAATTATTCTCTCCTGAACAGCCAGCTCATAATAACATGCGACCTGCAGCCACAGAGACGGCGGGTGGTATTTATTCTCTCCTGAACAGCCAGCTCATAATATAATGCGGCATGCAGCCACAGAGACGGCGGGCTATAATTATTCTCTCCTGAACAGCCAGCTCATAGTAGCATGCGGCCTGCAGTCACAGAAACGGCGGGTGGTATTTATTCTCTCCTGAACAGCCAGATCATAGTAACATGCGGCCTGCAGCCACAGAGACGGCGGGTGGTATTTATTCTCTCCTGAACAGCCAGCTCATAGTAACATGCGGCCTGCAGCCACGGAGACGGCAGCCCGTAATTAATCTCTCCTGAACAGCCAGCTCATAATAACATGCGGCCTGCAGTCACAGAGACGGCGGGCGGTAAGTATTCTCTCCTGAACAGCCAGCTCATAGTAACATGCGGCCTGCAGCCACAGAGACGGCAGCCCGTAATTAATCTCTCCTGAACAGCCAGCTCATAATAACATGCGGCCTGCAGTCACAGAGACGGCGGGCGGTAATTAATCTCTCCTGAACAGCCGGCTATTAGTAACATGCGGCCTGCAGCCACAGAGATGGCAGCCCGTAATTAATCTCTCCTGAACAGCCAGCTCATAGTAACATGCGGCCTGCAGCCACAGATACGCCGGGCGGTAATTATTCTCTCCTGAACAGCCAGCTCATAACATGTGGCCTGCAGCCCTGAACAGCCAGTTCATAATAACATGTGGCCTGCAGCCCTGGACAGCCTGCTCATAATAACATGTGACTTGCAGCCACAGACAGCGGGCGGTAATTATTCTCTCCTGAACAGCCAGCTCATAATAGCGTGCGTCCTGCAGCCACAGAGACGGCGGGCGGTAATTATTCTCTCCTGAACAGCCAGCTCATAATTACATGAGGCCTGCAGCCACAGAGACGGCGGGTGGTAATTATTCTCTCCTGAACAGCCAGCTCATAATAGCGTGCGTCCTGCAGCCACAGAGACGGCGGGCGGTAATTATTCTCTCCTGAACAGCCAGCTCATAATAACATGCACCCTGCAGCCACAGAGACGGCGGACGGTAATTAATCTCTCCTGAAGAGCCAGCTCATAATAACATGCCGCCTGCAGCCACAGAGACGGCGGGCAGTAATTTTGCTTTTCTGAACAGCCCGCTCATAATAACAAAAGTTATTTCTCATCAGCTAACCACAATAATATAAATAAAATCCTTAAACTTATTTCCACTGAAATATAACTTCAGAAACAGTACACTATCACACTTCACTGACAAACGTGAAAGAGCACAGACATGTTTATAAAATTAGCCTTTATTTTGCTAATTAATAATATTTAGATGTATTTATCTGAGAAAATATTTAAGCTACAGCATTAAGCGTCTGCACCATCATTTATTTATATTTTGCCATTAAGTGCCCCATTTTTCAATTAAATAGATTTAAAACTAAAAAGTATAGAAAATTCAGTCCCTTAAAAATTTGGAATTTCATGAAACCGGCGTGAGAAACATATTTACAAAATTCAGTCAAATTAGAAGTGGGTGATTCACAATATTTTTTTTTTTTTTTTTTTTGTAATTTAGCACGGAATTTTAGGCTTCTATTATTCCCTTTTGCAAGGGTGGGGAGTATTTATTAATCTTAGACTCTTAACTACAGAATAGTTATTAGTTATTCTATCTTACCCTGCAGATTCGAAGGAGGAAGAGTTTATAATGATATATTGCTTAACTACGAATCTTGAGCTAATGGCAGGCTTTTCAAATATTTGATGGAGGGAGGTCAGTCCCTGTTATTGAGTTTCATATTAAGAAGAAAAGCCTGATAA
The DNA here is from genome assembly GCA_030762935.1 of Hymenopus coronatus. Lineage (NCBI taxonomy): Eukaryota > Metazoa > Arthropoda > Insecta > Mantodea > Hymenopodidae > Hymenopus > Hymenopus coronatus. Next base: position 365,039,787 of record CM060900.1, read on the forward strand.
AATGGATGTCCAGTCAGGCTTAGTGTTATAGTCACGCCTCAATTTACCTTTCCATTTGCAAACAAAGATGCTGTTTCACCTGCCTCTGCAATCAGTTTTGCCACAGCCATCCCTTTGCAATTGTTAAGAAACATAATAGGAATTATAGGACAATGCCTGTATACATTTATCTGACAGGGCAGCACATCACATGCGTCATAAATGCCCCAGATTTACCTCAACGTTGGAATCAAACACGTCAAAATGGAAATGCCACTAGTAAGCCTGCTATAACCAAGCCAGAAAGGTAGGCACTTCGTCTGGGACTGGCATTTGGGAGGTCGTGGGTTTGGCAACCTGCACCGGAAATCTCTTACCCATGGCATTTTCGGGTGTTTTCTCGGGTGACTAGGCGAATTCTGGGGGGGGGGTCTCCATTCCCCGAACTTCCTGTACCTTCATTTGGCTTGTGTCGACGAGAACTGCATACTCAGACGATCAATCCGGAAGCGAGTAACGGGCTTCAGACGCTCCCCGCGTCAGGACGAAAGACTGTTTCTTAGAAGTTAAGAACACTGGCGGCTATTTCCCTGTTCGGATGTCGTCCATCCTTTGAAATTACACTCACCTCATTCTTTCCTCTAAGGGTCTGATGTACAATAAGCCAAGGGCTGCAGTGCTGATCACCCCTCCGTAACTTCCCACAAACACACACACACACACACACACACACACACACACACACTTCTACGAGTCTTGGTAGGAGGACGAACCGAGGTGGGGCCGAGGCCACCATAGCTGTCTCTGGTCATCACCTGGCCCTCGCAACCTGCCATCATCACCTAACGAGTTCTTTACCGTCGTGCTACAAATCTGTCTAGGACCGAAAACCTCCTATGGTTTTCGTATTATTAGGGGAATTCATTCACTTATGTTGGACACTCCGGCCTTGAATGGTCGTTTTACATTATAAATTCAATTTCAAGGTTGTTTTTTTTTTTGTTTTTTTGTTTTCTTTTTTTTTAATTTTTGGGAACATGGGTCATGGTAGTAATCTAAAAGCCTAAAAGACATTCATAGATGCAGCTGTATTTGACAGGCATTTTGGATTACATGGGTTATTCTCGATAATATTTTCAATTTGCTTTTATTGTTCAATTTTCCTGAATACTGTTTCATTGCCCTGGGGTAATTATTTACAATAATATGTTGCTGATATTCTGGAGTATTTTTAATCTTAGACTCTGAATTATAGAATATTTATGAGTTAATCTATCTTACTCTGCAGATTCTAAACAGGAAGAATTTTTAATGATGTATCGCTTAACCATGAATCTTCAGCTATTGGCATGCCCTTCAAATGTTTGACGACTCGTTTCTCTGAGCTTTTAGAATCCAATCTGCAATAGTGGAAATTACTTGTACCAGGTACAAAAGTTACAGAGCTTCGAAACAGACATAAGAAATTTGGAAAATATTTTTCTATGGAAGAGAATATGTGTCTCTGTATAGACTTCTTGATTTAATGAGTGCGCTAGGAAGTGAGCATAATCCAGATGACTGTTGATTGTCTGTAAACTCATCAAAGCTCAACTTAAAGGCTGTGTAACTTCATAATGGTAACGAACTTCCATTCTGCAGGTTTTAAAGGAACTTATGAAGGTAAGTCAATGATTGTACGTGTTTTAAAATATGAGGTTCATTGTTGGAAAATATGTGGTGGCCTTAAATTAATTTTTTTTTTTTGGCTTGGATTATAAGGGGGAGTCACAAAATATTGTTGCTTTTTATGTTTGAGGGATAGCCGTGATATGCAATAGCATTAGTTGGTACAACAGTGGGGTAGGCAGCAGGAATATGTCCCTGGGGAGAGTAATGTAAAACAAACACCTTTGGTTCAGCCTGATAAGATTCTTCTCCTTCCCTTACATATAAAGCTTGGGTTGATGAAGAATTTTGTTAAGGCACTCAACAAGGACGGTAGTGGATTTGCATATTTGCAAGGCAAGTTTCCACAGTTGACTTACGCAAAATGGAAAGAAGGTGTTTTTGTTGGATCTCAAATCCGAAAACTCTTGTAGGACGAAATGTTTGAGAAAGCGTTACAAACGATGGAATTAGTAGCTTGGCAATCATTTACAAGGGTTGTGCGTAGTTTACTTGGAAACCAAAGGAAGAATCTATAAAGCTTTCGTCTCAAATTTGTTGAAATGCTACAAAGATATGGGCAGTAGAATGTTCTCCATTTACATCTAGACTTTTTTTCGGAAAATCTGGGTGATGTTAGTGATGAACTAGGGGGACGGTTTCATCAGGACATTTCCTTCATGGAGAAGAGGTATCAAGGTCGTAAGTGCCCAGTAATAATGGGGAATTATTGTTGATTTCTTGTGAGGGAAAGCAGACAGGAGTAAGAGGCAATCACAACCTACAAGCACATTTAAGCAGAGTTATAGGTGAGCCCTTAAATATATAGGTAGTCGAAATATTATTGCATGCATGCAAAACAGTATTTTGAATTAATCTTAATTCACAATGATATTTAGTATTATACCATATACCATTGCTCGTCCCCTTAGCGCTGCTGCTTACCAAGCGTGAGACCTGGGTTCGATTCCCGGTACCGGCATGGGGAATTTTCCCCCGACGGGAGACCTGGCCCGGGTTGCGTTCAGACTCGTGAAGTCCCTGCAGGGCCAATTGAGGAGAAATTTGATTGAGAAGTAGCGGCTCCAGATCCAGAAGACTGCATAAACCCGTGGGAGAGACTCGAGGTGCTAATCACGCCTCACCCTCCAGCACTGCACCCCATTCATGACGCCATCGGGCCGAGATATGGGGATGCAGCGGCCGGGCGGTAGGCCATGGTTTGTTGTGGTGCGAGTTACGCTGCCATATATCATTATATTAAAATAATAAACGGAACATAATATCTGATCTGAAACCTCGTAGGGAGAACCAAAATGTTTTCATATATTTTTAATCTGTCATAATAGGAGATTTCTGTGGCGATTCTAAAAATTGCACATCTTTTTCCTTAAGAATCACCTACTACTATCGGGAAGGTATGAAAAAGGTTGTTTTTTGTTTTATTGTTTTTGTGGTGTAATTATAGACACAGAAATTATAGATTTCATATTTCCTTCTCTACACGTTACACTATGTGTTTATTAATTTCTGTATCGATAGCTCTTCTCCCACAAAAGACGTTTTTATTGGCTGCATACTACTGCTCAATTTTATTCTAAGAGCGACTATAACTGTATTGGTGGACAGACCCACAACGGTCATCATTTTATAATACTTACTTTAGGATGACAGTATTAAACTAAACTGAGTGGACCAAAATTCTGAGAGTTCATCTCATATACATAAGCTTATTACGAGGGCGGATTGAAAGGTAACCCACAATAAATTTGTACAAAAAATCTTAATAATCAAATTAAATAACTAAAAAAAAAAACAGAAACAAAAAATACCAATGAACTTACACGTTTTACCTAGTTTTCGACATGTTCACTAACTTTCTCAACACCTTTTTCTCATCGTGATAAAAGTTTCAATACACCCTGTTCTTCGTATAAGTCCGTATCCCTGGAGTACAGCCATCTGCGGACTGCTGATTTCACTTCCGCATCGTCACAAAGCGTTGGATGGCAAGGAGCTTCTTCATGGGACAAAACACATGAAAGTCCGAGGGTGCAAGGTCCAGACTGTATGGTGGATGCCGGAGCACCTCGCAACCAAGCTTGATGATTTTCTGACGAACAGCAACATGGGGGCGAATATTTACAGGAAGAAGTTTGACATCATCAGTATTAATGTTGGGGCGTTTATCACAAAGGGCAGTTTTAAAGAAGGCTGCAGCATTCATAGCGCTCCCGTGCTCAGCTTAGTCCACTATAAAATACCAGAGCACTGCCAGAAGCACTTTCCTAGCAGATTGAATCACTTAGCATTTTTTCTTTACTGGAGAACCAGCATGTTTCCACCCCATTCTTGCCAGCTTTGTTTTGGGTGTGTAGGGTATGCCCACGACTCATCACCAATGACGATTGCTTTCAGAAAGTCATGCTCTTCTGCTGTGCACCGAGTTAGGAGATCCAAGATTTTCATCATTCACTGGCCTTTGTAGTTGTCTGTCAGATTCTTAGTCACCCAGTGAGCACTAAGTTTACGACATTACAACGTGTCATGAAAAATATCGTACCTACGCCGCATCATAGCAAATATTGAGCTATTGCAATAAATTTCACCAGCTGCACATGACCGGTAATTTAAAATTGCCTCCTCAATGCTTCTGACGTTCTGCGGGGTTGCAGCTGTTACCAGCCTCCCCGTGGGTGGCGAATCACTAAAGTTCACACGGCGCTCTTGGAAGAATGCACACCACCTGGAGACATGCTATGGTCCATAAAATCTTCCCCATACACGCCCCGCATGTCCCTGTGAATTTCACTCAGTTTATGCCCTTTGGCTCACATATATCGAACCTCATCTTATCTACTCTTCACCTGTGGATGACAGTAGCATGGGCGTCATTTTTGTTGCGTAGTTCACGCTTTTCTCGCTAGAGCTGCACATGAAACAAAAAAAGTATCTATGTAATGAAAACTTCAAACTATATCTGAGTGAAACTACAACATACCAGCTACAATACCAAGGCAGAAAAAATTATTGTGCATACTTTTCCATCCGCCCTTGTATAAGCAATTGTTTAAATCATAAGATTAAAGCCATAACTTAGACGTACTCATAAAGTTCATATGCATTTTATTATTAGAAATAAAATATTCGCAGAAAAGCTAGGTTTCTGGAAATATTATGATGATGATGAAGTTATATAACACTCTAAAAGACTTGTAATACGATCTCTAGTTAACAGCTGACATTTATTTAAGCTCCTGTTTAAATGTCCCACATTACGAGCGAAAGGTAGGATATTTAAGTTACTTTCGCTCGTAAAATTTTCCTTTTGTGGTTTAGCGGGAAAAGCTGGAGTCAATTGGGGAAGTTAATACTCTAACTGCATTTGCCATGGTAGCCTAGTTGTTAGATCAATTGGATGTAGACTAGTAGTTCCGTTGTTTAAATCCCAAATATGACAGTGAACTTTTCAATCTGTCTCAACCTGTGCAACACTTTGTCGCAGTTCGCTGTGAGTATGTTTTTGCTAGCATTTCAATAAAATTATAGGTTTTGCTGTTAATATACTTTGTGTAGGTAAGTGCAAAAATACTAATTTAAAAAAATAATTATCTGTTACTTTTATAAGAAAATAATCTGATCTGTAGGTTCAAAGGGCTTTCTATACTCATTATCATTTATTTTTATACAGATTTTATAAAGAACATAGAAAGTTCATTCCTTTATCCGTATCAATATACTGAAAGTAATGTTTGCACAAATACTCCATTGTTCATTTCGTTAGATACAAAAGAAATGCCGATAGTCTAAATTTTAAAGTTTGGCCTCTCTATATGGACACTGAATACCTTTCTCTTTCTATAACATTATGAAAAACCATTTAATAGCGATAACTAACATTTCCGATATCTTGGAAATAGATAATTCCACAAAAGGTTATTTGAACTCCATTGTGCATTTTAAATATATCTCCATTTTGTTACGTACGCTTTTCTCTATCTTTTTGGGGTTCAATCATTACACAAAATTATACAAAGTACCTTCCGAATGAAGAAGATGTTGCTATAATATTTAATTATTCTAGAATACTAATTATTACATAAATATTTTACATATATTGTACTACAACAAAAATGGTTAGAAGAACATTTTAGAAAATCAAAACTAAAGAGCGTTTTCTATGTGAGGGTAGGGCGGTATTCTTGAAAACCTTTGTGTTGCAATTTCGGAAAATACTGACCTTAAATACCAAGTTTGGTATTGATCGAATTGTTCGCTTTTTAGCTATGCTGATGTTTCAGATGCACATGCACACATTCCACACACCTGGAATATTCCCTATAATTTTTATTTTTGGGTTAAGTAGCCTTTAAAATAAGATTTCCGGTAAAATGCTGTTCCTTTTACCTATTATGTATAAAGAAAATAATGTCTTACATTTAAATAACATTCTGTACATACAAAGTTTATTTTATATAAATTCTATAGAGCATCTCATCCAGAAAAGACAGTATAGAGTTAAATGGGATATCTTTGTCTCCAAATGACGCATACATGGTACCAATAGCTTCATGCTCTTCTACTATCGCGCTGTCCTGAGTTATAGTTTTCATGTTTGAACACATTATGCTATGCAGAACGTTTTTTTTTTTTTTTGTCAGGTTAATTCATTTTATAGACTTTTAGATTTACCTGGGTCCAAATTTATAAATGGGTTTTTCAGTAAAAGTCCGATATTTACTGTTTTTGTGCTAATCACGCAGTAAGTAATGAACTAAAGCTCATAACGCAACAATGTGTTTTCGAATAGCTAGAGTAAACTAGAATGCTGATTTATGGCTTGATTTATCTATATTTAATAACATAAGATTTTAAATCAAAGATGTACAGAAAAATTTTACACCTATGCAGTAGAAAAGCCAGGCAGCGTCAAAACTTGTTTGATTGAGGTTTACAATGGGAACCAAGCTAGAGAAAATGTTGACATAGATTGGAGGACATTTGCAAAACAAGTCGGAATCCTGTAACTTCTAGCTCTCATTGTTTATAACGAAAAATAGTCATCTGTCCATTCAGCTTACAATCGCCAGGCAGTAAATATATAACCTGCTATGGCAAGAGTTAACTTAAATCTGTAAGGAAGTGTTTATAGCATGTCGAATACTGCAAAGTGTTAATACAGTTTATTTGTTTTGTATCCTACGTAAATATTTACAGTTAAGGAAGGAGAAGCCAAGATTCGTAACCTAAGAAGAAACGCAAAATAATAAATGAATGTGTATGATTAAGTAAAATGAGTATTAGTAAAGGAATAGAAGGGACAGCTAAGGTTACTGGGTGTTCAGAAACTAATGCGTACAGGATAGAGAAGAAAAGAATGAAAAGACGTGTAAGGACACCATTAGCAAAAAGGGCGAAAGACACAAAAATACGCTAGTTTAACGCAATAAAATTGAATGGCACAAAATGCAGTATGCCGCCTCATTCATTTTTTACTGTTTTAATACATTCCAGCCATATGAATGTACTTTTCTCAAGAGTAAACAATGATGACGCGTTACAAAATTTATGTTTTTATAATTTTACAACCATATTTGATATATTTTTAGGCATGTAAAGTTGATTTCGAAGTACCAAAGAGGAGATATAAAGTGCAGGTGAAAAATAAATGTCTTAAAATAGCCTTAAACAGCTATGTATATATTTTACTATTTGGTGATGTACAGTTAAAAAGATGACATTGAATTCGTCGACCAAACGCAGCAAGAGCTAAGTTTGATCATACATATAGAGACCGTGCTAATACTGGTGTATCAGCAGCAAGCGCCTCTTGCGGCAAGAGCGGATTTTTTTTCCCGGGAAGGACTATGACTATTGTACGTATTAGCTCGCATTCGTTCTAAGTAGACATCGAGAATTTGAGATACGCCTACTGAAACTAGTCTGCGATCGATTGTAGTATGCGTTGGATTTCGGAAAATAAAATGGGACTCGTTATATTTCAGGACTCCTCCTTAAAAATGCCATACATTTTCAAATCACTCCAAGCTTTACTACTATTGGCATGTTGCTTTTCGTTCGGATACGAGGAAAATTTCGTTCCAGGAAAACAGTTTTACTTTCTCTAACGCAACGTACATAGTAACTAGAGAAGATATAGTATTCCACCAAAATATTCGATATCGAGATTTCGCAGGAAATATAAGTTTTGAGATCCTCTGAATAAAAATAAGTAAAAGAAGTTTTAAGAAAAATATCAGTTTGTCTGTGTCTGTGTGTATGTGTGTGTGTGCATGTGTGTGGATGATATAATTAAAATCCCAAGCTCCGAATACCATAATTGGCATTTAAGTTTATTATTTCCCAAGGATGCGACACGAAAATGTTCAAGAAAATCCCCAACTTCTAACTACCCTTTACATGGAAGCATTTTCAAACATTTTCGTTTTCTCAAAAATTACTCTCAAAATTTTGATTAAAATGTCGTATGTTACAGATACTTACATTACAAATAAAATGCGTACCTTGAATTTTTTGGGAATAGCCTCTAAAGTCCTTTTCGTTCTGAATGATGTTTGCAAAACTGGTAACCATAAGAAGAAGATAAAACTTGCTACACACAAAATATAGAGCTCATTAAAGCGCACAATTTATGTCCTTTACATTTTTGTTGTGGAGCTGAGTGTTTCCAAGATATTCCTTGCTATGTGTTTCAATTTTGAAATTCCCCAAAAAGAAAGTCTTCTGTGTTTCTTTTGTTTTACTCCGGCCCATGCAAAGAAGCGAATTTCAATGACAATCGCAAAACGGTAGCCTTTAAGCATTTGACTATCGCTTTAGCATAGAGTATTCCCTTAATTCTCTTCTACGTATAAAGTAATAACATTCTGTTAATGCTTATCTTGATTAGCATGAAATAGAAAGAAGAGTAAGTAGAAACAATAAAAGTAAGCATTTTGTTTGTGGAATTTGTAGACAAAGTCACGTGAATGGAACACATGAGGTTTTTTTATGTATAATTACACCCAACGACACTACAATTACTATTACTTTTCCTAGCACCACAGCCACTAGGGATAGCATCTTGGGGAGCGATAACGAGACAGAATCGAAGTTAGCGCAGCATGGTATATAGTTGCGTTGACAATGCAGTGTGTACGTAGTGGTACTAATAGAGGCAAAATGGGTAGTGGTTGCGTGGTAGAATGTGATGTTTTCACTAGCAGGGGAAGGCGATTGAGGTTGAGTAGGTGGTAAATATAAATGCCACCTATTTACGGGAACTAACAATTTTAATATTTACATACATTCAATTGCTGTTGTGCAACAAGTAATCAGCAGCATTATCTGTTTTGTTTTCTCTCAAGATACATAGACTACAATGCACAACAACAAATGTGAATCGTCTCCGATTGGCACAGACTTTATATTGTGAAAAACTTCGTTCCATGTAACAAGATGTGATTGAAGCAAAACGGAAATAGGACACATCATTGACTATTGGGTATGATACTCCATCAGAGAATATTTTCCGTAGCAGCACCTCGTAAGACACTTCTTATTTCATGCATTATTGAAAATCCGACATTTTTTTCCAAGCACTATGTTTACTTTCTTTTTCACACGGTCTAAAACAGGTGTTAGGGGTCTCTGATTAATTAATTGCTCAAGTTCATCGACAGCTTACAAGGGTCGAGGCACTTCATTGTACGATGTTTCCAAATATGTGTTATTGTCGTAGATCTATCTGCAAAGTTCTTCTGTATGAATTGCAAATCTTCATGCAATCCATTTGAAGCAAGAAATTTGACAAACTTGATTGAAGACCATGCACTATCATCTGTATTAATTACCTCTAATGTAGTATTGTAATATACAATATAGTATACTGCTGCGTCAAGTCAACGCGTTACAACAGGTTGTTTACATGCGGCACGTGCAGTCGCAATGCAGGTCGGTCTCTAATCGGTACGTATGCAACCTGTGTCCCAATATTGGGGTCCCCAAGATACCATGCCTAACAATCACTAACTTCCGCAATCTCAAAAAAAAAAAAAAAAAAAAAAAAAAAAAAAAAACATTATTTACTACCGCACTGCATATGACTCCCGGGAAAAAAATGTATGGCATTGCCAGCAAAGTGCACCACTGGAAACTCGCATGGAACCTTTAGTGCATGTACAGGCTGCTCGTTCCTTCTAGATGAATGACCTCTAGCAAGATACAGTGAGCTAGCCTATCCTTGATAAACAGATCAACAAATAGTTTATGTTACAATTACAACAGCCCTGCTTCCTTATGATTATGTTTCGAGAATACACAGTACAGTTGACTGCAAGGTGTTGTGCATAACGGTTTATGCCATTGCCAGTGTTTTAACGAGAGATGCTTAGTTATTAATGAAAATGACACCAATTCCGAATATGAGGAAGATGATGGGGAATTAGGTGTAAAGTGTAGTGTAAGCAGAAACCGAGACTGTGTCACTGGAAGCGGGATATTTGCTTTATAGTGATTGTCGTACTGCAGCGCAGAAAGTTAAGAATCCCTTACAAAACATCTGACTGCAGCCCCTGATTCTCTGTACCAATGCTCTAGTAAAGGTGAGTAAGTGACTCGAATCTAACCTCTCACTTAAAAATGTCATCTGTGAAGAGCTGGCGCACGATCTGTAGCAACATAGAGCCCCATTTAACTGTTACTGTCTTTTAAGTTTGAGACACGGTTTAATTATTTGAATTATACGGTCGGTGTGGCTGTCAACTTAATATTTAATCAATTAAGTGTTTGATTACTGTTTTAAGACAATATTTTTAACCAATAGTATACTATCCTACATAATAGTGTGACAATTACCTATCTTTATTACTCTTAATTCTCTTTTTTCACATAGACGTTTTATTCCAAAGCTGCAGTGCAATAAAATTGCATTTCGTAGCTACAGTCAGCTATAAATTCTCAAAAGCAAGCCGTTCACGCACGTGTAGAGATTCAGGACGGCGAGATATAAGCAGTGCATTTGGCGCGCAGTTAACAATAATTAATGAATTTCTATCATGAAACGCTGAAGTTTTTTATTATATTTTTGCCTTCATTTTTTGATTTTATTCATCTCTTACCGCTCTTTATGAAATGCGTTTTCAAGCAATTTTATTTTTCTGTATGCTTTTATTCTTCTTTTATTTGCATACTTGCATCTACTATTCTTTGAACTGCTTCTTACTCTTCCTATCACATCTATATTATTCTGAATATCAATTGTTTCTGGATTATTATCATCGCTGTCTGGTGTGGAACTACATTAAAGATATATTGCTTCAGCTCTGTCTGATAATTTTTTCATCTTTCAATTTTTTTCCGTTTTGAACACAGTTCTTTCTTTGTACACGCTACTCTTTATCAGTCAAGTCCGAAATAATGTTAATTCTTCCTTCTGTTTTCTCCTCCATTCTCCTTCATTTTTCTTCATTTCGTCATTACTTCTGTTTCCTTTTAATCTTATCATGTCTTCTTTGTTCTGAATTTTTATCTAATTTTCCTAACATTCTCTTGTTTTTTCCTTTCTGCATTTTCACTTCTCTCTTGTGGCATTGTACCTATTAACAAATTAAAAAGCCGATAAACCAACAATATCAAGATGAGAAAAATATAGAATTATGGTTATTTTCGGTTTATATATTAATGGGTTTCATCTCCATGCTGAAATGTCAACAGGAATGTGACATATCTGAGATATGACTTAAAAAATCATAGCCTATAAATATAATTGCCATACAGCTTGGATATGTGATTAACATACACAATTAAGAACTTTGTATACACGCAATTATTTGTTATTTTGGAAACTGGAATAATTAAAAAACCATATGGTTGACATCCTATAAAAGAATAGTTTTACAAACAACTTGCCTTAAAACTAGAAGAAATCATAGCTTTCCACTTACATCAATAATAAAAAAAAAATTTTGCTAACAGTAACCTCTTATCATCTACGTAGCTTTGATAAGTGTGTTCCTAGTGGATTTTTATGGAATGTTAGTACTATTTCATGGAAGTAACCACGTTTCTAGGGGTTTGGTTTCTGAGACCATAAAACACATTTTCTTCTTTTCAATCCTTTTTGCAAATAAACAAGAAAAACTTCCTTGTTTAGCTAATCTTATTTTACTCCGCATTTTATCTTCTATTTTAGAAGAAACAAGTACAAGACTAGGCTAAAAATTATGGGCATTCAATGCAGGTTGAGACTGGTTGCCGGTGTGCTGGGTTGCTCTTCCTCGTGCCTCGGCTGGTCTCAGCTTCAAACCTCGTTTCCTGCAGAATGGTTTGTGGAAATGCGGGATCGGTAGAACATGGGTTCGGATCCAGGTAAGTACGTTAACGGAGATCACAGTGGTGGAATGACTTAGCACGGTTCTCAGCTTTCTCTATTTATTTCACCGGTGAACCACTAGATTACCTCCACATAACCAAGATTACACATGATCTGCTTGCAACAATGAACTGGCTCATTCGATCCCTAAACAGTGGAGTTTTGTTACTTCGCAGTTAAATCACTGTCCGCCGCGCTTAATTATTTCGCGATTTACAAACATTTAAACTCAAGTTTCACAATTTGCGCGCGCATTACGATCCCGTCTGGACATAAATTCGCCGTTACTGTCTTCCAAAAAAGTTCGTGCTGCTCTAAGTTTTCCTCCATTTTTATACGAAGTTGAGATTCATGACGTTTATGCCATTAGTTTTACGAGATTGGTGGATTTTCGCACTATTATTGGCGTTTATCACCGCGTCACCGTATTTCTATCACTCGATTCGTCTGTTTAATTTTGTCATGTAATAATTCTTCGTTACTTCGTGCAAACTCTTCGGCCCGGTTATTCTAGTTCACCCTACAGTAACGGGGACTGATTTAACAAAATATGTTTCCCTTTTTCGCCCTCACTGAAGAATAAAGACTGGGTGCCTAACTTTCGGCAACCTGCACCGACTGGTTGACAGATTTCAGTTCATCCAGTTCTTAAGTACAACATTTTCCAATCTCTTATAAACTAACACAATAACTTCTCAACTTATTTACATGCCCTTGATTGTTTTATTTACTTCGCACATTTAGATTAATACTTAATGAGCTATCACTGATTTAATATACAGGCTTATGTTTTGCCTCAAAGTGACATTCAGCACACCTTTAATTTTTTAAAATGTTTATATCGTACACACACCCTAAAAACTGACTGAAATGTTAACAATGAGATCCTTCTTATTAAATATATCCTGCTTAGTTCAATCCTGTTTAGATTAATTTTTGGAAAAACCTGCCAGAACATATCTGTCCTTTAATGGCCTTTAAAATCATCTTTCCTGAATACTATGGTTAAATCAATCCCTGACAAACATTCGCAAGGAATATTGGACCAAGTATTTCCAAGTACCTTACTGTACATAGAATCACAGGGGAGTGTAAATAGTAATTTAACTTTCCTGAACAGTTTTCACAACATATAACGCTAGAGGGATTAGCGGATACGTTATTAGTCCTGAACATCATACTGCTATAACATGTACCATGTTTCCACAGGGGAGGATAGTCAGTAATTAATCCACCGTGAACATCACCATCGTTATAACATACAGTATGTAATCACAGGGCCAGTGGTAAGTAATTATTCTCTCCTGAACAGCCAGCTCATAGTAACATGCGTCCTGCAGCCACAGAGACGGCGAACGGTTATTATTTTCTCCTGAACAGCCAGCTCATAATAACATGCGGCCTGCAGCCTCAGAGACGGCGGGCGGTAATTGTTCTCTCTAGAACATCTAGCTCATAATAACATGGGCCTGCAGCCACAAAGACGGCGGGCGGTAATTGTTCTCTCCTGAACAGCCAGCTCATAATAACATGCGGCCTGCAGCCACAGAGACGGCGAACGGTTATTATTTTCTCCTGAACAGCCAGCTCATAATAACATGCGGCCTGCAGCCTCAGAGACGGCGGGCGGTAATTGTTCTCTCTAGAACATCTAGCTCATAATAACATGGGCCTGCAGCCACAAAGACGGCGGGCGGTAATTGTTCTCTCCTGAACAGCCAGCTCATAATGACATGCGGCCTGCAGCCACAGAGACGGCGGGCGGTAATTATTCTGTCCTGAACAGCCAGCTCATAATAACATGCGGCCTGCAGCCAAAGAGACGGCGGGTTGTAATTATTCTCTCCTGAACAGCCAGCTCATAATGACAAGCGGCCTGCAGCCACAGAGACGGCGGGTTGTAATTATTCTCTGCTGAACAGCCAGCTCATAATAACATGCGGCCTGCAGCCAAAGAGACGGCGGGTTGTAATTATTCTCTCCTGAACAGCTAGCTCATAATGACAAGCGGCCTGCAGCCACAGAGATGGCGAACAGTAATTATTCTCTCCTGAACTGCCAGCTCATAAAATCATGCGGCCTGCAGCCACCGACACGGCGGGCAGTAATTAAACTCTCTGGAACAGGCAGCTCATAATAACATGCGGCCTGCAGCCACAGAGACGGCGGCTGGTAATTATTCTCTCCTGAACAGCCAGCTCATAATTACATGCGGCCTGAAGCCACAGAGACGTTGGCCGGTGATTATTCTCTCCTGAACAGCCAGCTCATAATAACATGCGGCGTGCAGCCACAGAGACGGCGGGTGGTATATTATTCTCTCCTGAACAGCCAGCTCATAATTACATGAGGCCTGCAGCCACAGAGACGGCGAGGGGTAATTATTCTCTCCTGAACAGCCAGCTCATAATAGCGTGCGTCCTGCAGCCACAGAGACGGCGGGTGGTAATTATTCTCTCCTGAACAGCCAGCTCATAATTACATGAGGCCTGCAGCCACAGAGACGGCGAGGGGTAATTATTCTCTCCTGAACAGCCAGCTCATAATAGCGTGCGTCCTGCAGCCACAGAGACGGCGGGTGGTAATTATTCTCTCCTGAACAGCCAGCTCATAATTACATGAGGCCTGCAGCCACAGAGACGGCGAGGGGTAATTATTCTCTCCTGAACAGCCAGCTCATAATAGCGTGCGTCCTGCAGCCACAGAGACGGCGGGTGGTAATTATTCTCTCCTGAACAGCCAGCTCATAATTACATGAGGCCTGCAGCCACAGAGACGGCGAGGGGTAATTATTCTCTCCTGAACAGCCAGCTCATAATAGCGTGCGTCCTGCAGCCACAGAGACGGCGGGTGGTAATTATTCTCTCCTGAACAGCCAGCTCATAATTACATGAGGCCTGCAGCCACAGAGACGGCGAGGGGTAATTATTCTCTCCTGAACAGCCAGCTCATAATTACATGAGGCCTGCAGCCACAGAGACGGCGAGGGGTAATTATTCTCTCCTGAACAGCCAGCTCATAATAGCGTGCGTCCTGCAGCCACAGAGACGGCGGGTGGTAATTATTCTCTCCTGAACAGCCAGCTCATAATAGCGTGCGTCCTGCAGCCACAGAGACGGCGGGTGGTAATTATTCTCTGCTGAACAGCCAGCTCATAATAACATGTGGCCTGCAGCCACAGAGACGGCGAGCGGTAATTATTCTCTCCTGAATGTCGAGCTCGTTATAACATGTAACCTCTAAGCACAGAAGGTAATGCCTGATAATTAATTTGTCCTGAACATTCTTACTCATTATACCATAGTACGTTTATCACGGATAGGAGAGATTCTGATAATTAAGCTAATTATAATTAATCTGTCTCCTTAATCTTGAACGCGTTAATTAATACAGCCTATAGCCAACGGGAGGAGAGCCGGTAATGCTCCTGACCACCATTCAGCTTGTAACATGCACCCTACACCTCAGAGCGTGTTACTAGAATATTCAAGATATGCATTTTGTTTGTCATATGTATATGTTGCATATGGTATTTTAATAAAGATGGTTAAAATCATTTTTCAGAAAATGAAAACTAGCGAGAGGTTTCTATGTCGGTGGTAGTTTAGGTTATGTAGCTATTCTTGAAAATCTTCGTATAGGAAGTTTGGAAGATACGCAGATACTGCCAGTTTAGTATTTATTGAACCGTTTGATTTTTAGTTATGTTGTTAACAGACACACACATGGATCATTCCCTACAGATTCTTTTTTTTTGGGGGGGGAGGATAACTGACCCTCAAAATATTTCCGGTAAAACACTATTTTTTTACCTGTTATTTGTGGGGAAAGTAATAATTCGATTCTTACTTTCAAATGACATTCTGCACATACTGTGTTGATTCTACATACATAATATACAGTATTTGAAACGACCCCGGTAGCTCAGACGCTACGTCTGGGATTGGCATTCGGGAGGTGGTGGGATCGGTTCCCCAAGGCCGAACTCTCTGACCCATGGGTTTTTTTTCCGTGTCACAAAGCGAATGCTGGGGAGGATTCTCCATTCCCGGAAGTTCCTGTCCCATCATATCATATTAATTTCATCCCAACCGGTCTCTTTGGAGATTGTAAATGTCGACGAGGACTGCGGCAGAGGCGTCATTTCGTGGAGGTGACTGCTCTCTGGAAATACAACTCTCAGCGGCGGGATGCCGTTACTGGCTATCTGCGGACTCAGATGGTTTATTCGGGCTGAGCCACGGGCTCCTGGCGCTCCCCGAGTCGAGATGAACTGCTTGTGAACTGTTAGGGACCCTCCACAGCGGCTCTCTCTCTGTCCAGATGTCGGTCACCTCCTGAAATTACACTCGTATCATCCTTCCTCCAGGAAACAGACTTACAATAAACTCACGCCTGCAGTGTTATCCCTCTGTAACGTGCACACATACTATTTGAAGGATAATTTTAATGCCATAAAAATAAATCGTTAATTATATTTAAACACATATTGCTAATTAATCGAGACAGAATTTTACAAATTACCTCAATTTTAGCCGAAAAGGCATGTAAATAGAAGCATTAGAAAGCCCTAAGATAACTACTAAAATGTTACAAAAGTTTGGCCCACAACTTGGGACTGTCGTGGTCTATAATCAACTGGGACCGTAGTATAACTGGAGGCATTTTTTCACACTATTTTTTTCTAATTTCGTTCTATATGTCTTGTATTATCGCCTTAATTTCGCGATTTTTAATTCACGGTAAATAACACAGAGGGATGTTTTTCAGCATTCTCTTTTTGTGTATGAAATGAGTTTGTTTTCTTTTTTCGCACTATATGGTTTGTATCCTATATACACATATATCACTATATTTAGTTTTTGGTAGTTTTGTATATTTTTATTAAATGTATTTAATATACATTATTACACACCTTTACTTTGCAAAAAACTACATAGCATATGTTACACTTGCTTTCTTTCATCAATCGCCATCGATAGTTAACAGTTAAATTGTACCTGAAGGAATATCACTCCACATTGACTGATAAACAGGGAGTCCAAATATATTTTAATACAGCATTTGCAAAACCTAAATGCATTAATTTTAATGCCATTAATGGCTGCATAATATCAATTTGTTGATTAGAATTATCATTGATATGCTGATCATTTAAATCGTTATAGGCTAAATATCCTGCCATTGTATTGCATTCTTTACGCAGTTTGAATGAGGAAATTATTGTAATTTTCTACTAACGGTGAAAACATTTTGTGTACTTATTTGCACAACATTACTTGGATGAAGCAATTCATCAACAGTACAGACTAATTGTAAGCATCATTTTGGGAGGTATATTTGTCAATTTTCTGTAAAACCATACTGCCTATATTTTGTAGCAGCTGTCTGATATCTCTTTACATGGCTGACCAAACTCTTGAATAATCTTGTCAGCTAATTCCCCAATGTGACCAGAAGCTATGACTTCCATCCTACTCTTCAATCCATTGATCTTTAAAATCAATAAATATGAATATATATATTTGCTCCCTTCTAACTGCAACACTACGTCAGCAATAAACTCAGAATTTTCAAAAAAGAATGCTGCCTGGGATTTTACTAAGTTAAAAAATCTTAAACATTTCATTTATTTCAAACAATTTGCTACGGGGGCACACTTTTTTGGCAGGCTATTAAAAGAATTCCAGCGAATTTCTAAATTTGAATGTACATATGTAATTGCTTTGAACCAGCTTCTCCATCTAGATAACAGGCTCAGAATACAAAGGAATCGCCTTCTCTGAATGGTTTTGTCTAAATATGATTGATACTCGTATATGATTTTCTTGGACATATGGAAACATTTTTTGTCATTGAAACAACTGTATTAAATGCTCCCAAATTGTTTTGTAGGACTTCACCAAAAAAATTAAAAGTATGACGCAGCAAGTTATATGAATTAAATGCTCTCTCATAATTACCTATAATAATTCACAATATTTCACCATATATGCGGCGGAATCAGTGACCATATATTTCACATTTTCATGATCAATTTCAAATGTATTTAAAGCACTCAGAATTGCTTGGGAACATGCCTTGCTGTTCAGGCATCTAAAAACACACAATCTAACGAGAAAATGTCCTGTTCAAATACTGCATTTTGAGCTTTAGCTAATATTGTAAATACTCAGCGACCTGCTTATTCGGTTTCGTCATAAATTAATGCCAAAACCCTTTTTCCTTCCAATATCTGTTTAATACTTGCTCGTATTTTATTTGCTAAACGAGGAACATATTATCTCCTTAGTTGGTTTTCTTTAGGAAGGTCACCTAATCCTAGAAAAACAGAAAAGTTTTTGTCTGCAACCTTAATAAATCAAGGAGAGCGCTATATTACCTTCGGGGGACCTATCTTCCTACCTACATAGGCGTAGGTATAAATTATAATAAAACATTATACATCTATTTTCTACTCTTACCTGGGACGTACTTCTGAAGCCACTCACGTACTGCAGGTGCATCTATCTACCTTTTCCACTGGGATGTTGGCTTTCAGTAGTATCGCATTAGTGTTCATTACAAATTCAGTATTTTTCTGTTTTGGCTTTCTTCTGTTTTTCTAGTGAAAGTTCTATGGATGTCTAGTGTTTCCCAGAAGTTGTATTTAATTTACGTTACAGATGTTTCTTATTTTTAAAGCATTGTTTTGAGAGGTTCATTCTTTCTCCCACTCACCTATCTTGCACATCGAAATGTTGCTTTCCGACACATAAAAACTTTCATTAGCAAATCCTTTTGCTCTGCTGTGTACCTTAACATTCGCTACAACTAAATACAGTCTCTTAAGAAGTCATACAGATTTAAAGGAAACAATGAAAAGCCTAAGTGCAAAGCGTTTAGTTTTCCGAGAATTCACTACTCTTTTATACCTCCTAACCTAGGTCATCTCATTCATCTTCACGCTCAGTATGGTCAGATAAAAAGGGGTCAATTGCCAAGAATGCTAATCTATCCTTGACTATCCAGACCATCACTACATTAATAACATATTGCTCAACTTCAAGAATGTCAAACCATCCTTAATCATCAGCCATTAATTCACTATTTTGATAATTGAGAGCTTTACTTTATTCTTTTTAGTAATTTAACAATTTACAGGATTGAACTTAAAAGAAAGTGAGAACTAAATTGATATTCAAAATTGCTGGAATTCCGCGGTTTTTGCAAAATAAGACTAATTCGTTTCAATCTGCACTCATCGTTAAAATAATACTGATTTATTGATCAAGATCACATAATTCGGAAATTGCTTTAATATAATGTTTGTCGTTTTTATCGTTAATGCGAAAAAAAGAGTGACCCAAGGTACAACCTCATGTAGGATTTGTGACGGACAAACGGCGCAGGGGAGGGTTTTCTCCGGTTTCTCCCGCTCCATCTTAATTTTATGTATCACCAGTATAATTGCCTGCGGTGCCTTTCGTAGTAAAAGTGGGCGATAAACACTACAAAAAAAACCTAGGTATAACGTAATCAAAGATAGCCAAGGTATATTCAGTGTGTTTGTAGGAGGCGATTGTTGACTAAGACGTCCAGGAACGAGTTTTGCTCATTAACCTGTATCATTCATGCTTTCGAGAGCAAATGTGCTCATGATCTCGGCCGACTTATGCACACCACGAGTCGAGCGGTGCCTCGCGCTCAGTCCGTTCCGTTTGGTATATCAAACGAGTGTGTCTCATGTTCTGTTCGAGCAACCAGAGCGACCAGACTCAAGGAGAGGACTCCTTTTGCTACACGATTGCTGTTGCCACACGGTGTCTTATTGCCAACCTGAGTTCGTGTGATATTCCGGTGTGAAGTGAAAATGCGGTCTTAAAATTATATGGAGTCTTTTATTTTATAATATTAAAGATTTCGTGCTACGTATTAATAACCTTTAAATGCTATCACGTATTATGAGCACTTTCAGTCAGAGATTTTTGTCATTACCGAGTTTATTCCTAGCTTAGTTAATTTCTATCTAGTTAAAAGCATTATTTTAAGTACAAAGTAGGTAAAGCAACAATTTTGAATCAGTTAACCTAATTTTTGCTATAGGTTGATAGTTGTCTAAGTTACTTTAATAAGCATCAGGGGTTTACATAGAAATAATTTAATCATTGCATTATATAATGTACTCTTCAATTGCGTTTGCCTAAATGTTTATTCATATGACTGAATTATTTTTCCTCACGTAGATCCTGAATGAAAGTGTATAAAAACTTGTATGACATTTAATCTGGAACATATAATAATTTATGTTTTGCTTAGGTGTAATGACAGAATCGAATGTGACAAATTTGAATTTGTGTAGAATATAATGCAGTAAAAGATCATATAACAGACAGAAGTAAAGCGGAAAATACAGTAATATTGCCATTCATTTCCCCTAACGCACTGAAGCAATACGCCTGACAACAACGCAATGAGTTGGTCTGGAATATTCGAACGTATAAATGTCCATTTCCCACGAGTGGGCATGTGAGCCAGAATCCGATCATATATAATTTGGTACAGATCGCGCGACAGTTCTTGACGAATGACATGTTTAAACGAGAGGTTAGATGTGAGTCACCTACTCACCTTTACTGGAGCATTAGTATACAGAAGCAGGAATGGCAGCCAGATGTTTTGTACCTTATTATCATGTTTTTGCGCTGCTGTAATGATCACTACAAAGCAAGTATCACACTTCCAGCGATGTCAGTCATATGTATCACCTCAATCTGGGCTGCTGCTTACACTACCATTTACACCTAATTTCCTTGTATTTCTTCCATTTCTGACATTTCTCCTTCATCATCTTCCTCTTCTTCTGAATTACTTTTTTCTTCACCTATAGCTAAGAATTTCTCGTTAAAACACTGACAATGGTATAATCCTGTAACTTTGCACTCAACTGTACCGCTGTGAATTCTCGAAACGTAACCATAAGGAAGCAGGTCTGTTTGTTATTGTCACACAAACTATTTGCTGGTCTGTTTATCAAGGGTACGCTAGTTCGCTCTATCTTCGCTAAAGGTCATTCGTCTAGAAGGAACGAGCAGCCTGTATATTAGTTACAGCGTTTCGAACGAGTTGGTCTGGAAGAAACGAGCGAGTTTCATTATCAGAGCTAGGTCTTTCAGGATTTGGCATAAATTGTGTGCACGCTGCGAACATAGGAGAGCAGCCTCATCTAACTTCAATAATAAACAAGCTGGCACAGGGGTATACAAATGTTGTCTATATGATTAAACATGTTTTATAATCGTTCTATACAAGTGCAGATATAGCATAATTAATATTATAAAATAACCTTCCGCATAATTTTCGAACTAATTACAATTTATAGCAATACACATTTTAAGTCTATTAAATTTGAATCACCTCCTTCTGGCATTTAAATAATGGTTGTAGTTTGAAAACCTTTTCTTCACTTCACGTGATGTTATAGGGGCAAACATAAGATGTTGCAGATGATATTGCTTTGAAAGTGCTATTTCATGACTTTGTAATTACGTTTAATATTTACCGTCTTCAAATAAACTGGATTTTTATCACGGAAGGTTTTCATTTTCTTCTTTGCTTCACGAAACACACAAAAGCGAAACAAAAGAAAGGTCCGCAGCAATTCAGAAACATATTACACGCTCTAGAGTAATATTTGTGTTCAGAAGAAAATCCTAGGTTCGAGGAAATACGCGCCAGTATAATTACAGGAGATTAATCAAGTAGACAACGAGAATCCTGCAGGGGGCAAAGTGATTAAAACAGTGTTAGGAAAACTAGAATTAGTGCAACATTGCCGTGCACTTAAACACCTGCATCCAATTTCCTGTCATTACGCTCATGCGCAACGCCATTTCAGCAAACAACCGACGCCTATCAACCGGCTACACCCTGAGAAACTGCAAGACCATGTCCAGAGACGGCGAGGTCAGAGGTAATCCCCAGAGCCGGGAGCATCCACGATCACCCACAAAACATTGAAGGTATAAGGGGAACCCTTAATATTCCTATGAAAACTGTTTTATTATATCTACTTAATGTTAATCGAGTTAAGCATTTCGTTGTAGGTATAAGAAGATAGAGGAAACCGAATGGAGAGTCACATGTTTAAAAGTGGATCACTATATACTGGCTTTGAAATTATTCTACTCTTCCCGTGAAATTGTTAGAGACAAATGACTAGTCAGAACATTTCAATAAGCCTGCAAAGTGCTGAAAAATTCACACGAATATTAACGGAAATCTTGAAAATTGTGATATGACAAAGTTTATTAGAAATAAATTATGATGTTTAAGGGAAATGTTCATATTTTGCGTGGCAAGTTTTTGTCTATGTTGTATAGTTTACCCCTAATACAAAATCACACAAATTCTCTTCTGAATGGAATGGACATCAGAGAATATCCTCGATATTCAACATATACATTTTATTGATCATGTAAGTGTCTCATACATTTTGTCACATTCGAGAAAATAAAATCATGGAACATTTTTTAGATAAGAAGACTTTTTATAATCCTCCTATCGCATATTTTCAAGATGTTAAACTTTAATACGAAGTTGATATTTATCGATATCGAGATTTGAGTGAAATACAATACTTCTTTTACATGTTGTCGTTAATACACTTATGGACATTAATGTGGAAATATGTTGGCAAATTTCAAAGTAATAGCCTGTATGAGGTATTCCTTTTTTGTCCTATTCGCTAGTGGTAAAATAAACCAGTGTAGTAAAAAGTCAAATATAGTTTCTTTGATGTATGCTTTGTGTACATTACATACAAAACAGGTTAAGCGTTTTTGTAATATTATGTTATATATGTTGCAGTAGTTCACATACACGCTGTCATGCAGGTTGAAAAAGGCAAAAGGTAAATGCAGGAACAAAACAAAAATATATGCAAAATGATGCTGGAGTGCTATCGGCAGAAATGTAATAGAAAATAAAGCAACCAGTGTGTCATATATCGTGTTCGAAATTTCTTCTTGTCCCAACCCTTAAAATTATTCTTTGGAGGTCAAATGATTTTGCTTTGCCTGCAGTTATACAAATATCGATATGGTATATGAAACTTTAACCAATATTCCGGCCATGGAATTTCTATCGATTACCAATCGCGGCCAAAGGAATATCATTTTGCATTGTTACGTTTACATAAAATCTGTGTGTCCAGTTTTAAAAATAATAGCATTAAAGCACCATCATAACAATATTTCGTATGTATGTAATGATATGTATGATATATATCACACTGCCGGGAATAAAACAAAGCAGACATGAAACGGATAAGTACTCCCGCTTGAGAAAAGCTTAAGCATTTTAAAAGTGAAACAAATAATAGGAATGCATCTGAAATTGTTAGTTATAAAAAAAAACTGTATAAGTAACATAAATGATGTGTTGTAACCAGATGTACATTTTTAATGTATTAACTTTTTGTCTATTTGTTACGGTTTACCAGTAGGTAATGCAAAAGCCATTCAGAATGAAGAGGACTTCAGTGGCTATTCCAAAGAAATTCAGGATATATATAATTTTATTTGCAATGTTAATATGTTTAATATACGACATTTTAATTAATGCCGTTAGAGCCATGATGTATAACATGGAAAATTTCGAAAAATATTCCACTAAGGGTAATTTGGGCAGGGAAATTCTCCTGAAGTTCTATACTCGGAACATACTGAGCTGAAACTGCAAGTTTAGAATTTAAGCGACCTTTTGTTTTTGAGTTATGCTGTCCAAATACACACAGATAGATAAGCACTCACTGATCTTTTTTTCTAGTAATCCTTTTTTCTTTATTCGGCCCTCTTCAAAACATATATTCCCGGTGAAATCTCGGTGTCGAATTTTTGGTGAACTACATCTTCTCTACCTACTATGTACCGTATTTTTCTGACCATAAGATGTAATCATGATTTTGTTAATTAAATTTTGAAATAAAAATAATAAAGGTTTTATTCTCTATTATTTACATGATATAGGTATCCCAATACATTTCACTCTGTTTTGAAGCATAACAAAAAGTGTCCTTTAGACTCCATTTTTATTTTCACGCAAATCTGAATGTTCACTTTCCGCGGATCATTTTTTCAGTTGGTGGGGGCAAAATGCCTTTCTGCTGCCCTATTACTGTGCTCTTTTGCATATTGTACAACTTCTAATTTGGATGCAACACTGTATGAAAATCACTTCTGTTTAGGCGGCATTGTATTAAGGCACGAGAGCTTAGAAAAATTCACGACCGAATGTCTCTTTCATAACAGTACACTTGATACTGGCAACTGAAAATAAAAGAAAGGGGCTGTGAGAGAAAATTGTCCGTGCTATCGCATTCTTTAACACGTTATAGGGCAAAAATGTTATTAGGTATATCTGCCATTAAGGCTCATATTCTTCTAATGGTGCTTAATGCTTTGTTGAACCTTGATCCTCAACTAGGTAGTAAGTATACAGTCCACAAAGCTCACATTCCCTTGCTAATGATCACTGTATTATTGAAAATACCGGTAAATTTAGCTGGTTTTCGCCTGTGAATTTAGGTCCATAAAACGCAGTTAAATTTTAGACAGTAATTTTTAACGAAAAAAGTGCGCCTTATGGTCCGAAAAATACGATACATATATTGTACATACGTGCTAGACAAAGTAATAAAATGGCAGCAAACAGCTTGAGGGTGAGGTTTAAGCAAGTAGGCTTTCTTGCTTTATCAAAACGATATCAGTACTATCTGCAATGAAGACGTAGCATTAACATAATTAGCGTTAACAGCGAGGCAATAATATCGAAATTTATAAATAAATGGGACGTAAATGGCACTTTGCCTAGTAAACAACAGAGTAGCTTTTGTCGTAAAATTTTAAACTGGTGTGGCATGGCCAAATTATTGTACAGTAGATGGCATAAAATCTTGAAATGCTGTTCAGAAGCTAACACAGTGAAGGTAGAGCAGCATTAATCCTCTATTCACGCAGAGCAAGTATAAAGTTTGGAGTTGGCGATTTCCCGCATTGCATAGCGCTGTAGATGACTATTTGAACGCTCTGATTAAATAACATGGGCCCAAAGTATTGCGTGCACTTACTTAGGCTAAAAGTACCATCAAATAGCGCTAAGTGCAAAAGTTATTTTTATAGTGTTTAACGCTCGCTTTTACTACGTAGGTACAGCAGGGGAGCTCAGTACAAGAGTGTAAGTTGATAAACCGACAAGGGGGACTAGGTTTTGACTGATCGTCTATGATTGTTCATACATAGAAATAGTACAGTTGATATAAGTCAATGTAGACTTCATCACATTTTATACAGTTCAAGATAGAAATCACATTCTTGGAGGCACACGTAGCGTATCTGTGTAATTTGGAGTGTTTGTGGATATTTTAAGTGTAATATGATTAACAAACTGCAAAAGCTTAGCATGCTATGCAATTGTGGGCGTTAACACGGATACAGTCCTGAGACCACGATTATCTCGCTTGTGGAATGCAGGTTACAATGGAAGAAAAGGTTTAGAGAATAGGCAAGAATTTATATGTACGGTGCGGCGGTAACTTAGGGGGAGCGGATTCGTATACCACGTAAACGTTTTGGCTACTTAGGAATGGTGTGGAAATGTGGGTGCCCTAGCTCAGGATTTTGTTAGCATGGAATCTTTCTTAGGTGTGGTACGACACAAATGATTTTCTTCGAGTTCCAAATTATTACTGAACCCATTTATTCATTTCGCTCGGCCTTTTCTGCCATCGAACACACACGCATTCCTTCTAAGTTTTCTAGTCTTAAGTTACGCTTTACTTGACCGCGCCTATTATTACTTATTACTTTGGACAGTCTTTTGGTGCGGTGATTTCGTCCGTATTCTGGTCCGTATTAAATCAACACTATTTCTGTCACAAACAAAGGTTCGGATCCAGCAGAGGCCCAAATATATCTTAGCTCCGCAGATGCTCCATGCCTAGTGCCAAAAGTGTCGCTTGACCAGCAAGAGAACCGTTTATCTTGCTTTGTTATGTCCACCCTCGGGCAGTGTAACCTCACCCCTTCAGTTCAATATTCTTCCCTTAACGGTACTATCCTACCTGGGTCGCTTGTCAGCTCGTGACAACTGTTGTCCTCGGCTTCTTAGAAAATGTTTTACAATATCTCTTTACTGGCCATTTCCAATATACATATGTCCCTCTTAGTATAATTTATATTATATTTATGTTATATTAGCAATAATTTACATATCCTTTTTAAATAACTTTTAACCCCGTGACACGACATATACCGTCTCAAAGGTAAGGTATACCTTTTGAAACTGTAGCGTTGGAAGAGCGAGAAAGTAAGACATTGCGGGATCGGTGCATTCCGAATGTATATCTCCTGATGAAATTGCTTTGCCGGGGAATCTTCCTTCATTGTCTGGTGTTATGCTTTATAAGTTTTTGTTAGCTGGTTGAGTATGAGACGCTAGGAACAGAAACAGTCGCGATCAAGTAATTACCTGGAATAATAGTCAATGCACTTCTCACGTGAAACTAAGTAATTGCATAAAACATGTCCTCGAATAGAAACCGATAACAGAATAGGTATTCTGTGTGTGTAGAATCATAACTGTTAAAGTATTTTATGTTGATAGGGACTTAATGTAAACGTCTTGAGATGGTGCAATCTCGTATCACGGGATTAAAGGGTCTCAAAAAGGGAGGTGTACATTGTATCTAATATAATTAAAAGGTCTCTAAAAGGGAGCTATAAGTTATATCCAATATAATATAAATTATACAAGACGGGACAAATATGTATATTGGAAATGGCCAGGAAGAAAATGTCCAAGAAGGCAAGGACAGAGTTATTGCTAGCTGACACTCGACCTAGGTAGGATAGTTCCGTTAAGAGTAGGACAATGAACCAAAGGGGGTTGGAAGTTCCACTGCCCGAGGGTGGACATAACAAAGCAAGCACAAACAGTTCTTTTGCTGGTCAAGCGACACGATTTTACTAGCCATTGAAGATTCGCGGAGTTAAGATGCGATATTTGAGTCTGCAGTAAAGCCGAACGGGTTACATATGGCCGCGACGGAAATAATGTTTATTTAATACACCAGAATACGTCGAATTAATTAGCAATGGAAGTCCAATGTGTTAAGACGTGATATCTGATTCCGCATTGGAAACGAACGGGCTAAGAACGGTCGCGATAGAAACTGTTTATTTAATACAAGAGAAGACGGTCAAAAGCAATAAGATATGATAGGCGTGGCCGCGTAAGGCAGAGCTGGAAAAGGGGAAATATATGAGGAATGCGTGTGTGTTGGACTGCAGAAAATGCCCAAGAAAATGAATAAATGAGTTCAATAGCAATCCTGAGCTCAAAGGAAACCACATGTGTCCTACCACAACTGAGAAAGATTCCATGTCAAGAATCTTCGCGCAGATTGACACCACTTTCCACAACAGTTATACCAAGGTTAGTTAGTACTCATTACTAACAAAAACTAAAAAAATTAATAAAATCTGAATATGCTACCCCGCACCTAGGTAGTTATACCGGGCATATTTTCAAACCTTAAATTTATTTCCAAAAACCTTACAATTTATATAATCTGTTATATAATTTTTACAAATAACTAACTAATCAAAAACTAAAATTTCAAATTAAAATCAGCAAACAAGAATCTATAGAATAGGAAGATAAATTAAGGTGTAAATAAATTATGGTATGATATAATAATATAATAAAGCAAAATATTCCAAAACTAAAACATTACTGGAAAACCAGCAACTTTACAACTGGTATCCCGCTGCTTCCTATACTATACTATACCATACACTACATCACTGATATCCAGCGAAAGGTGCTGGTATCCAGCACTAGCTAAGTTGTGTTGTAGCTATAATAAGTTTGTTTTACCTACTAATAATGTAATTTATGTATTTAACTATATCACTTTCCGCATTATTTTTTCTATATAATTAAATATTTATTCTTATAATTGTATTATTCTAACAAATTGTTTTTCTATAATTGCCCTTATATTTCTTAAATAACTCTGCACCATTTCTACTTCTATCATACTCCTTCCTCACCAACATGGCTATAAATTCAGCAATGACGATCCTATTCCCTACACCGGCACCTTCTTCTCGTTTATCTCCATTCTTCTCCTTCCTCGCTCACTCCATAACTATAAATTCAGCAGCAATAATCCTACTCAATACACCGGCACCTTCTTCTCGCACATTCCATTCTTCATCTCCTTGCTCGCTCACCATCATTACTGTCAATTCAGCTACAATAATCCTGTTCACTACACCGGCTCCTTCTTTCCTCGTCTCCATTCTTTACCTCCGTCTACCATTTATCTTCATATTAAATCTTCATTACTCCAAAATTTATCTTAAATTTTAATGTTATAATTAAATTCATCTACTAATATATGGTGTAAATGTAGGTTTAAATTATCTTACTCTAGTCCTCTGTTTTCTATTCTATTTAAAATTCTTTAAGATATTTTTATTTCTAATGATCTAATTGGTACCGATACATTCCTTTGTATTTGTCTTTCATCCTTTTTCCCCATGCTATTTACGCACATAGTTAGTCAGGATTTGTAGGTATTTCATTAAAACTGGATCTCCCAAGGTTGTATGTACATATCCTCCTAGCTTATATCTTTCTTCGAGTAAATTCTGATTATATCAATTACATTAAGAAATTGTATGTTCCGGTGTATCTTACAGTAATCACAAACATCATTCTCGTGTTTATTTATTTTTTCCCAGTACGTTTTGTATGGTCCATGTCCTGTAATACGAGGGCCGTTCAGAAAGTAGCCTCCGATCGGTCACAGTGCGGGTAGTGGGGGGAGCAGCGACGCCATCTGTGCATCGCCATCTGTGCATTCACGCACTCAGCAGGTCAGTCGGCATCAAGCCGTGGTCGAGTGAAAGTCGTACCTGCGCTAGTTTAGTGTTTGTGGCCGTTTGAAATGTGTACTGCAATAGAAAACCCCGCCAAATGTGAAGTGCGTGCTGTTATAAGGTTTTTTACAGCCAAAGGATATTCTGCAGCAGCTATTCATCGTGAGCTTTGTGCCGTGTACGGACCAAGAGTTATGAGTGAAGGAGTGGTCCGTGAATGGGTACGTTTATTTAAAAGTGGACGAGAAAACGTTCATGATGAAGAGAGGAGTGGTAGACCATCATTGGTCACGGACGAACTCGTTCAGACAGTTGATGCAAAAGTTCGTGAAAACCGACGTTTCACAATGTCGGAGTTGCTACTGATTTTCCACAGATTTCTAAGACTCTCTTGTACGAGATAGTGACAGCAAGATTGGGTTACCGTAAGTTCTGTGCACGATGGGTGCCCAAAATTCTTACCGACCACCACAAAACTCAAAGAATGGCCTCTGCATTAGATTTTCTGTCACGTTATGAGGCCGAAGGTGAACCATTGTTAAACAGAATCGTGACCGGGGACGAAACCTGGATTAAGTACGTGAACCCTGAGGCAAAAGAACAATCAAAGATGTGGGCACATTCAAATTCGCCTACCAAACCAATAAAAGCCCGGCAAAATTTTTCTGCCCGAAAATTGATGGCAACGGTGTTTTGGGATGCAAAAGGGGTGTTGTTGGTTGAATTCATGGAACGTGGGACGACCATTAATCAAGACGTGTACTGTGAAACACTAAAACAATTACGACGGGCTAACAGAACAAACGCCGTGGTATGCTGACTTCCGGTATCGTTTTTTTGCACGATAACGCCCGTCCTCACTCTGCTCGCAGAACAACAGCCCTTCTTGAGTCCTTCAAGTGGGACGTTGTCAACCATCCACCTTACAGCCCAGATCTGGCGCCAAGCGATTATCACCTCTTCATGCATATGAAGAAATGGCTCGGGTCCCAGCGGTTTGATGACGACGAAGAGCTCAAAGATGCGGTCACAGGCTGGCTCCAGGCACAAGCGGGTGATCTTTATGGAGAAGGAATTTCAAAGCTTGTGAACAGATACGATAAGTGCCTCAATCATTATGGAAACTATGTAGAAAAATAGTGCAAAGATGTAGTTGTAAGATGTATATATTAAAATATTTCTATTTAACTTGGTGAATTTCTTGCAATCAACCGGAGGCTACTTTCTGAACGGCCCTCGTATAATGAATAAAGCCTTTGGTGGGTTGTAATTGGTTCAGTTTTAATCTTTCATGTAGGTTATTAAAAAGTTCTTAAGCGCTCTTCTTCCTACATCGATTTCTTCCCATTCTTGTTTCCATTTATTTTTCAACTTATATTTAATGTCAGATATTGTATTGCATCTATCTCCAAATATTTGTCTACGAAAGCAAAATTTGTTTCTTTAGCCAAAATGTTTCTCAATTCAACTTAATCAGATAGAGTATGGGCCAAATAGTTGCAGTAATTAAAAGAGCCGGTGGGTGTTGTATTTACTGCACCTGTAAAAGGTATTAATATTTTCCTTTAAGTTCTCCTAAATAATGTTTTAATCGTCATTACGCATTCTCACTGGCCAAACACTTGGCTTCGTAGATAATTATTGAAGCAAAAATTATGATGTGGTATAAGGTAATAATATTCAAAGAGAGTTTATGACATTTCGAGTAGTATTTCCTAATTTCAGCCTAATTTTTTTTCTTCTGATTTTTGCCTTATATTCTTTGTATGCTTTCTAGAACTTAATTTTTCGACTACTAATATTCTTAAGTATTTGTATTCTGTATTTATTTTTATATTCTGATTATTAATCTTAGCGTTTGGACCTCTTTTTAAATTTCTTAACAAGGAGCATGATTTATTTGGCGCAATATTCAACTTTATTAACAACCAGCTGGTGCGGCTCTCAACTTTGAATCTGTGTTTAGACTAATTTAGCGAAGTCCGAAGGACTTTTGCTTCGAATTGTTACTGACGATGGGACCTAAATGTATCATTATACTGCGGAAACAAACAACAGTAAAAACAATGGGTTCCTTCTAGTGAATCTGCTCCAAAGAATGCAACACTGCCCCATCGACCGGAAGAGTCATGAACACTATTGACATACTCATTGGTTTCTTAGAAAAAACAAAAAACTGGGCAAATACTGCTCTAAGTTATTGGTTCAGTTCGACAAGAAGTTGAAGGAGACACTGTGCCATTTGGCGACGAAGAAGGTGCTGCTTCACCGCTATGACCTTATGAATTGCTGTCACACCCTCCAACTTGGTTCCCTGTGATTTCTTCTTGTTCCAAACAAGAAATAGATAAAATGAGGTCCTCGTCGAGACAGAGTCATATTTTTGCAGACAGTTCCTATTTTTGAGGGTTTAAAATGGCAGCAATATTGGAAGACGTGTGTATCTCTAAAAGGAAACTATGTTGAGAAATAAGTTAAGTTGAATTTGAAAATAGTAGAGACTTCATTATTTACACGGATACTTGTTGAACCACCCTCGTATTGTTCATATTATGTAAAATTGGATTTGAATATATTGTATATATGTAAAATATGTGCACATGAACATATATGCATGGCTAATCCTGGAATTAACTCGAAATTTAGTGTTGTAATTTGTAAGGAATAAACATTCAAATTTTATGTTATAGTTGTGGTTTTAGTTTGCCCTTAGTTCAGAATTAAACTCAAGGTTAGTAATATTTTATATAAAATAACGTATGTTTTTTGCTTTTGTCACTTATGTGACATAGTACTCCTATTGCATGGAGATATATGTTCATGATGCTGCCATCTTGGGAATTTTTCTTGAAAATGTACATCTAATTATACAAAAACTACATCATTGTGCAAAAATGTAAATATTATATAAAGGTTATTCAAAATAAAGGTATTTCAATGTAAAAAGATAGGTACTCTATTGAGAAACATTGTATGGCAAAATTTACCGTTATAGAATATAAACTTAAAATACTTAAAATAACTTATATTTCGAGAAATTGCATCAGAAATGTGATGGAAAGTATTGTTGGCTTAGGTTGTTCAAGTAAACAAATTAACTCATCTTATGCCTTAGTAGCCACAGATTCTTCTGTGAAAATGAATTCGTTTTTAGAATCAGAGCATCCTTTCATAAATCATACTTGAAAATAGTCTTCCTTAACAGAAGTCATACTTACAAAACGGTATGTTTTTATATTTACTAGTATTTTGACACAAATATTAATTTCATTTATTATTTTAGTGTATTTTGTTCTCATTAAGCGATTGCATGCTTTGAATGATCTTATATCTCTGGGAGGGGTTCCTGTTCCTCTGATTCACTGTTGGGATATATTGATCTCACCCAGCTCCTTCGACTTAGATGAACATTAACTGGTATACTGTTGATGAAAAATTGCAAGTTTGGTCACACCTATAGACTATCTCAGCCATAAAATTGAGTCTGGAGTTAAATGTGAGGGCTCTGATTCTGTTGAATATATTTTGCCATTAACTACTCTCGCGTATTCGCCAAGTTGCTATTATCAGAATGTAAATATTCAATTGCTATAATTTTCAGCTGAACATAATGCTGAATTTTTTTCTCTGTCAGGTTAGATCATTTTTAGAGCCTATTAGATTTCCGTAGACCCATATTTGTAAAGAAAGCCTGAATTTCAGTAAAAGTCCGATATTTGTTGTTTCTATGCCTTTCATGCAGAAACTAATAAACTATAGGTCAGAACACATCAATACTTTTCTTAGATAGAATAAGCTAGAATGCTGACACATATCTAGTTTGAATTATCTATCTTATTAAGATAAGGGTTACTATTTTTAAATAAAGGAATTACGAAAAATTCCATACCTATACAGTAGAAAAGTCAGATTACAGGGAACTTTTTGTGTTATTGGGTTTATAATAGCGCAGTGACCGAATGAGAGAAAATGTTGACAAAGATTAGAGAAAGGCTTTAAAACAAGCCAGAATCCTGTAATTTCTATCCTTCATTGTGTATAACAAGAAATAGCAGTCTATCCATTCAGCGCTCAGTCGCGAGCAACAAGCAGATAATGTGCTACATAAGCTTGTACGGAAGTGTTTATAGCGAGCGGAACACTGTGAAGTGTTTGCCTGATTGAAGAATGAATTTAGACGGCCACGAGTGGAAGCTTACGTAAACAGATAAGCGGTATTACATCGCCACTCCCGGTGTATGCCCTGGACAATCCGGCAGTACTGTAATGTAGCAGTTGAGTTTCTTGTCTCAGTGGATGGGTTGGAATCAAGTTAAAACGCTAACACTGCCGCCCGAAGTCATAAGCTCACAAAGTAGAAAATTAATATCCATTCATGATAAAGGAAACCACAAGTTTAACCTGTTGTGGATCGTTAAGTTTATTGCTATTTAGACACTCTGTGCTGATGTTTTGATGCTACATTAAGTATATTCCCGCCTTCTCTGACCGTTCTAAACCGTGCCATACTACACCAGCGACCTACACTAATAACTGCATTCTTTCGTCAGAGAGCAGATTAGTTATTTTGTAATGTACATAAGCATTTATAGATACGGAAGCACAAACTTGGAAGAGACGAAATGTTCCTATATTAAGAAGAAACGCAAACTAATAATGAATGCGAATATTCAAGTAAAATTATATTAATAAGGGAATAAACAAAACTGATAAGGATACTGAGAGTTCATAAACAGTAATATATTGAATAAAAACATAAACACATGAAACAATGTACATGGGCGGCATTAAAATAGTATATAAAAAGAATGGACACAAATGTTTAACGCAATACAATTGAATAAAACGCAGTAAAGCGCGTCGATCATTCTTTAAAACGTTTAAAACATACCGCCCATCTGAGTGAAATTTTATCAAGAATAAACAATGATCATACCTTACAAAATTTAGATTTGTATCACTTTATATCTCCATATTTAAAAATATGTTATACCTGTAAAATTCTAATTCGAAGCACTAAAAACATAAAGAGAAGAGATAAAGTGAAAAAAGAAAAAGAAGAGTCTTACAATAGTCTTAACTAGCAGTGCATATATTTTACTTTTGTATACCGAATTTGTGTACCGAACGCAGCCAAGGGCCAAAGTTCGAGGCGTAAGTATAGTACATACATGTAGCAACTGTGTACCCCATTTAACCTGTATACTGTCTTTTAAGTTTCAGATGCGCCTTAATTAATTGAATTATATTGCCAACGTGGTATCAATTAAAATGTTTAATTTTAAAATGACGTTTTCCAACAACAATATGTCACCCTCCATATTTTGATAATAGTGCAACAAAAACTTTTTATCTCACAATAGATGTTTTTACTTCAAAGCTGCAATACAATTTCATTTCGTCGCTACAATCATCTGTAAGCGCACAATGACAAGCCGCTCACACACGTGCAGCAATTCAGCATGCGTAACCAAATAGTCTATCACTTGAACGATTCATTTATAAAACGCTAAAGTCGTTTGTTATATTCATTTCTTCCTATTTCGATTTTACTTGTTCTTGTCTCTCTTTATGAAGTGCCTTCTCAAGAACTTTATTTTTCTGTATTCCTTTATTCTGTTTTTATTTGCAGCCTTGCGTCAACTATTCTTCCGACTGCTTCCTCCTGTTCCTATCACAGCTACATTATTCTCAATACCAATTATTTGTAGACAATAATATTGTTGCTGTGGGGAAATTCAATGGAGATGACATTTAGCACAATTGTTAATTTTAAAATGGTTGTATCATACACATATACTAAAACTAACTTGAAATATTAACAATGTGCTACTCTTAATTAAGATATAATATTTAGTTGACACTTCTTTTTGAAAAAAACTGACAGGACACAAATTTCCAAAAAATTAGAATCAGCCGTATACACCCAATAGTATGTCACTTAAAATCTTCATCTTTCGTGAATACTGCAGTAAAATCAATCCAGAGCAGGTATTCGCAAGGAATATTGGACCAAGTATTTCTAGGTACCTTACTGTTTATAACACTCAACATATATCACAGGGCAGAGTAGATAGTAATTTATCTTTCCTAAACACTGTCCTCGTCATAACATTTAACGCTAGAGAAATTATCTGGTACCTTATTGGTTCTGAATATCATACTGCTTAAAACATGTACCACGTATTCAAATCACAGACTAGCCAATAATTAATCCACCGTGAACGTCATACCCGTTATAACATGTAGTATGTAACCACAGGTTGAGAACATGCATCCTGTAATCATGACGGAGGTTGTTTGAAAATTAATCTGTACGAATATTGAATCCTTATAATACGCAAACGGTTACAGCAGAGACGGCGGCCGGTAATTATTCTCTCCTGAATGTCGAGCTCGTTATAACATGCAACCCGTAACCACAGAGGGGGATGGTTGATAATTAATTTATCCTGAACATTCTTACTCATTATAACATAGAATGGTTATCACGGGATAGGTGGTAGCCTGATAATTACAACTAATTATAATTAAACTGTCGTGAATGTTGAACTCGTTAATATATACAGCCTAACCAACGAGAGGAGAGCCGGTAATTAATCTGTCAAGCGCAGTCGTCTCATTTGGTCCGAGGCAAATAAACCTTCACTAAGTTGTGAGGAAACGAAGTTCAGAATAAAAATAATGGAAGAAAAGAAGTACATTTCACATCGAACCATTGTCAATAACCATAACATTATAAGGGTTATTCCTTCAGAACAGTTCTGGGGCTGCAGATGACTGAAGTTAGGTTAAATAATATTAATGTCTATTACAGTTTTGAAGCATTCGGTAACAAATTTTAATAAATAAGGTCAGAATCCGAATCAATTGAAAACTACATACTTCACATACATCATCTGTCTGTTTAGGCATAGTACAGCATTTTAGAAAACTCCGATTAATGCAAATGCGCATTTATAGTTACAAAAAGCAACTATAAGAATCCTTAGGGACGTTGTATCTCACAACACCTTTATCCTCTTTCAAAAATGTCAATAACTTCACATTTACGGCAGAGTAAATACATATAAACACATCGATTGTGACGATGCGTAACCTGTTCTTTACTACACGTGACTGCGCCCTAAACAATCAACTAGTTTAAGAGAACACCACATATGTTAATGTGTCACACAATCAACTCGCAGAAAAACACACCATATGTAAGGACGTCCTACGGAATACACTGATATTAAACCACACATACGCAAGTTTTCCGCAGTTAGTCCATTATAACAAAAGGGCCGCATAACTACATCCTGCACTAGGAGCTCTTAATAGCCGCATATCACACTTAACCAGCACAATCATATTTTTGTAGTAACATTCTACATACAAACAACAGCCGACTTGTAAAAAGAACACATCGCAGTTACGACATTCTGTAATCTCAGTTCATAATAAAAAAAACTCGATAAATAATAACCATTTCCAGCACAGCATCTAAAATTATGAACATCAATATGGAACCACGTGCTGCAAATATGCCTGTAACACATCATACTACGAAACCATACCTTCCACAATGATTAGTTCTGAACATTCAATACATATAACCAGCTTCTGCACGACAATTCCAAATATCATGTCATGTTATCACGACTTGCATAACAGTTCGTTTGTTTTAAGAAAACGTCATGAGCAACCACGCCCTGCACTGTTAGCTCGTAACAATAACACGCAGCATGTAACCACGTTCTGCACACTGAGTTCATAGTAAACCCAGACTCAGTAACCAGATGTTGAACTATCAACTCATTATAACGAAAACACCATACACAATCACGCCCTGCCCCATCAGCTCGTTTAAAAACGGACCACACGTATCTACACCCTGCGCAATGAGCTCCTCAATTGAAGACAAAACTAACCCACATCCTGTATTCTCAGCTCCTTATAAAACACAACATACATAACTACATCCTACACAATGAGCTCTTCATGTTAGCATACCACGTAACAATATCCTTAATTCTCAGCCCCTTATAAAACATACCACACGTAGCCACATCCTACATTCTCAACTCCTCTTAAAACACACTACACGTAATTACATGTCAGCTCGTTATACAACACACCACACGTATTTACATCCTGCATTCTCAACTCCTCTTAAAACACACTACACGTAATTACATGTCAGCTCGTTATACAACACACCACACGTATTTACATCCTGCATTCTCAACTCCTCTTAAAACACACTACACGTAATTACATGTCAGCTCGTTATACAACACACCACACGTATTTACATCCTGCATTCTCAGCTCCTTATAGAACACACTACACGTAATTACATGCTGCATGATCAGTTCGTTATAAGAAGCCACCACACTTAACTACTACCTACATATGAGTTATTCATATTAACATACCAGTAACCACGTCCTGCATTTTCAGCTCCTTATTAAAAACACAAAACACATAACCTCATCCTACACAGTCAGCTCCTTGATTGAGTACAGCAATTATAGCCATACCCTACAGATTAGCTATTATAAGAACACACCGCATGTAATACCATACTATAATAACTTTTCGAATGAAAATATCACATGTAAGCATATCCTGCTCTTTCAGCTTATTTTAAATACACACGTTATAAACTAAATTCTGCAGCATTATTTCATTATAAAAACGAGTCCCAGGTTGTCGCATCCTCCGCAGATGTGATATTGCACAGTCAGCTCATTATAAGACCACACAACGCGTAACCTCATCCTTTAACAGCTCGTTAAAAGAACACGGTTCACGTAACCCCATCCTTCAATCAGCGCATGGTACAGGCAACAGCATATCGTGCAATCATCTCGTTTAAAAAAACTGGCTTACGTAACGTATATACTGCGACCAGTTCGTTAAAATTACAGAGTAGAATAACGTCATTCTGCAACCAGCTCGTTATAAGTTCACGCCACGTGAAACCTCGTCCTGCAACCAGATCGTTAAAAGAACACGATACTCGTAATTTCATCCTACAACCAGCCGTTAAAAGAACACGCTACATATAACCTGCCGCCAGCTCCTTAAATGAAGAATGCTCACATAACCTCATTCTGCAACCAGAGTACTAAAGGAGCACGGTACAGGCAACCTCATTCTGCAAACACCTCGTTGAAAGAGCACGGTACACGTAACCTTAATCTGCGGCGAGATTGTTAAAAGAACACGGCACACATAAACTCACCCTATAACCAGCTCGTGAAAAGAATTGGGCACAAATAACCACATTCTACACAGTCAGCTCACCATAAGGACACCCGCCACACGTAACCTCATTCCTCAACAGCTCATTAAAAGATCACAGCACACGTAACCACATGTTGGAGAGTTGCCCTAGTATAAGAACTCGTCACACGTAACCGTTCAAGTGGGTACTCAATACTTAATATGCCCTTGACAATTAGCTTCTGTTAGCGTCCATCACTTACGTCAATGGGAGGATGACTGGTGCTTTCTTTCTTTACGCTACCACTGGATCAGCATAGGAATTTAGGTTTACTTAATGATGCTAGGAACTGCGACGGTATAACCAGTAGAACTTAGAAGTTATTTCACATGCTGGTAACTACAAACTCTTAAGATTGTGGTTGAGATCACACCACTAACGTTGGTTAACTTTTAACCCTTAAGGTTAGTCCAGTGGCTGGGATCGTATCACTAACTGTAACTTTAAACACTTAATTTTAGTCCTTTAATTGGGATCGTACTAAGTGTGAGTAAATTTAAAATCTTAATGTTAGTCTTGTGGTTTGGATCGTACCACTAGCTTTGAGTAACTTTAAACTCTTAATTTTAGCCCTGTGGTTGGGATCGAACCAATAACTTTAGGTATCTTTAAACCCTTAATGTTAGTCCTGTGC
This sequence comes from Hymenopus coronatus, assembly GCA_030762935.1. Lineage (NCBI taxonomy): Eukaryota > Metazoa > Arthropoda > Insecta > Mantodea > Hymenopodidae > Hymenopus > Hymenopus coronatus. Next base: position 365,078,621 of record CM060900.1, read on the forward strand.
TAGGGATCGTACCACTAGCTTTGGGTAACTTTAAACTCTTAATTTTATTCCTGTGGTTGGGATCGTACCAGTAACTTTGGGTAATTTTAAACTCTTAAGGGACGGTAAACTGTATTTAGCTTTTACTTTCTCTAGATGCACTATGTACCACCGTGGCAAAAAAAAAAAAAAAAAAAAAAAAAAAAAATTATATCTATAACGACGCCAAATTCATCTACGTTCTACACGGCCCAGCGCCTTGTTTACATCATCCGCCGATACACTTATGTAGCGGCAGCAACAAGTTGTCACAGGTTCTCTTAATATTACTAACCCATATGATTAATAATCATAATCAAATACATAACTTAAGCTTCTTCAGCAATAAGCTATCAATCTTAACTAAAACTATTTAGATACAAAACACGCTACAGATTGTACGGCAATACTACACCTGCCACCTTCCATGTGCGTTCGTTAACTGTAGCACTATAGCAAAATGTAAGGTACTACTCTGTTCGGTGTCCTAGGTTTGCTTCTCGCATGTAGAAAATATTTTTTCCCTTCTCTTACTGATGTTCAATCAACACGCTGCGGCTATTTATTTTAGACATACCTATTTCATTCACGATATTCGGTACAGCTAATAATATGATAGTGGTTATGATGTTCTTTACGGGTTTAGTCTACCGAGCAGCAATATACTCCAGACGAAAGCATGTGTTGCGCAAAATGGTATGATAGCGGATCAGGCACAAACAGTCCTCTCAATGAAAAACAATAATAATAATAATAATAATAACAACAAAAAGGAATCTGTATCATATACTAAAAGTATTTTAGGAAAACCAATGCTTTACAATATCTTTTAGGAATCCAATTTTGAGCAAATTTGATTTGGGGGGGGGTAAGAATAGAGGAAAGGTGATTGTCTATCATCCAAAGGGGTCCAGATACGATACAAATATTTGTCTCTATAATATTCCATCATGGTCGCGTATCTATATCGTGTTGGGGCTGGATATCAAGGAGCAGTCTAGGTTTGCTGTGGCAGTTTGACGATATACTGAACGGTGTGCAGTACACGGCAGTATTCGATACTATTTTGTTTCCGTGAGGATGAGTTGTCCTGATGGAATTGTTAAATTTGTACAGGACAATTGTCTTATCCACACATTTCGAAAGGTATCAAATTGGTTTTCAGAGATATAGGATAGTAGAGTGGTAGAATGTGAGAATGTGTGGGTTGAGATAAAAAGGGAGCTGCGCTCCAATTTACCTTTAGATGGGCGAAAGACAATAGGTGGCTTCTAGGCACAAATTCAAGAGGGCTGGGATCTTGTAGCTTCTCGTCCACGTTACTGCAGGCATTTAATTTTGTCTGTGCTCCAAAGATTGAGAGTAGTTTCGGGTTGAGGGTTCATACACCCGATATTAATCATGCTTATTTTTTGTGCTTTAGTTTTAGAAGATGGTTATTTCACATTCTTTTTAATTATTTAACACGAGTGTTAGTAGGATTATGTTTTTGTGTGCATAGATAGGTCCATAACTTCAAACGCCAAAGGTATATTAATGCAACAACACGTCCTATATATATCCACTCATAAAATAAGCGTAAAAAAAGAAAAGCAGTGTAAGATTCGAACCTAGGAATTCGAGAGGAAGCAAGGCCTTTTTAACCCCTCGGCCACCAGAACGCTGTTTCGTAGCCTTTTTTCAGTACTCATAAGTTTAGCATTACTCTGTCAGTCACATTTTATTAAACATTTTTTTCGCACGCATTGAGAACACAGCTTTTACGAAGATACAGGACGCTCTTCGATCGACACATGCAATCTGGGGATGACTCATATTTTGTGTTCACGGCATACATAGTGTACAGAAAAGGTATTGCATTCCTGTGCTTGGGATCATGTCACCAACTTTGGTTATGTTTATACTCTTAAGTTTAGCCTTGTGGCTGGTATCGTGCACTAATTTTAGGCATAAAGCTTTCAACGTGCTGTGCCATCTTCAATATTTTAAACATTTCGTAATGTTGAATAAAAATTTTAAGCATTGAGTAATGTAAATAGATCCATTCATCTGCAATACGATGGAATTCAAATAGAGTTTAACTTTTAAATAGGTAATAATAGACACAATATTTAGTAATGTTGTGAAACGTAGTTTCCTTTGTATATAACTGCAATGCAGTAGTAGTAACATCGCAAGCTTTCTGAATGAATGGTGAAGCGGTAAAATGTAAAGAGTAGACAACAGATGTAGACTCCTCACTATTGTCTAAGAACCCCAAGGAGGAAGGGATGAGCAAAGGGAACCACAGAAGGCTAAATACCACAGGCAGATAAGTCACAAAGACGCGCGGAACTCCCTAACACGTCCAAGCCCGAATACCGCCCGAATCCCGGGATCAGCGTCCGTTGACCTGGCAGCTCCACATTGTCTACAAGGAGTATTCATATCATTCAGGATATTTGCCCGACACCGCCATACGCTACGAAACTAGAAGCGTACCTGAAAAAGAAGAAATGTAATGAAGAGGAAACGACCGAAAGGAAACTCTGGTAGATGAGAAACAATCCCAGCATTCGCCTACCAAAACTGGAGAAACCACCAAGATACATGCGTCAAAGTGGGCGTCGCGAGATCGAACTCTGGACCTCCCGCATGCGAATCTCATATTTACCGCGACGCCACCTCTCTCGGTTGATAAAATATGAGGGCCATCCGGAAAATGATAGACGATTTGGCATAACTAAATAATAACAAAGATATCAACAAAAAACTTTATTTACAAAGTTACCAGATTTTCAATGCCGATGTTATGCTTTTCTACCGCCAAAGAACTTATTCGTTTTTTTTTTGTTTTTTTTTTTAATGCGCAAAAAGTTCGGTCAATCGAATTTTATAGGCAAATAACGCAAGATTATAGTGATAACGCAATGAGCGAGTCTTCAGTGAGGAAATGGCGCATAATTTACGAGTAATCAAGGATGAACCAGTGTACGAAAAAGACCGGAGTGGAAGTTCATCAATCGTTATGGAGGAGTTTAAAGCAAATGTTGATAAAGAATTTCAGAAAAACCGATGTATCACTTTGGATACCATACACGACTTTTTGAATAAAAATAATTTCTCAGTTATGAAGACCTCAAAGTGGCAGTAACATCTTGGCTCAGATCTTTAGTGGTAAAAGAGTACATCTGTGTTGAAAAACCGGTACCAGATGGCAATAAATACCTTGAGAACAATGAAGATTACTTTGAAAAATAGAGTAAGGTACTATAACTTTGTAAAAAAAAAATGTGTTGATAAATTTCGTTATTATTTAGTTATACCAAACCGTCTGTCACTTTGGATGGTCCCAGTTGTAAGCAAATGCAAGCTTTTCACCCACTAGCAGTTGTCTACAGTTTGTTACTTCGAGATGGGTCGTGGTGGGGACAGACACATTAAACGCTAACTAACGCGAAAGATATGCATACGTGATAAACTACCATCAACACAATTTCTAATCAACGCACTCTTTATTTGCGGTATTCATTATTTTACTGCACTCGCAATTGCCTACATCGAATACGATTGCTTTAACATCGAATAAAGTCACGAGTCACCATGTTTCATATATAATCTCAATTTACAGACTCTGGGGTTAACTCTCTACTTGCTGATTTTTCCCTGCCTTATTTCTCTCTCCTAATAAAGCATCCAGAACTACCCGAATATTTAAAAGCCTTGCTCTCTGGTGGAATGCCATTTTGTGGCCTCAGGCAAACTGCCATGTTCCATGCACTGTAAGATCAAGTGCCTCGCCTTTTAATACCACTGCCATTAATTTTGGCCCTCAAGAGCATGGGTGTAAATGGAATAAGCATTAAGTATTAAGGAAAAGTCAAAATATAAATTGAATATTGTGTTACAAATCTGAAAGTAATTTGTTCTTGTATACCTTCTGCCTTGCAAACGTGGCTTCCGTTCAAAGCTGGAACAAATATTTAAATTATATCGTCTCCTGAAATAAACCTCCAATTATGACCATTGATCAGAGGCAGGCGGGAAATATTTTGGTTTTCCATATTCCTTGTTCTCGGAAGAAAAAGGACGGTGTTTTTCCTCTTACACAATGGTGGAGAGACCCCCTTGTGGTTAAACACGCTCGTCCCTGCAGCAATTTCATCGACCGACATCAGTAGGTTTTGATTAAAGTTTTCCTTTTAGCTAATTAAAAACCTTGGAGCTAATCATTCGTTGTGGAAACCCTCCAATTTTAAGACGCAACACCTTTATGAAGGCATGTCACTGTTTTGGTTTCGTACGAAAGTTGATTAGGCTTAAGTGTGATAAGATAAGAGTAATGTTGCTCTCCTACTTCTTTGCAAATGAAATTGGTGCTTTATTAATTATATTGTCCATTTCGCCCTATTGTGCAAAGTTAGTACCTTTAGGAAATTTTACTAAGTTATAATTGAAGCTTGACATATTCCAAAACTCAGGCATTGTAACTGTTTGTCTTTCCAGAGTAAGACTGCATACCATAGGATACACGAAGGACAGTCAACATGAAACCGTGCTAAATTTGGAGAACGTGATTGGTTGTTTTCCTAGGCGTGAGTGCAACATGATGTAAAAAATAACCAGTTGCAGCTTTATAACTTTCTTTACTACTTTGATCACTAGCGAAGCACAACAGGTTACATGTGATTCGTTGCTGTCGCACACTCAGCAGAAAACAACTGATCTTTCGAATCAAAGCTTATATATGACCTGCACTTGGCACTGTCCACTTTGAATTTCGTAACTATTTTACTAAATGAACTGAACCTAAAGCTGTCAATCAGGGCGTTAGTTAGCCCTTCATATAAGTCTGGAATACAAAGTGGAGCGTTCTGGAAAAGAAAACTACTCAAACTGCCGAGAAGAATCTTCTGTAACATTAATTGCCCACAGTTTAGGGGAAGTGGCACACGATGGCCTAAGGTGGCTGTTCCGAGAGACCGGTTGTTAGCCGCATTTACTCGGCCTGGTACAAGAGCTGGGTGGCGCTCCACTCTCGACCCTTAGGAAACTTATCGCCACGGTCACATTACAATAAAATTCACGAAAGTAAGTCAACATCAAAGTCGAAGAGTGTGATATATTTTTCCCCCAAACATGAGTGCTATTATGGGATACACAAAGGACAGTCAATATGAAACTTTCCTACACTTGGAGAATCTGAATGTTTAGGAGACACGAAGGACCGTCAAACAAAAAATACCTAAACTCCGAAGGTATGACTGCTTGTAACCTCAGCCCTGCGAGCCGCCTAATCATAGCGAAGAGCGGTGTTAATGCAAATTCCTAAACTCGGAGAATATGATTAGTTGTTTTCTCAGGCGTGATTGCTTTTGGTCATAGTAATGTGACGGTTAGGTTATTTTTTCCACATTTTTTGGACAATACGCTAAGGTTATTTGCCTTACTGTTCATTATGCAGAAATTAACTTAAAAGATGAAGTTAGTAATTGCAGTCCGTTAACCATGCAGCCCGTGACCAAAAGACCACTAGTGTCAGCACGTAAATCACATTTGAACCTCTGGTATTAACCTCAGGGTTTCGGCCGCATCACCACCATATTATACGTCGATTTAATTTACGGAGAGATAGGAGGATAGGATCCGGTCGGAGGGAACTCGGCACCGAACCTGAGGTTATTTTACCTTGGTCCCCCAAGAGGAGGCAACCCCGGGAGTGAGGGATGAGGTGAGAGTTTATACTGGGGGACAGGATCAGGAGCGATGGTACCGCAATGACAGGATTCTTACAGTTTCCAGTTTGAAGCACCCCGACAGTCGGACAGGCAGTCCAGGACCCCGTCCTACATAGAGACCAACGTCCCCGCCAGGAACAGTTATCATCCCGAAACCAGCCGAATTTGGGCCGGTCCCCATGGCCGCGCTCGCTAAAGCGTCTAGCTTTGGTGTTTCGCAGCGCAGGGGATCGTGGGTTCGAGTCTCGCCTTGGGCATGGGTGTTATATGTTTGTGTATGTGTGTGTAAAAAGTAAAACAGAAATACGGTAATCACAGTAATCACATTAGGTAAACAAAAAAGTAGGGTATACAGTGTCGGAGTCCCGATCAGACTCCGGAACTGTATTTAAAAAAAAAAAAAAATTGTGGGACGGAGATAGATATCCACTTTGAGTATCGTTTATCCACCACTCCGCACCAAGCAATATCACCGACACTTGCAACTCTGAAAGAAACTTTCGGGATGAAGCATGAATGAAATGAAAACAGAAATGACATGGAGGAACAAGAAATTTGAGGGATGAAAGAAACCTACCCAGGATTCACCTGGCTACCCAGGGAAATCCCCGAATAACCCATGGGTTACGTAGGCGGGCCACGGGAATCGAACCTGCGACCACCTGGACGTGGGCTAAAGACGTAACCGTCTGGGCCAACCCGTTCGGTTTACGGAGGGAAAAGTTTAATTTTGATTGTTAAGTGTTTTCAGCCCCTCAAAATGGGCCTCGGAACAAGCAGCTCCCAGAGTCAATTCAGTTCACATCCGTCTATTCATTCTTGTTTATCCAGTGAAACCCACTCATAATGTAGAACTCCCATCAATCTTTTATGATAATGTAGACCCGCTTTGTTTGTAACCTAGAGTTACATCTCTCATAAGTGTCTTATTGAATGAAGGAATTACTTTCACTATTCCGTTTCCTTCTTATATGTTAGTGTATAACGTCTGAAACCCCAATTACTACGAGATACTCTAACTTCTAAGCAGCCCTTTCCAGTCATGGTTCACTGTGGCAGCGTGTTGTGAGACGCCATGATCACGAGCATATCTTGAGGCCCACTTAGTACTATGGCGCTCATCATGACACCTGTTGGAATCGCCAAACTTTTGTAAAGTAACAGCTCGCGTGAGATTTGACTGGGGTGCCATGAACTATCACGAAAGCCGCTGTGGCGTCGTGCCTTTTGATAGAAATGTAAATTTTTGGGAAAAGTTTCGTTGAAGGCGACGCCGTAACGGTGAGTATTATTAGATCAGAGGACCCAGTGTTACATTTGGCGTCGGCACCGGTTTTGAGCAGCGTCCCTGTCGCCGTCGTTACACTGTTCCCATATTCTGTTTTTTTGGGAATATGAGTTCATCCCGGAACTCTCCATGCATACAGCTAAATTTGGCGGAGGACGCTAATCTCCACGTTTTTTTCTTCTGGAGATCAGGTTTCATCCCAAACTTTTCAGTAATTGCTCTAATTGTTCCTGTATTGTGAAATACCTATATAGTTAAATATGCTATCTTTTGCACTGACATGGTTGAGGTATGTTTTTTTTTTGTTTTTTTGTTTTTGTTTTTTCCTTTCAAAAATAAGTAACTAAATCCCATCCTCCCTCACACTCTGAAAATGCTACGATATATGTACGTAATTCTAGGTTACTGTAAGCTTCTTAGATTTGGTTTCATTTTTGTACGTTTATTAAGGAATCGTTCGTTGCCAGTATTATAGGTCTTAGTTGCTTTTTTTTTTTTTTTTTTTTTTTGCATAGTTTTTAAGTACTAATGTGTTAATTTAAATATATTTATCAGTGAGTTAATGTGATCAATTAATTTAACATTATTACTAGAAATTCCATTACAAGAATGGAAATAAGGAAAACAAAACCGAGAAGTGAATATCTGTTGTCACTGCTTGCACTGTAAATCACAACCTGAGGATCCATTTTACATTTGGTAGGATCATTTACCAGCGTGTTTTGTATATTACGCTCAAATAGATTTAGAGCTAGTAGTAGTATTATTATGGCTTTAGGGCGCACAACTGCATAGGTTATTAGCGCCCTAGGGTAATTAAAAGAGCTAACAGTTAAAAGGCATAAAAACCACTAAAAACAGGAGTACCACACAAAGGTTAAAACCAGGGAAAGCATAAAAAGGCTACCAAACCCAGATTAAAAACGAGACACTAAAAACATTAGTCGGTAAAAACTAAAACCCAGAGATAAAATTAAACCCTACTGTACATCCCGCAGCGGCGGAGAAAATTAAAAAGTCCGTCACAATATACAGGGTTGTCGCCCAGAAGGCTGGGGATGTCAGTAGGAAGAACAGGGGTGCACGCAGAACAGTATAAAGGTGGCACTCCAATAAAAGATGACGCACCGGCAATGGCTCGTTACAAGAAGCACATGAGGTGCGGGTTCCCCACGTAAAAGATACTCGTGGATAAAACGGCAATGCCCGGTACGCAGTCGCGCTAAAACCACCTCATCACGGCAACAATGCCGCGAGGAAGTAGGCCAGGGGACAGGAAGGAACTTGACTGCCCTCAGTTTGTTGTCACGCACCCCGGACCATTCCGCGAACCAGCGCGAAAGAATGGCCCGGCGCAGGTGAACACCAACATCACCTGGAGGAACGATGGTGCTATAAACATTAGGTAATAAAACTGCAGACTTAGCAGCTGTGTCCGCTTGTTCATTTCCGCTCACACCTACGTGACCAGGAAACCAAACAAACGACACGCTGACGCCAGCGTCAGCGAGCGACTGCAGGCGATCCTGTACACGCTGTATCAACGTATTGCATGGATACAGCTCACACAGGCCCTGAAGTGCAGTGAGGAAATCGCTACACATTAACAAACTGTTTTAAATCCTGTCCCCGGATAAAAAGAAGAGCCTGATAAATACTAAAAAGTTCGGCGGTAAAAATCGAACATTGCCCCAAAAGATGAAATGTATAACTCCGCGAATTAAAAACGAAAGCGCATCCCACACCACGGTCTTCCTTAGAACCATCCGTATAAATAAAACAATAGTTGGGAAACCTGGCCTGCAGCTCTAAAAATGCGGAGCGGAAGACTGAAGTTGTGTCGTTGCTTTCGGCATGGATGCCAACCCAAGGTGAAACTGGGTGTCGCAACGTAATCAAGGGGGGAAGGAACATTCCCCCAGTGGAAACACAGGCGGTAGGCGAACATCCAAGATCCGAAGAAGTAGGTGAAAACGAACTCCTGCGGGAAGCAAGGCAACCGCGCTGACAGCATATTGACGGGCAAGAGACTCGTCAAAGAAGAACGTGAAAGACGGGTGATCTGGCAAGGCAAACAGGCGGATAGCATAGCTGCAATGAAGCAGATCACTCAGGTTCAGCAGCCTCCGCAGACAAACTAATAACTGGGCTAGTCGGAAATGCACCCGGCGCCAGACGAATCCCACGATGGTGGACTGGGTTTAAATATCGTAAAAACGAAGGACAAGCCGAAGAGTATACAATGCACCCGTAATCCAGTTTAGATCGAACAAGCGAACGGTAAAGCTGTAATAGCACAGTGCGATCTGCTCCCCAGGATGTGCCACATAAAACACGTAAAATATTAAGTGCACGATCACATCTAGCCTTCAGAGAAGAGACATGGGACGACCAGCTAAGCTTCTTGTCGAACACCAAACCAAGAAACTTTACAGTTTCGGCGAAGGGTAGCGGTTCGGCCTCCAAAGATGTCGAGAAGGCGGCTCGTATGGTTTCCGACACCAGAAGTTGACACAAACTGTCTTCTCTGAAGAAAAACGGAAGCCATTTGTGACACCCCAAGTATGTAGTCGGTCAGGACATGCCTGTAAGCGACGCTCCAAAAGGCACGTGCGCCTAGAACTGCAATAAATGGCAAAATCGTCCACAAATAAGGAGGAGGAGATACCAACAGGAACACATTTGACAATGGGATTGATGGCAACAGCGAAGAGAGTGACGCTGAGTACCGACCCTTGAGGCACTCCCTTCTCCTGACTAAAAACACGAGAGAAAACAGAGCCCACACGCACACGAAATACCCGGTTGTTCATGAACTCCCGGAGGAACACTGGAAGGTGGCCACGGCTGCCCCAACTATGCAACGTACGCAGTAAGCCAGCCCTCCAGCAAGTGTCATAAGCTTTCTCCAGATCGAAGAATATGGCCACAGTTTGACACTTCCGAAGAAAACCATCCAGGATGTGAGTCGAAAGGGAGACAAGGTGGTCAGTCGTGGAGCGGTATCGGCGAAAGCCGCACTGTATGTTGCACAGAAGTTTCTCAGACTCAAGCCACCATCGTAACCGCCCATTGATCATGCGTTCCATCACTTTACAAACAGAACTGGTGAGGGAGATAGGACGGTAACTATGAGGAAGACTACGGCCCTTCCCCGGTTTTAAGATGGGAACAACGGTGGCTTCGCGCCAAGCTGTAGGAAACACACCCTCACGCCAAACGAGGTTGTACAGGTTCAGGAGATATTGCTTACTCTCGGAAGAGAGGTTCTGTAGCATAGCGATATGGATACCGTCGGGTCCTGGTGCGGAGTGTCGAGAGGATGCTAAAGAGGCATCCAGCTCCCGCATGCTAAAATTCGAGTTATAGCATTCGGAATCCAAGGACCGGAAAGAGATTCTCTGAGACTCCACGTCCGCCTTGATAGCACGAAACGCTGGGTGATAATTGGCGGAGCTAGACGCAGTTGCAAACGTGCTACCAAGGGCATCTGCAATAGTAACCGCGTCAACTACGGTGTGAGTTCCCACGAGAAGCCCCGGTATGGAAGTACCATTCTGCCTACCAGCAACACGGCGGAGCTTCTCCCACACAACAGATGAAGGTGTTGTGTGACTGAATGTTTCAACAAACGAAGCCCAGGAAGCCCGTTTGCTATCTTGAATAATGCGCCGTGCCCGGGCGCGTGTTTGTTTAAAATTGATTAAATGCTCCAAGGTAGGGTGATGGCGAAATACCCGAAGAGCCCTCCTGCGAGCACGAGTAGCATCGCGGCACTCTGTAGTCCACCAAGGGACCGGTAAGCGTCTAGGGTAGGAAGACGACCGCGGGATGGACTGCTCGGCAGCGGAGGTCACGACAGAGTTGAAATGTTCGACGCAAGGGCAATGATCGCTGGAATTAGTGTCTGATACTACGTTCCACTGAAAACGGTGAGCAAGCTGTGCAGAGCAAACAGAAAGGTCCAGGTGGGAGAGCATGGCAGAAGAATCGGAAATGAAAGTAGGTTCACCGGTGTTCAGAACAGAAAGACTAGATTGAACGAAAAGGTCAGCAAGAATAGTCCCCCACACGCAGGCCCTAGGAGAACCCCATAGGGGATGGTGGGCATTAAAATCACCCAACAGAAGAAAAGGTGCCGGAAGCTGAGACAAAAGATGGTGCATGTCAGCGGCGCAGAGGGGAGATGAAGGCGGAACGTAGACATTACATACAGTGAAGCAGAAAGCAGGAAGAGTAAGTCGGATAGCAACAGCTTGCAATGTAGTGGTAAGTGAGACCGGCTGACCGCAGATGTCATTGCGCGTTAGGTTCGTAACACCCCCATGAGCAGGAGAGCTCTCCTCCGGTGTAACGTCAAACCGCAAGGAAAGTATTGCTGCATGGCAAAGGCATCGTGGGGGTGAAGCTTTGTCTCCTGCAAACACAGAACTAGAGGGTTATAGGACCGTAATAACAGCTGCAATTCGGCCCTATGGGTACGCACACCGCGGATATTCCACGTCAGGAGAGCCATGGAGCACAGTTAGAGGCGGGAAAGTTTATCGATGAATCAAACTATGAATTTTCAGCTGGGAAGCAAACGACTGGCGGAAACGAAGTAGATGGACTTAAGGTGGGCGTTTCTTGTTCTTTGCACATTTTGGACCCACAAGAACGGGACTTGGAAGGTTTATCAGTGGCCTTGAGTTTCTAACGACTGCGCTCGTGAGCAGCAGCGACAGATGGTGTCGGTCTAACTAGCCGCTTACAAACAGGTTCTGGAGAAACAGAACTTGAGGTAGTGGGTGCTGTGGATGTTGTAGACTGCCAGATTGTAGTGGTCGGCGTCTGTTCTGTTTGAGTACACGCGTCGGCAACAGGCACGGTTTGTAGTGCCACTGAGGAAACAGGAGTGCGGCGGAGCGCTGATGCGTAACCTGAGATGGTCGAAGGCTGCAGTTGTTGGAAGCGGCGTCTGGCTTCCGGAAAAGTTAGGCGTTCCTTAACTCGCAACTCCTGGATGGCCTTTCCCTCGAGAAAACGCGGACACTGCCGGGAGCTGGATGGATGTTTCCCTTTACAATGGACGCAACAAGGGTCTCGAGCACAAGCAGTGTCTCCGTTAGCAGTTTGGCCGCATCGCTCACACGTAGCGTCGAAGGTGCACCGGCTTTGCGTGTGTCCAAACAAAAGCATAGGGTTCGGTATATACGGCCTCACAGCAGCACGTTCATATCCACAGTAGAGTGCCTCAGGTAAGGTGGTGCCTTTGAACATAAGGAATACCGTGCGCAGCGCAACCGACTGACCATCACGTTTACCTAGAAGACGATACGCCTGACATACACTCTGGTCGGAGAGATTCGAAACAATGTCTGCATCTGAAAGACCGTCTAGGCAGCTGGTGGTCACTATGCCTCTACAAGTATTCAAAGTTTTATGTGGGGCTACCTTTATTGGGTACGAACCCAACAAGCCGGCTTTCAGGAGCTTCTTAGACTGGTCTTCGGTCATGGTTTCTACTAACAGCGTACCGTCTCTGGTCCTGGTTGCGTTGCCTACTTTGCCACAGATTCTGTCAATTTCCCGTTGGATATAAAACGGGTTAATATCTCTCATAGTTTTTGATTCACAAGCCAAAGTCACTATCAAAAAGCGGTCAAATGGAAGAGTTTTGCGATGATGATCAGGCCCCCTTCCATTACTGTCGGCGTCAGCCTGCCATCCGGGGTAAAGAGAAAAAAGACAACAAAAATACATTCCGGTCTGTGCCACCTGGTAGACCCCTACCAGACCGATCTCCCGGAGTACTTAGGAGGAACCCTCCAGCCTACACTGCTGGTCCACATGGGTAAGCCCTCCACCATGCACAACCCGGCTTTAGGCCCTACCACAGGTATAACCACCTGTGGCCCCCCACTTTAGGCCATGGTGTGTAATGACACATCCATGGATTCAGGGGACTTGTGGTTGATTACACCGGGTTTCCGATAGCGGAAACACGTCCGACCCGTGATACTAACCCGACGAGCGCAGGATTAGCACGGGTCGGGCTCCCAGAAGCTACGTGGGTGTACATATCGGTATGGACGAGCTCCGCACCTAAGGCTTACACATAGGGGCAGTGTGAAGGGTCCACTCAACCGTCACGCCTGAGACCTCCGAAGAGCACACAAGTTGGAAGCCGCGCTGGAACCGTGGGACAGGAACCACGGAGATAGAAGAAATATCCCTGTTGGTGAGGCAGGAGTTAATAAACCTAAAGGCTTAAAACTAAATATATAGAGAATAAGCCTAGAAGAGGAAGAAGACGAGGAGAGTAAACTCGCACAAACAATAACATACAAACAAATGCGCACAGACACACGCAGACAAGAACATAAAACGTGGCACAGTGGATGGCGATGGGGAGGATGAAATGGTGGCGAGTGGCTCGGGAACCCCCGGGTGCGCCAAACCCGTACCTACCGTAGTAGGCCCCTGGGGGGAGATTTAGAGCTCCTGAATTAAAAAAAAAATAGAGAAAGGTCAGCCCGTGTGTGTGTGTGTCTGTGTGTGTATGCATGTGTGTCTGGTTGTCTGCTATCTATCTGTGGGCAGCATAATTCAAAAACGAAAAGTAGGATACATACCAAAATTAGTTAAGCACCTAACTTGGTATTTAAGTTCACTATCTTCCAGGGATGCGACACAAAGGTTTTCAGGAAACATTTCTCACCCCAAGCTACCCTTTACATGGAATATTTTTCGAAAGTGTTTATTTTCTCAAAAACGGCTCTAACGATATTTATTAAAAACCATATGTTTAAAATATTTTTGTGTCTAACGAAGTGTATATCTTGAATTTCCTAGGAATAGCCCCTGAAGATCTCTTCATTCTGAATGAGTTTTATTTAGCTGGTAAAGCGTACAATACTTACTACATGAAAATATAGATTTCGTTATGTCATACATTTTTTGTAGAGTTATCGGTTTCCAAGAAATCTTTTGTTATTAGGTTAAATTTTAAACTATTTGAACATTTTTCAATCGAGAAATTATATTTTTTTTTTCATCTCTTAATTTTACTCCGGATCATGCAAAAAGAACCGAACTTCAACAGTTCCACATAGCGATCAGCTTTTAAAAGATTTGACAATCACTTTAACCTGGTTTATTCCCTTATTTCTGTTCTACTTACGAGAAATCAGGTAATAAAATACTCTCTGTTAACGTTTATCTCAATTAGCGTGAAATAATACTTTTTCGAAAGACTGTTTTCTTGTAGAATAGGTAGAGAAAATCATGTAAATGGAACACGTCAGAATTTTTTTCCGCAGATGCTCCATTTAACGCGTTTTTGTCTAACTAGTTTCAGTTGCATCTGGGTATGAACGTCTTACTGTTAAACCAGGGTTCAACCTCCGTTCGCATGTAATGGCAGATAGAATACTAATGTCATCACATTTCTTCCTGTGGAATACGTGACAGGCTATACAGCAATAGGCGACATGGATGAGTAGAAATCATTTCTACGCTTTTATTTCCCTTACTTCGTAATACTGTTTATATTAGTATTCCTTAGTAAACTCGTTATATTGTCTCATAATGCATATGCAAACACATGAGTTTGACTAGCTTCTTTTAACATTCTTCTTACCGCAAGTGTTTACTGTCTCACATTGCACAGGCTGATTACTGTTGTTGTTAGTTCTTCTCTTAAGCTTATCAAACTGCATTAGGTCGTACTCGCCGTTGCAGTATAGACAGTGAACCTGAAACATTCAAGTGTTACTTGCTGTGTCCCCAGGTGCATGAGTCACATAGAGGATACACGAAGAAAAGTGGGCGCGAAAACTTCCACATTACGGAGGGTGAGACTGGTTGTTTCCTTAGGCGTGAGTCCAACATATCACAGGATGCACGAATGAACAGTGGACATGAAACCCTCTTAAACTTAGAGAGAATGACTGGTGGTTTCCTCAAGCGTGAGTGTCACGTATCAAAGAATACACAAATGACAGAGAATGCTAAACCTTCCTAAACTCGGAGAGGATGACTGGTTGTTTTCTTAGGCGTAAGTGCAGCATATTACAGGATGCACAAATGACAGTGACCACGAAACCTTCCTAAACTCGGAGAGGATGACTGGTTGTTTTCTTAGGCATGAGAGCAGCACATCACAGGATGCACGAATCAACAGTGGACACGAAACCTTCCTAAACTCGGAGAGATGACTGGTTGTTTTCTTAGGCGTGAGTGCAGAATATCACAGGATGCACGAATCAACAGTGGACATGAAACCTTCCTAAACTTGGAGAGAAAAACTGGTAGTTTCCTCAAGCGAGAGTGTCACGTATTAAAGAATACACAAATGATAGTGAACACTAAACATTCCTATGACTGGTTGTTTCCTTAGGCGTGAGAGCAGCACATCACAGGATGCACGAATCAAAAGTGGACACGAAACCTTCCTAAACTTGGAGAGAATGACTGGTAATTTCCTCAAGTGCGAGTGCCACGTATCAAAGAATACACAAATGACAGTGAACACGAAACCTTCCTAAAGTCGGAAAGGAGACTGGTTGTTTCCACGCACGTGGGTGTCACGTATCATAGGATACACAATGACAGCAAACATGAAACATTCCTATACTCGGATAAGATAACTGGTTATTTCCTCAGGCGCGGGAGGATGACTGATTGTTTCCTCAGGCTTGAGTGCCACGTATCATAGGATACATGAATGATAGTGAACACGAAGCTTCCTAAAGTCGGAGAGGATGACTGGTTGTTTCGTTAGGGGTGAGTGTCACTTGTTTGTTATTGTATAACAGTTATGATAAAGAACACGAAACGTTCCTAAACTCAGAGAGGATGACAGGTTGTTTCCTTTGGTGTGAGTGCCTCGTGGTATAGGATAATAGGAATGACAGAGAACATGAAACCTTCCTAAACTCGGAGAGGATGACTGGGTATTTCCTCAAGTGTGAGTGCTTCGTGTCATAGTATAACAGGAATGACATTAAACATATAGCCTCCCTAACGTCGAAAGGCGTGACTTGGTGTTTCTATAGGCGTATGTGTCTCACGTTGCAGGATGCACAAAGAACAATAAATATGTAACACTCTACACTCGGAGAATATGATTGGTTGTTTTCCCAGGTGTGAGTGCTTCATATTTTCGGATACAGGAAAGACAGTGAAAACGACAAACCAGAAAGAGGACGACTGCCTCCACAGGTGTAACTGCTACAAGTTACAGAATTAACAAACAAGAGTCAATCGGCATCTTCCGGTTGCCTTATTGTTGTCTTACTTATGGTTGTGAATACACAAGATCCACCCTATCAGGTTACTTATTAAGAGCAATTTCTTTATCGACTAAGTCGTTGCTTGTTTAAATTATCTTCTATGGTTGCTGTGGTACACTTTTATTCAATTTGTAAATCATCTAACGATGCCATTAGAAATCTTTCCTTACATAGTCTTATCACTTTCTCTGCTACGTGTAGTAAGAAGGGAAAACACTGTATTCCACTCAAAGTCTGATATCCAAATTTCAACGGATGTATATTTTTTTGAGGTCCAACATTTTTAGAAAACGCTTGCTGTATGCGTGTTTATGTGCGTGTTTATGTGTGTGTGCAGAACATAACCCGAAACCGAAAAATCGTATAAATAACAAAATAGGCATTCAAATTCATCACCTTCTAAGGGTGTAACACAAAATCCATGCCCCAAACTACCCTTTGTAGAAAGTTCTTTCGAGAATTTTGATTTCCTGGAAAATCTATCTAACATTTTGATTAAAATACTATATTTATAATATATTTCTATAACAAATGAAATGCATACATCGAATTTTCTGGAAATAGGCTCTGAAAACCTCTTCTTTTTGCATTATTTTGGATAAGCACTATATCGTGATACATAGATATGGTTCTTACCATACACAAAATGTAGATCTCCTTAAAACGCACCATTTATGTCAAATAATTTGTTTTCTGTGGAATTAACAATTTCCACGTATTCCTTATTATTGCTTAGAACTTTTATTTCCCCATTCATGCAAAGAAACCTAATTTTAAATGCCATTTCATAAAGACCAATTCTTAAAGGATTTGATTATCGCTTAACCGTTCTGTTCTTTCCACTCCCACTGAACCTACACAAAAATGTATAATAAACACATCTCTACAAATGTTTATCTCTCTTAACATAAACTATAGAGACGAATAACCTTTTGTAAGGATAGTATGTTGAATGAGTAGAGAAACCCATGTGAATAAAATAATCAGAATCTGTTGCATGATACTTTCTCTACACATACTATGTACATAGTGTATAGAGCAGGTATTGTATTGCCCCCAAAAATTCAATAGAGAATTTCATCGGAAATACATATGTTGATACCTCCTGAATCCAAAAAAAAAAAAAAAAAGCATTTCCAGAACAATGTCTGTGTGTATGTACTTATGTGTGTGAGTGTGTGTGTGTGTTTGTGGGTTGGGACAGTATAGCTCAAAAACGAGAAGTCCGTTAAATACCAAACTTGGTATTCAGTATCTTCCAAGGATACGACATGAAGATTTTCAAGAAAATCCCCCCATCCCAACTACCTTTACATGGAAAAAGTTCGGAAAATTTGTATTTTCTCAAAAATGTCTTAAACAACTTTATTAAAATATCGCATATTAAATATATTTACATGGAAAATAAAATGTGTATCTTGAATTTTCTGGGAAAAGCCTCTGAAAACATCTTTATTCTGAAAGAATTTTGCGGAATTTTGCATAAATGGTAAAACGTAATAAATTGGTAAGAACTTACTACACAAAAAAGAGTAGAGCTCGTTAAAACGGAAAAATTATGTTATTTTAATTTGTTTTCCTGAAGTTGGCCGTTTTTAAGATATTCCTTGCTATTGATTTCAGTTCTAAAATACTTCATACTTTTCTCAAGGGAACTTGCAACACCTGACCACGCAAAAAATCGGATTTCTATAACATAGCAACCAAATTTTAAAGCATTTGACTATCGGTTCAGCCTAGTATATTCCCTTGTTTCACTTCTACCTATAAGGAATAATGTAATAAAACCGTTTATGCTAATGTTTACATCGATTAGCATGAAGTTAATAGAAGAGTAAGCTAATTAACAATAAATTGTTACAGAGATGTAGAGAAAGTCATGTGAATGGAACACATCAGATTTTTTCTATTGATTGGCTACCCCTCTTCTTACATTACATTTAAGACAGTGTAATATTTGCAAAATGTAATACATCGTAAAAGTAATACTTTATTTCAATGTATAATTGCACTGCACCAATGAGCGTAGTAGTGTCAAGTTATATGTAATAATAAGTTCATTTCTTGAAGATTTGTTTGGAAGATAAGGCAACTGATATCCAGATCCCGGGTTCAAAGCTCGGTGAAACCAAGACTGACATTTTTGAGGTTTTCGAACCGGTGCAGGTATGGAAATGTAACGTTAATTATGCCAAATAGTTGTACAGTTTACCTTAGTTTACAATTTTCTACTGCATTACTCCTATTGCTGTAGTCAGGTTGAAAAGTTTTTAACAAAGGTTCTCCCATCAGATGCTGTTCAGAGAATCACGCAGTCGTGGAGAAAGATCAGGTCCTTCATGGCGCACGCAGTCTAGTCAAACGATGTGCGCGCGCATTGGGTGTAATATTACAGCATAAATCCTGCTTGATGAGGTTTTAGGTAGTTCAGAGTGAGCTTTATCATTATATTTCTTAACAGTTAATTTCGCACTTTTTAACTTCTTGTGAAATTATTAGATTACAATATGCGGCGCTTTGGACGCAATTGTCAGTGAATGCGTAAGGAAAAATACACCAAGTAAATGAGATCAGAGAATGTAACTGCCTGAAGTACAGCTACATGCATCACCACGAAGCACAAAACAGGAAACTACCATCAGGGAAATACGTGTTGTAGACAGAACGTTCCATTTTGAGTAAACCAAGTCACCGAATATGTAATCCGCCTGTTGTGCATAAAAAATTGAAGGCGATAGAAGTTTTAGTTTTATGTAAAACATATATAAATAAAGCATGTGTCTAAATATTCTGTAACAATAACATTAAAAACGCCTGAGACATATTAATGGTAAAACGTAGGGTAATAAAGTGAATCGTGCCTCCGTGGATGTTAGACCTTAAATATATTATTTTGTTGGTCATATATTTTGTTTTAAGGGAATGTCGGTTTGGGCTGTAAGCGGTAATGTGGAGTAAAAAATATGCATAAACATTCCCGTAACCGCATCCTTTGCAAAAAGACACTAAAATTTTCAGTGAAAATTGCGGAATTTAATTATGTGTATCAACTACCAATTAAAATAACCATTGAACAGCATAACATCTAACAAGCTAGTAAAACTGGAGCAACTCTGGTATATTTCATACAAGCTGTCTGTTTTTTTAGAGGGGGGGGGTATTGAGAACAGAGGGAGTTTGACGAATAGCGAAATATGATTTGCGTCCCTCAAAGATTGATATACAGAACGGCCCAATTTCCACATCAGCATAATTACGACCAACAAAATTAGAAAAAGAGGCTTCTGACACATATTTAGTTTCTCTAATATTAGGGCAAAGGTAGCAACTGTCCAAGTTGCCTTCCGCAATATAACAACCTAGGGAACTATTGAAGAACGATTCATTGGTTTTACGGATGTTACGCAGAACAGAGATAGAAAAACTGCTTCACTTTGCAACACACTTTAAATATATTGGACGTTTGAATGAAAATATTTGCTCTCTTTTTCTCTCGCTCGCACTTTCTCGTTTGCTCGAAATGCATAACTTAGCCCATATGCTACGTGACTGCTTCGGATTTCCCTTAGGATGTACGTGTCCTCATTGGCCGTCATTTTTATAGTCATGCCAGCGAACTATGCCATTTGTGAGTCCACAACTAATCAATGCACTCATCATATCGCCTGGCGAATACCGACTACAAAATGTCCAAAACCAGAATATGGCGGTTATGGATTACATCGCATTCGTGAAGTCATTTATAGACACTAAAATTACCATAAGTGCATCATGTAAATGCATTAAAACGTAAACTGTAGAGCATAACAGAGTACCAACTTTCGTTTTGTGAGCATAACAGTGAACTCTCTAATGAAAATTTCTTGTACAAATATGTCTTTTCTCTGCGATAGTCTTTGTTTGGAGATAGTACTTACTAAAAGGATTCAAAAATTGACAGGGAAGTCCAAATGAAGTCGCTACCCTTATTTCTGAATATTTAAGAGGTCCAAAATAATCGCGCAAGATGTATGTGGTACATCCACAATTCAGGGCACGAAAATTAAGAATTTCTATTAAATAAATTGGCATGCTTCAGTTGTTTAGTGCAGACACAGTTTAAATGCTAAGTACTGTATCTTAGCTATAATTGGACTTCACCTGTTGAAACTGCGAAGCGCTTGTCAGCAGCCTATCTTCCTGCCTACTTAAGGAGTGCTGGAGTCAAGTGGAATCTTGAGAAACTGTCTCTCCCTTTATGTAAAGAAAAAAGCACAAAGATGTATCTTAAAAGTCTACACCAATATTAAACAAGTCTCCTCTGTGCCAAACAATTAAAATGTCAATAATAGCACACCACTTAGAGTATCCATGAACCATTTACAAGAATTTAAAAAGAGATTTAGCAATTATTTTGTTGTTTACTATTTTCAGTACATATGTTTCAATTTAAGGGTGAAATAAAGATGAACCGTTAATTTTTGTAATAAGCCTCTTAAAATTTGTATTAAAGGGCCCACAAATCAAGTGTATATATAGCTAGGTCCTACTACGTCGGTTTGATATTACAAGAAATTAAATGTATGCCCTAAAAGTAAACTGAATTGGGACATCGTGATCAAATTTATAGAAACAGACAACATATGGGTGAATTAATACATTAGTTAGGGATAGAAGGTTTTTGTATGCCTAAAAAAAGATAGTGACTAGATAACACTCTTCCAGTTTAAACCTAGATATGTCGCTTTATATGTATTTCCTATCAGGTATGGTTTAAAATGCCACCCAGTTTTCTTCAACTTCCCGCTTTACGATGATGATAATGATACAGTATTACTACTATCACTACTAATAATAATGATAATAGTAATAACAATAATGATATAATAATGATAATACTGATACTAATAATAATTATGATAATTGTAGTAATGATAATGATGATAACAATAATAATAATAATAATAATAATAATAATAATAATAATAATGTAACTAAGAAATGTTTCCGGGCTGTTTTGCCGTGGTCTGCTGGTGTTAGGAGTACCAGACGTTTCGTCCACAACTACGGTGGACATCTTCAGTGGCGCGGTCGAAGTTTTCTAGGAGAAGGTCGCAGCGAAACCTGAAACATTTCTTAGTTACACTGACTCCGGCCGTGAAAGCCTGCGTTCTCTCAATAATAATAATAATAATAATAATAATAATAATAATAATAATAATAATAATAATAATAATAATAATAATAACAATAAAAATCATTGCAGTCAAATGGCCATTTAGTTATTTAAAATTTGAGCTACTTACAGCTTGTGTGCATATTCATTTATTGCTTTGTCCTTTTGTCACAAAGTTCACATGTTTACTTTGTCTGCACGTTCTATGTACATAGTGTATAGAGAAGGTATTACATTCCACCCAAAACTTTGATACCCAGTTTTCACCGGAAATACACGTTTTTCTAAAAAAGCATTTATAGAAAAAGGGCAGCGCGCGCGCGTGGTGTATGTCCGTGTGTCCGTGTGACTGTGAACACGACAACTCAAAACGAAAAGTCGGTAAAATACCATACTTGGTATTTAAGTTTAGTATCTTCCAGGGATTCAACACCAAGATTTTGAGAAAACCATCCTTTACATGGAAAAAAGTCCGAAAATGTTGATTTTCTCAAAAATGGCTCTACTGATTTTGAATAAAATACCGTATATTAAAGATATGGTAAAAATAGTGTATATTATCATTAAGTCTCGGAATAGCCTCTTAAGACCTCATTATTCTGAATAAATGTTGCTGAAATTTGCCTAACTGGCAAACGGTAAGGGATAGACATAAACTTACCGCACAAAAAATTTAGATCTCGTTAAATCACACGACTTATGCAATATATTTTTTTTCATAGAAATGACCATTTCTGAGATATTCCTTGTTATTTGTTTCAGATTCAAAATACTTAAACTTTTCTCACACGGAAAGTTGTAAGCTCCTGGCGCTACATAGAAACGGATTTCAATCACATGAAAACCAGCTTTTAAAAGATTTGCCTAGTGAATTCTCTCATTTTCCTTCTACTTACAAGGAAGCAAGTAATTAAGAAAATTTCTGCTAATGCTTATATCGATTATAATAAAGCACACAGAAGGATATGTTTTCTAGCTATAATATGTTACAGCGATGTAGAGAAAGTCATGTGAATGGAACACCTCAGATTTCTTGTTCCACAATGTGCACTTGCAAATTCATTTGGTTCGTGGTATGCCGTGTTCTGGCTGATAGGTGGTGGAACCTGTGGGCCGCCAACCTTGTTACGGCGTGTCGCGTTGCGAAGTTTTTGCATCTTTTAATCCATTTATTGATTCTCATGTTCCATTACATTGTGTAATACTATTTGCCTTTCCATGCTATTGCATTTTCCCTGGTCCATTCTCTATCTATCATGGCTCCCGTGCCAGAGATTCTGGTGGTGTGGCTTCTCTTTTCTTTCATAGCGATGTTGTACTTATTTTGAGGGTTAGATCTGTGCACAATCATGTTTATCTTTAATCTTCAATGAAGAAGGTTTCTCTTGTTGGTGATCTTGGAGACTCCAACCGCTTTAAGTAGGCTGCTTTGCTTTTTGTAGTCTTTCTAAATTTACCATTTTTAGTTAATCTTCGATTATTTCCATGCCGCATTTAGTATTGGCATTATATTTGTTTTGAATATTGCCATTGAAATTTCTGAGCCTTTACATATTTTAATTGATGTATCGCCCTCACTGTGTAGTCTATTCCATTACATTTTTGGTGTAGCACTTTGCGCTGGTTTGTATTGCTATACCCAGTACTTGTAGTCTGCCTCAATTTTCAGTTTTCCTTTCTCTATGAAGATATCTGATGCTTCCGGTTTTCTGAATATCATCATTTCTGTCTTGTTAACGCTTATCACAAAATTGTGTTTATTTCACCGTTCCTCCACTATATTTATTGCCTCCTGTAGTCTTTTGTACTGATAATGCTTTCCATTTAGAAAATTTGCTAAAATGTATTCATGAGCTTGTTTAAAAAAAGCTGTATGTCCCTATAAGAAGCTGGATGAGAAAAAGGAAACAGATACGAATGGGGGTAAAGAGTACCTGCATATTGGTTCTTTACCCATTGTGACCATATCCATTTCTTATGTAACAGTACATTTGTGTTACTTGACTATAAGCTGCTACAATTCTTACATAAACGTGCGCAATAAGAATTTAAATGATAACTTGGTTGCAAGTAAGGGATGGATTTCGCTTGCTCGCTCCTGTTATCTTCTTGGAATAAATTGGACGAGTTCTGTGCAATTCAGCAATGCATGCTTATATAAGCTACTTCTCGAACTTAGTGCTGTCACCAGAAATACAATATTGGAAATGCACTAGCTGGTCGAGTCTAAAATAGAAACATCTCTGCATAATTTGGATTTCAAAATTAGTGTACGAAAGCTTTTGAATGAAAATTAAATGCGGCATTGCGAGCATTCTGGATGACTTTTGTATAACTGGTAAATCGTAATAGATAGACAAAAACGTACAATATACAAAATGCATATCTTGTTAAAGCACTCTAGTTATGTCATATACATTTTTCTATAGTTAACCATTTCCGGTACACTCCTTTTTATTGGTTTCACTTTTAAAATATTCAAACAGGAAGTCGTCTGATTTTTTTCTGGCCATGCAAAGAAGTGAATGTCAATGATAATTCCACAGCGCCAGTTTTTAGAACATTTGGATATCACTTTAGCCTGGCATATTCCGTTAGTTCCCTTGTACTTATAAGGAAATAAGTAATAGGACCATTCTGCTAATGCTTATCATGATTACCATGAAGTAGAAAGAAGATTAGATATTTGTAAGAAGTTTGTTTGCAGAGCAGATAGAGAAAAGTCATACGAATGGAACACATAAGGTTTTTTATAACAATATTTGAGGCCCGTGTTTACTACATAGGACTTCACGATATTTAAAAGTAATAACAATACTGAAAGGAAATTCGTAAAGAAAACTTCAAGGTCTATGTTTGGACAACCCCCTCGAGATGTGCTAGCTAAGAGGACTGAGGAAAACTTGGAGAAAGCCACATTCAGTGAGATGGTCTTGGCGGGATCAGTGCGAGGTTATACATATTCCATTTCTATGTGCATAAATGCTTCATTTTGGAAATTAATAGGGTGCTAAGCGTACTGGAGCGATACTTTTTTTTTTTTTTCCATTTTCCAAACATTTGCATCGTTTTTATATTTGATGCAGTTTTGCTTTGTGCTTCTAATATAAACATATATAGACATTTAAAAACACAGAGATACCCATGCCCAAGGCGGGACTCGAACCTACGACAGAGAATAGCCTTTGCTAGAGTCATTTACAATTGGTGTTTTAAGTGTAAGCACTACTCATGGAATTGGTATAACTTACACAGCAGTACACAAGAGACCTGGACGTTAGTGCATTCAGAAGTTTATTACAATGTAAATTTCAATCCAATTTCGCAATGATAACTTTGGGGTCAATTGATGCGACTGTCATTACCATGCACCCATTACATTATTCATAAACAATCATCGCTGCTATCATCTGCAACTCTAAATACATATTCTGCCCTTAAGCATCACCACCACTAGTTTTTAGTGGCACTGACAGCTGCGGAGTCCCGTTGTAATATACGTTATAGCCGAGGTGAGGCTTACACTTACGGATGTTACGACATTATTCAGAGTAAATAAAACGTCAGTTTCAAAGTTTCTATGGTGCTTTGCCGAGGTGCCCTCGGAGTTTAAGCAGGCTGTTCTAAATCAATTGATTTGAGTATGAGTACATGCGCGTGCTAAGCCACAAAACTCGGAACAGAGGTGAGAGAGAGCGTGGTAGCCAATACGTCACTGAGCAAAGATCATACCACAATACTTGCATCCTGCCACTTAATTTCCAACATTTAATTCAGCTGTGACGATAGTTGTTCTCAATGCTGAGCTGTATTGCATGCTGTAGGTAGACTGCAGGAGATACCCGCTACACTTTTGTCGCGGACCCAAGCTGGAACAACCTGTGTTACAGCGTAGAGCTCTATTCTCGGCTGTGGAATGCGCCCGCGTACAATTCCATCCGTAGAGGTCAGGATTTCAAGTCCACGGTGTCCACTGAGCAACACGAGGTACGTTAGGAGCTGCGATAGGCACTTCGGAGTCACATCACCTGCTGGATGGTCGTGCACAAGTGGCTGCGAGGCCGCAATTAGTTTAGCAGATCCTTGCCCTTTGCGGGTATAGCGCCACACCATTTATTTATTCATATCTTGTGAACTCAGTACTCCAAGGTTTCACCGTTTATTGGGATCATTTTTGACATCGTTTTCGATCCCGGACTATTTTCAATTGCAAATGTATTAAGTACAAGTGATTAGCTCTTAATCTTAATCAAAATATGAAGCAATATTTTCGTGAACGATACAAATCAACACAACATTAATCACGTTTTAACCTAAAAGTTTTAAATTAGTAATTGTTACCTTTGTTAATATACGAGATCACACAACTTTTATTTTCTATTAAAATTCGTCTCCCAAAAGCTATGTTGGGAGCATCATTCCGCACGGAACATTGCTTACCTAAGCGTAATTTACAACATACGCTAAAAGCTTAAATAAGTATTTAATAGTTAAAACGTTAAGTCTGCATTATACATTTCCTCTTACAACAGCGCTAAAGTGATATTTATGAGATTCTGTTCCGTAATAAATGTGCTAGCAACAGGGATTCGGCGTTTGTTGCGTACAACAAACAAATCTTTACTCATAATAACGTTTTTAAAGTTAGAAAGTTCCAGAACGCCGAATAGTGCGTAAAAATGTGTAGCGGCTTTTACAATTTGTTCGGCCGTAATAAATCGTTACAAAAAAGCTTTATTGTCAGAGTAATTAGTAAGCCGTATTCCTGCTTTATATTAGCTCACCTATCGATTACATTTTGGGGTTCTCCTCCTTTAAGTAAAGAACTGCTATCAGCAGCTTGTCGAGGAACCAAGTGTACACTATATAATGAGGAAAGTAGAAATGGAGTTTTATTTATGGACGCTATGTAACTACTGCGGTTTTCAACATCCCATTCTATATTGGGCGTGAAAGACCGCTTTATTTTGCTCTGATGCCTCTTTATCATGCTCGAGGTTCTCTTACTTGCTGTAAGTCTACGACACGAGCCCAAGGGTTTTCCTAAGGAAGCGTGCGAAGATATCGCTCTCCGCCGGGTTTAAACCCGCGGCCTGGGTACATGGTAACCATTACACCACGCAGGGCGACTATGTAATGAGGCGGAAGAATCGGTCTCCATATAATCTTTGCATATAATGCCTGAGAAAATAAGAGACAAGAACTCCTAGACAGCATCCAATGAAAGTAGGAGAAACATAATAAACCAAAATTCTTCAGTGTTAGATTATAACAAATACGGCTCCAATTACATTATAATCAAATTTACATCACCAGTTTGTAATAAAGCAAAACCCGTACTATTTTAACGCAATTTTAGTGATACCTAAATCGTAGCAAAAAAGAATTAACTTGCAGATATGGGCCCAATCTGTAACAACTACTAAGTTCTCGTGTATTTTTTATGGTACTTCTTTCAGAGCAGCTTTTAGCAACCCACAACTTTATAAACCCACCTCGGTAGTGCGGGTTTAGAGTGTCTGCCTCACATTCAAAAAGTGGCGAGCTCGAATCTCGATTAGGGCGAATTACTCAGATAAAGCTTTATTTTTTTGGTTTTTCCCTTATACTAAGAAGGCGTATGTCGAGTAATTTTAAGCTCCAGGCAACCTGAAATTATTTAGCATCATTTCAGTGATTGCATTCATCGTCCGATATGACCAATCAGGATAAAGAACATTAACATACTTTAAAATAAAAAGCACTTCTAACGTTGTCCAGTTCTCCGCGAGGTTGACTGAAATTGGTATATAGAGTAACTATGTTTAGCATAACAAAAGCCCTACGATGGTGTGTGACTGTATGCTGGCACACGCAAATCGGCGGAATAATCATCCAATATTTTTTTCAGGTTACTATTGACATAATTATGTGTATGTGCTTAGCATATGTTTTGATTGTGTGCATATTTACATCGTATACGAAAGAGTTGAGTAGTTAAATTACACCCAAGTTTTTTGCTGCCGTAATTATTGCTTTATAAATTAATAATTATTTTATAGAGAAATAATGCGTAAATATCAAAATATAATTCGATTAATAATTTGATATATCATAAAGCATAAATTCCAAGTCTGCGAACAACTCATTATCAAGGTAAGTGTTTGTGCCAGGCAAATAGATAGAAATTCAGAATCACGAGAGTAATTAGATTCCGGGAAACTCGGCTAACAAGAACTCAATTAACCTCAAGGCTCATTCAGGAGAAGCAAAAATATTAAAACATCTAAACGTGTTCGGAAAGCACATTTAGGCCAATTCTGGGAAAGGAAAGGAAAAAAGATTAGAATTTGAAGACAAAGAAATCTCACCAAAAGGGTAAGCTTTGGCAACGTCACTGGAGCTTTGTTGGGGAGTCACAATGTATGTGGACTTGGATTAATAAAAGAGCGTGTCTTTCGAAAATTTAGTGATCATTAGAAGATTTGCCGTATAGCAGTTTAGCGTGTCACGGTAACCTGCTATTTTACTACGGAAAAAAATTGTCTACAACGCAAAGATTTTATATTCTGAATATTAGAAGATTCCATATGATGTAGATATAATTACTTGTGCTTACATTCAGAAACAGTTTATTATTCATCTTAAACCATGGCTACTCATTCCACAAATTAAATATTCCCAGAAAATTTAACAGGTGTAGTCCATTCTCACGCGTATCATGAGAGAATAATGTCATAGCTTACCACTGGACTAGCTGCTGGCAGCAAAAAAAAAAAAAAAAAAAAAAAAAAAAAAAAAAAAAAAAAAAAACTACTACTTTTTTCTATCAACGTACAGGTCGCGTGCCAGTTCTTGACAAATGACATTTTCAAATGAGAGGTTAGAGGTGAGTCACTTACTCGCCTTTAGTGGAGCATTGTTACCCAGAAGCAGGAACGGCAGTCAGATGTTGGTACGTTATTCTCAAGTTTCTGCACTACACCTGCACAGTCATTACAAAGCAAATATCAAAAGCAACTTCCAGTGATGTCACACGTATTCATTCTCATCCTCGGTTACTGCTTACATTACACTTCACACCTATTTTTCTTGCACTTCTTCTATTCGACATTTCTCCCTCATCTTCTTCTTCTTCTGAATTACTGTTATTTTCTTTAATAACTAAACATCTCTCTTTAAAATACAAACGGTGACATAACCCGTAACCAATAACATTTTATAGTCAACTGTACGCTGTATATTCTTGAAACGTAATCGTAAGGAAGGAACGTTGTTTGCTATTGTAACATAAACTATTTGCTGACCTGTTTATCAAGAGTAGGTTAACTTACTGTATCTTCGCTAAAGGTCATTCGTCTAGAAGGAACGAGCAGCCTGTATATGATTATGATGTAAAGGTATTCCCTTAAAATATTTAACAATGTGAATTTTTAAGCGTAAAAAGTTAAAAGTCATTCTGTTTCATCTAAACTATACTTAAACTGCGAGAAAGTTTGCTCAACGTTGCACAATACTAATGGTTACCTTTGTTAATATATGTATAAAATAAATATTATTGTCTGTGTTACTGAAATAAAGCAGTATGCCTTTCATTTTACACACCTATGAATAGCTAGGAATGTAATTCCAAACTAATCAAACGTGCCTACGTTCATTTTCCGGTGCAGTACAATAAGATTGCCCTTTCCTTTCACAGTACACTTTTGAGCTCTCGACCTCCGATATAGGTAAACCCAAACCACACTAAGAGCTTTTCACGCTATGAGAAGGTGGTCTTTTATTATTTGTAACCTGTCCACATCAAGCGCAAAAAGGTTGACAGTTGGTGTAAAAGGCAAGATTTTTCCAAAATACAGCGTAACCTAAATTCAGAAATACCAGTGTATTTGCATGTAATAAACTATTTTACTTTCTCGAGCACATATGTGCAATGTACATAATAGGTAGAAAAGGTATTGTATTCCAATCAAAAATTCAATAGCGATATTTCACCAGTAATATATGTTTTGAGATCCCCTGAATAAAAAAATAATTTTTAAAAACGTTACGCGTGTGTCTCTGTGTATTTGTGTGTGTGACAGAGAGAGAGAGAGAGAGAGAGAGAGAGAGAGAGAGTGACTTTGGACAGCATAATTCAAAAACGAAAAGTCATTTAAATACCAAATTTGGTATTACAGTTGAACATCATCCAAGGATGCGACTCGAATCTTTTTGGGAAAATACTTTCACCCCAAATACCCTTTATACGGAACATTTTAGGAACATTTTGATTTTCTCAAAAGTGGCTCTAACGTTTTAATTGAAATTTCATATATTTAAGATATTTTCACTACAAATGAAATGTATATCTTACATGTTCCGCAATTAGCCTCAGAAGAACTCTTCATTCTGGCTTACGTCTGAGGTTACTACCTTAAGAGGTAGACCAAAGCTTAACAAGCAAAAACTGTAGTTTATGACATACGCATTTTTTGTAGTGTAAACCATTTCCGACATATTCCCTCTTATTGATTTCAGCTTTAAAATATTTCAACTTTTCTCAAACCGCAATAAGTCATTCGTTTCATATCTCTTGTTTCTCCCCTGGTCATGCATAGATAACCGAATTTCAATGCCAATCTCATAGCGACAGTATTCTAGAGATTTGAGTACCTCTTTAGACTAGCCTATTTTCTTATTTCCTTTTTTCTTATAAGTAAAAGGACCAAATCTACTAAAATTTATCTCGATTAGCACGATGTAGATAAAGGATAACCTTTTGTAAGAAAATAGTTGGTTTGCAGAACAGGTCATGCGAATGGAACACGCCATATTTTGCTAACGTTCGTGCCGTCTCGAAATAAGGATACTTTCGCAAGAGGAACATAATTATGTACCGTGTGCTTGTAATCGCAGTAGTGGGGCATGACAAATATTGGTAAATACAACCGCAATGTCTGTCACACGACTGAGTTCACGAGGACGTGGTCTATCTCTCATCACAAACGCTCTCGCTGCGTTGCCGCTTTTGGGAAGGAATTAAATATTGCATGCACGCATATAAGGTTTACTAGCTTCGGAAAAATGTAGTTATGTAAACAGAGATCTGCGCATACTGGTGAAACGCTCATGTTTCTAGCACAGTTGGTTGAATGTCTAAGAGCGCTTTTAACTTTCTTTACGTATTGTAATAAATTGTCTTCACTTTGCTGTGCTCAATGTTTGACCTACATGTATCAAAGTACTCATATACTTGAACACACCACTCTGAGTCATCTTGTAGGTACGCAAACACAATCAGCTCTAATTGTAAAGCGATATACAACAATAATTTAATTTTGCAGTTTCTATTTTGAGGAGTGTTTTGTGTATGATGTTTCGTGATATATCCGTATAACCGGTAGATGTTGAACTGGAGCGTGTCCTAATTTCTGCGGGTGTGTTTGCTAAATATGCAGTTTAAAGAGTTCAGCATCAAAATGTCAGAAGAATAACCCAGCATTTCTAACGAAAACAGTGGCGCAGTCTTTTTCTAGATGTTGGTATTTAGACAAGCTTCATTGTGTTTCAAGTTCTTAGAAGACGACGATGTTGACGAATACAAAGTAGGTGACACAGAATATGGTTCTTATGGTGACGGCAATGATTAAACGCTTGCTGTCCCCTTAGAGTAAAAAGCCTGCCTTAAGTTCTATTAAATATTACTTAATTGTAACAAAATGGAGCTCTTTATTAGCTGTTACAGTATTGTTCCTTAATATTCCTTATATGAACCTGCAAATATTAGTTATAAATTAGTTCATTAATAATATAGCGCTCACATGAGCTGCCCTTGCTTTGAGGTACTGCCGATAGAACGTGCAACACTGCACTGCTACCGGTTTGGCTGAGCCCGTCAATTAGTAGTATGACAAGGATAATATTATAGAGAGCTTAAATTTTGATTTGGAGAATACGCGTTTTTGAAGTCCATAGTTTGCCGATGATAGAATTAGCAATTTATGAGGGTTTTTCTTTAACTAAACAAAATTGTGTATTATTAAACCATGACTGTATGTTTTCACTACTTGCGGGGTATGAAAAAAAAAAAAGAATGGTTCGGACTATTAGTCAAATTAGAATGCTCGATAGTCTTAATACCATCCCCTGCTAGTGAAGGCAATTAGAGATGTGTGAGCTGTTCGCAACACCTGGCTGACATCCAAAAAAATGTCTTCAATATTTGTTCTTATCTTTTATCCTCCAAAAAAATGTATACAGTAGCATATTGGTGCGATACTCGTAAGGGATGATTCACCGGTTCTCTGAGTTAAGCATTTCATTGAAATTCCACCCACCCCCTCTTTCAATGTGCTTTGGATCTTCAAGAAGCAAAGTATTGTTATTTTTCTTAGCATTAACAGATATTTGCTTCTGTGAATGAATGTAATGGAATGAGCCAACAGGGAAGCAACTTGGCATGCAGTCCTAAGTGATACACTATAAATGTTGAAACAGGACACAAATAACTATCCACATAATATATGGTGCGGTTTTACTTATACAGTGCTTATAAAGGTATATCCGCCCAGCTGCACCGTATTTCATATGAGCCGATATCCCTTTCGCGTTCTTTGAGAGTCTCGTCCCAGGCTTACACTAAAAATACAGCCCATGAATAGTGAACAAGGGCGCTGTAAGGTATTAAAATGTTAAGTAACTTTGCATTACTAAGTATACATTGTAGGTTGTGTATATGGTAAAACTATGCACTACTTACGCATAGTTAACATCCTATTCTGTTTACCTTTAGTTTACGGCGCAGATCTGGCACTTTAATGGCTTGTTTTACTTTACTAGGCATATAGTGGCTAACAGCAACAATAATATTAAGCACGATAACAAACGCATAACAACATAACAATAAAAATCATAATGGGCTAACATAATAATACATAAAACACTATGTTCTCTCATTTTGCATGGTTTTCGTTAGAGCGCCTTACTGTTTTGATTTAACTCTACAGGCTGTATTGTCCGCAAGGTTTAACAAGAAGGAATTAAAAATAGTTATGGGCGGATAACTGATACGCCAAGCAAAGACAGTTTAGATAATTATTTGGCAATCTAAAATGTGTTTATTCCCTTGAAAATTATGTATCTATAACTGAAGCTTTTTATAGCGTTTAATGACCGGTTCTACTATATAGGCACCGCAGACGATGACAATGATAATACATGGAATGAAGACGGAGCACCGGTAGAATGCGATGGCGCGGGAAACCGGAGAACCCGGAGAAAATCCGCCCATACGCCAGGTCCTCATGAGGTCACCTAGAATCGAACCCGGGGGGGTGAATGAAATGGAGAACATTCTAAGAGCTTTTCGGTTTGTTTGAATAGTTCTTGTTACTATTCATGGGCTATATACATAATGCAAAGCTGGAAATTGTCTCATCTCCCCTGATAAGCTAGAGGAGAAGAACAAAGGTTGCTCACGCTGGTGCCCCAGTTACCCCTGACCTATGTTTGCTTGAAATTGGCCCGTTGAATTTGCAACTCTTTTAACGTACGAAGGAATATCTGCACATGTGAAATACGCGGCAATTGGAGCACCTGAAATTTAAGACCATTAATTAAATGACATTGAAGATTTGCTACGTTAAATGAATTACATCTACTGAGACTCCACTAGTGTTTTTGTTAATTCAGTGCAACTATTTGGGCCATATTATATAGGAAATTTGCATTTCTTTACTTTGAATGAAAAATTTTGCAACGCGTTTGTATGCTGAATCGTTATAGATACTTAGGTACTTTTTAGTAATTTGTTTGTAAGAAGATCAAATTGTCTTTCCCAGGAAGTTTTAACCCTGCAGGATTTTATTCGACAGATTCAAAGACAAAGCAATGCAAACGGTCTTCCAATGAGATGCCAGCAAGGAAAAGTAGTTTGACCTATTAAACTAAAGAGGAAATATGCGCCGAAATACCAGCAACGGTATTTCATTTCTTTTACAGGAGGTAATTCCAACAAAGCTGAATGCCTCGCTCCATTGGATGCAATTTAAGGCAGCTTTGAAATGTGGACTGTGCGCAAAATGGCTTAAGGATATAAGTTAATTTCCGCATAGTATCCCTTTCCTTCATGCTTTACTTAAGATGAAACCTTTGAGCTATACATAATAATATTAGGTAAGCTTTTAGGTACATATTAGTTTGAAAACCTCCTTTATAAATGCATCCATTGAGAATGTCCTGCTACCTTTTAATGTAATCCTTTATTTCTTTGACCGGTTATCTTAGTCTATCCCTTTTAGAGCCTTTGCAGTCACAATTACCTATTACATATATGTCCGTATGCGCACACAAGCTAAAAGTTCATCTTTTGCAGAATGTTGTTAACCGCAAATATATTATCAGCATGCTGGATATTTCCACAATATATTGGAGTGTGGTTTCATTGACGTCATTGCTTTATGCATATAAACCACTGAATATCGGTATACTGTCAATAGCGTGTAGCTTGAATCATCTTCAGTCTGCTGGAATTTGATCTAGGTGGTAATTAATTATTGGTGCTTTGTACAAAGACATGGAACATATAATAATTCCAGAATGGATCAAGCAGAGCTGTGTAAATAAACATCTCCTTTACCATACTCAATTCTCGCTAGAGCGGTAGGGTTGTATTATGCAAAAGGAATGGTTTTAATCAGGATTGAGAACCTTAAATTATATATGGAAATATGATACCAACAAT
The DNA here is from genome assembly GCA_030762935.1 of Hymenopus coronatus. NCBI lineage: Eukaryota > Metazoa > Arthropoda > Insecta > Mantodea > Hymenopodidae > Hymenopus > Hymenopus coronatus. Next base: position 365,112,777 of record CM060900.1, read on the forward strand.
TCAAACTTACGAATTTTTACTCTAGACATACTACGTTTAGAAATATAGTTTAACTGTCACCTTATGCCACATAATTTTTACAGATAATGTTTCATCAATATTTAAGAATTCCAATATCTGTCATTTCTAGAGTCCACAATCTTAGTTCACTTCGTACAACATTTTCAAGAGCACTTAATTAATTAATGTGTGTATATATATCCAAGTTCTATGAACGTCTTTAAATTAGCTCCCCGAGATATTATTTATTATTGTTTTACCACTTTGAAATCTTGCTGCATAATGTACAATTAGTTTTCAAAAGAGTTAACATATTCAAATTAATTCCATTGTTGTCGTTAATGAATTGTAGAGATTAGCTTTTACTTATTCATCCATTTTGTGACAAAATGAACATTAAAACGATATTCCACATTTTTGCTTAATCATTTACACAATATAGATGTGTGTAATAACATTACAACTTAGCATGTTAAAAATATTAATCTCATCATATATATACAAAGTGGTTCACCTGTTCCTTATTTAGGCAACACTTCATACTCTGAAAGTAATAAGGCCGAAATTACCATGCTTGTCACCCATTGGTAACCATGCAAATCTAGCCTGCTCTTCATCGGAAAGTCGACCTTAGCAGCAATAGTTACTCCATTCCTAAAACATGTGCTTGTTAACACCCGTTACAGTATATGTTATATCAATAGGGTCGTTGTCATACGTTCTAAAACGTAAATTATAATGAATGAAGGCTAAATGAACGACTTAAGCTACAAAAAGTGGTCCACAGCAGTTATAAAAGGATCAGAAGCGGAGAGGGAGACATATCTACAAGTTTTAACTCAGCAAGCGGGCGCAATGATTGTACCTCAACTGCTTACTTTCATATTCCCTGGTCACCTCCAGCAAAGCAGCGGTTCGAGTCCCACCGTCTGCGTGCACTTTTGTTTTATTCTCTATGTATTATCCATCGAGGTGCAAAGTTAGTTCAGTGTTTGTCACTCTTATAATTTTAGGTGTAAACAAAAAGGTATACGAATGAAGAACAAACGAAAGTTCATTTCACGTGTTCTTCAGTCTTCGATCCTTAACTTTCTTTCTAATTCATTTGAAAAAGAAACTTCACTAAGCCTTTAAACAATAAAGGATATATCAAAACGTAGATAGTTAATAAAAATAATTTCAAAATACCAGAACTCCTAACATGTTATCGATTGTTCTTCGTAGATAGAGGATGTTTTATCACTAAGTTTCATGTCGGAAACACTTTATGTAGTGGATGTTGAGAATTTTGTTGAGTTATGGGGATTAAACCTAATTTTCTTTTCAACTGAAAGTATGGCGAATACCTATGTATTTGGCATAGATTGTGATTGTCAGACTAGGTATTTTGTGTATTTTTCGCTTTAGAGATATCCTAAAAAGGGTCTTGTTTTGTAGTATTATCTAAAATACCAATGTTAATTTTAAAGCATTGTAATTATCTCTGCATATTTAGAAGAAACTGGATGAATAGGCCTCAGAATGTTCATTTCCATTTGTGTTTCCTGTAACTGGACTGATTAAGTTAGAATAAACATAAATAAAGAGAACAACAATAAAATAAACAAATAAGCAGGTTAAAAATGTTCCGATATCCAATCTTACTTTGTGCCAAATCAGGAAGAAAGAAAGCTGAAAATTTTGTCAATGTTTTGGTAAGATTAGAACCTGACTTGAGCATCTTTGAATTCATACTATCACCATGCGTTAATCATATACGCTACTGTTCAGCCTCAACCTTTACCGCCAAGGTCTATAATGTTGGTACGCATATGATGAATCTCGGGAACGATGTTTTCAGGTTAGACTGTAATCTGCGGGTTGCATAAAACCAGAGAAAAAGCTACAGGTGAACCACCTTATAGATATATAATTCACATCGGGTAGAACAGTTTGCATATGAGAATTTGTCGGAAAATGAAAGCCCGAAAAAGTAGTGAGTTTAAAAATTATAGCATTAAAATTAAACTCCTGATTTTATTAAGCAATGTGACACATACACATGCATATTTGTTTCTTTCTGTTCCTCTGTAGCTAATTTAATATTTGTCTTCTATTATTTGTTTGCATTAATATAGGTGAATATATTCATGAATTCGAATTTTATAGGAAGTTAAGCCTCCATGGGGGATATTTAAATCGCTATAGGACATGGTTTAAAAGGTGGTACAGGTACAAAAGTTACCAAAATGGAAGGGATTAACAACACAAACTTCCATATTCACGAATTTGGGCAAATTTGTAACACAACGCATCTAAAATGTTCTGCAAAGAGAATTACCTGAAGTTTAACAACAAGACCTCGCAACAAAAATGCACTATCGAAATTATTTGCGAGGTGTAATACCGTGTGAGTTGGCAACGTGGGCGACTCGCAATGGGAAGGTCCCTTTTTAGATCCCTTGCAACTGTCCGCAGTGACCCGGCAATTTTCCGTGGTTTCTCTGGGTCATAAAGAGAATGCTGTGGTTGTTTCTCACCTACCATGATGTCCTTTGCATCTTTTGCTCTTCATTTCGTTTGCCTCTCACCTTTTATGTGTGTCTCCAGGTATATGCTGTGTGACAGAGCATTTTTATACTGTTTAACGTCCGTTTTACCATTTGTGGCACCGCAGGCGATGGCACTGACGATACATGAAATGAAGATGGAACACCAGTGGAATCAGGGGAACCCGGAGATAACCCGCCCCTGCGCTGCTTTGTCCACCACAAATCTCACGTGCGGTCGCTAGGAATTGAACCCCGGCCGTCTAGGTCGTGTGGCAGTACAGATGGTGCGGATGTATGCTCAGTGAAAAAATGAATACTCGTGAATCCTAGGTGTGTGCCAGGTCAAGGGGCCACTTGCATGCCCTTTATGGTGGCACGGCACAGGGACGTGTCAAGGGTTCGGAAAAGTTAGAGAACTTCCAAGCGTCTCTGGTGCCACGTCTCCCTACAGCCTGAGTCCTCCTGTAATTTTTCCACCTCATCCCATTCTTCTACAGGCTGTTAGTCACAATAGGCCTGCATGTGTGCAGTGTGTGTGTGGTGTCCTCCTCCATCGTCTGTCCTAAACGCTTTATGGGAAATGTTTTAAACTCTAGTGCTTTATGCAAGATAATCAAAATTAGTAAACATTCTGGATCACTTAGTTTTTTTTACTTTGCTTACCTTAAGATTTCTTTATACCCAGTTTTAACTATTTAGATTTGCATTGAACTGAAGAATTCATTTTAGTGGCTCCGTCTCACAAAAATCCGCCGTTGAGAACGTATAATATTCGTTTACTCTTTCTGTCAAGCATTTTCTAAATTTTAGATGTCATGATAGGAAAAATGCGTTATTAGTATCGTTGGAAATTAGGGTTTGAAGTTGGCAGTGCGTAAATCCCATCTCCTCTATAATCCAGACAACAATTTTTGATCTAATGTTCACTAAAGTAGGCGGCTCATTTTAACGTACTTAAAGAAGCTTCTTATATATGTTCAAATCTCTTCTTAGAGACTACTAAAGCTCACTTTCAATACAGAACGTTTTAATTCCGAAACAGCTATACACTTCCTAAATAGGCTGACGGCGGAAGTCTGTGAAGAGGTTCTTATTGGTATTGTGCAGTTTTTGAACTTGAGAAGGGGCAACGCGAGCCTTGCAGCATATGCTACCATCAAAGCGTATGGGTGGAGCGTGTAATCTATAATGTCGTAAGGCAGTCAAATTTTTGGAAGGACCATGTTGGAAGCGATATTTGTGGACTAGAATGGATGGTGTTGTTTTATCTTTATTATTAACCGATCAGCATACAATTATTGCTTTACAGGCTATTGATAAGCTAGCATAATATGAACAAGCTGAGGATTGCCTTTGGCTACTCTAACTAAGTTACGGTTACGTACATATATAACATAAGAGTATACAGTTATTCATAATGGTAATAGTTAATATACTGAATAAATGTGTAAGACACAGTTATGGTTAAAGTATGGTGTTAAAGGTTATGTCAAATCACTCTCTTCGGAATCGCTGAGCAGATCTTGATGGAATTTTCTTTTTAGTCTGTTTGTTTGATGGCTTTTGGTTCTAAAGGTGTATGTGCGAGCTTCAGGTATTGTAGGTAATTTGTTGAAGAAGCATTTTGAGAGTGATTTGATGTATTCCTATAGAGGGAGAATTCCAAGTTCCTGAAGAAGTTGACTATTTGTAACGAACCAAGGAGCATCTGTGGCTTTTCGTAAGAATTTGTACTGATGACTTATAACCAATGAATGTTGGTCTTGATAGCTGCGCTCTGTACAGGAGCAGCATATGAGAGAACTCAACATATTAATGATTTATATAAAAGAATGAGCATTCAAAACCCACATTTGGCTGTTAATTAGAGGATACAACTGTTTTAATCTGCTGCTGACGAGTATTACTGTTGTGATAAGTATGCGTTCCAGTTTAATTTTGTGCCAAATAATTGGCCAAGATACTTTACTTGGGTTTCTAAAGGAAACCAATGAAGTTGTGTGCTTAGAAGAGATAATGAAGGTGGATCGTAGAAGTGGCTTAAAGAGGATATTTTATATTTGATTTTGTCGCTGTTTAATACATTACACCAAATAATTAACAATTCAGTTAGAAGAGATAGGGATGATATTAGTTGACTAATGACGTATTTATATTACTGTGAGAACAGAATTTGACTGTATCATCTGCATACATAGCTGTAGATAATTGGGGGCATAATCGGAGATCAAGTTGAATATATTAGACAGAACCGCTGCCAAAATTGAGCCTTATGGTACTCCAGCTGTGATTGATCATGTAGTTAATGTATAATCGTCAATGTTCATTACAAATTGGCGGTGAGTGAGAGAACTTTGAATTATCTTAATTAAATAATTAGGAGTTCTAATCCTATATAATTTTAACAGTAAACCACGGTACCAAACAGTTTTCCAAAGCTTGTGCTACGTCGAGAAAAACACAGTGTAGCGTTTGGCTTCAAAGTGTTTTTAATGCATTCAGTAAATCGTAATAATTGATGAAAGGTTGAGTATTGCGGACGAAAACCAAATTGAAATTCTGGAATGATATTATTTCCATAGACGTAGGATGATATCCTTTTAAGTATAACTTTTTCAAATAGTTTTGATAGCACAGGAAGCGACTAATTGATCGATAGCTTGATGGCAAGTGTTTTGGCTTCTTTGGTTTATGAAATTCGATAATTTTAGCTAGTTTCTACGAACGAGCAAAGTAACCATCCTTAATGAGGCGTTGAAAATGTCAGTTAGCTGTAAAAGTGCCTTCTTTGTCAGATTTTTAGAACAATGTTAGGAATTATATCATGACCTAGAGTATTTTTGTGTGGAGGTTTTTGAATGAAGAATGCCAATTCATGTGGAGAAGTGTTTGAAATCCTGTTCGAGACGGTTGGTTTGTGACTGTTTTCGTACAGTTTATTTTCAATATCTGCTATTTTCCCATCGTTGCCAACTTCGTTGGGAGCAAATTTTTCTGCATAGTAAATGCTAGATGCTAGAACATTGCACTGAAATGGAGAATTGGTGTAAACATCTGTGTCTCCACACGAGCAGGAATGGTAGTTGGTTCTCGTAGGATTCGTCTGATTGCTTGCCAGAGGGAGTTATCTGGCGGGGAAAGAGAATAAATATGATTGATACGAGTTTCGGCGATGCTGTTCTAGTTTAGTGCTAACTATCCGTATGAGTCCATTGAGTCTTCTTCGCTGCCATAGTTCTCTGTCTCGTTGCCATTCTCTTTTAGCCTTGTATTTTTCTTGTATTAGTTTGATAATATATGACGATAGAAAGAAACGTTCTCTTCGACGATGTAGGGGTGCATTGACTTTTTAATACCTCTGCAGATGGTGTCTGTAAAATGATCGACAATTTTCCTCTGATGGTGCTAGACGGTATGAAGAGGTTTGTTCGGTATCCAAATTAGATTGAAACATTTCCCAGTTAACAAATCCATTTATTAGAAGAGGTTTATGGACTACTGGAGTAGGCTGTAATTGAGACGTAATCAGAACTGGGCAATAGTCTGAGTCAAGTGCAGTCAAGGAATTGGTGAATACTGGGAAATGCATGTTTAAGTGTTATGCTATGTCGAGAAGGTCTGCAGAAACTGTTGGATTATAGGAGTAATACGTTGGTTCGGTTGGTCTCAGAATGTGTACGTTTTTGTGCATAAGTCATAAAGAAGATAGCCATTTGGATAGGTTGTTCTACAGCACCATGTTGTATGTTTACATTTTAGGTCATAATAAGAGTATTATTGAATCAATATCAGGAAGGAGTAATGACAGATAGGAGACATTCAGTGAATGTGGACGTTTGTAAGTACAAAGAGGAGTAATGTCACTGCAGTTGTTGCTGTATTGTCTTTTAATGTCTATAGTTTCTAATTATTTAATGCTAGGAAGTAGTATTTCATCATGTGCTATGTTGTGTTTGGTTAATATAGCTACTCCACCAGAAGCTGTGTCAGAAATTCTACATTTTCAGTGAACTTTATAGCCTGGAATATTAAAGGTTTCGTTGGGTATTACGACGTCTATAGATTTGCAGGTTCCTTAAGACGTCATTGGGGGTGAAGGACAGAGGAAAGCAACTCGCAATAAAACAGGCATCTATAAAAGTATTAATTTAATATAACGGAAAGATAGGAAGCTAATCATAGTAAAGCAATTTACTCATTGAGTTTCTATACCTTAAGTCTGAGACGATAATACCCTGGGAGCAGATGAAGCCGGTAGCCCTGAGTTCGTTCCTATGGGGGAATAGGCGGCAGTCCTCTAGTCTCTTTCAAATACCTAAGTACCATAACTCCAGCAATAACAGCAATAACAACTACCATACACCTTAAGTTAAATGGGTCTTACATATTGACTAGCAATCCACCTACATCCAGAAAAACCAAATAAGGAACGTCAGGAAGCATTCATCATGTTCTTGTGACATTATTGCCACATATGATTGAATATCTGTTGACTCTTAATCTATTACACCACTTGAAGTAGTGGTTTTAAATAATGCCTTTTACGCAACAATATAAAGTGGGTTTCTGTGATATATGCTATATCTATGTTATGACTTGCTAAGAAGGCGATTAAAGAAGACCGCAGTAACGAAGATCGTTAGCGTACCAGTTTATTATAGTTAAATGACGAAGGAATACAACATTATGTGCTGCCATTTTAGAAAGTAGATGATAAAAGAGAAATAAGAAATTATTTAATTGTTCGCAGGTGTGAATTAACAAATGCAGCAATATGTGGTAGAATTTGGTCAAGCAGCATTGTGAAAAGGGATTCCGTTGACTGTGTAAATGATTCATTTTGTTGTTGATTTTGTGTGCCGACATTAATTGCCGCTGTTTGGTTGCATATGTTTCTTGTTGTGTCGAAGTAGACGAAGACGGAGTTAGTATGGATGATCCTTGTTTGCGTAGGCTTACTTGTGGGGTACTTCGATCTGTAGATTGTTGTGGCAGAGGTTATCCAGTTATCCGAAGAATTATTATATGATTCAGATGCAGCGCCCTGTTGTTTTCTTTCGAAATTAGAAGACAGAGAAGCACGTTCCTTAATATTTAGATAGAATTAGTATCCTTTGTAGTTGGCCAGATGATTTTCAGGACAATTTTCGCATTTAAGCTTCATTGTTTTGGGATTTGGACATTCCGAACAATGAGTGCTTTGAGACATTGTTGTAGTTGACAATAATTTTTAGTGTGCCCGTAATTTTGGCACCGTGTGCACTGGGGTATTATCCCTGAACTGCCTCCGTGGTTCAGTTTAACCACACTATAAAGGAGGCGTGCTAGATGGAGGATAGATTTTCGCACATCACTATTGTCTAGCTCCACTGCGCACAAAGGAATAGGTTGCTTCTGTTTTCCAAACAGACGACTTTATGTACTGGATAGTTTAGTTGCTGTAGCGCTTCTGTGACTTCAAGGTCGCCAAAGAAGTACGCAAGATTACGTATGATTACAGAGAACTTCTTGTCTATCGGATTTCTGTACGTGAAATATTGTTGTTTTATTGAGGTAAAGAGGGCCATGATTAACCTAAAATCATCTGAGTTGGACGTATATACTTAAGTAGTAGTACCTTTAAGAACAGTGTAAAAACTGGAAACCTTATGTGTGCCTATAGCTTTACCTAAAAGCTGGCGATTTTCAATGCCACGTAGTTATACAGCGGGAACTTTTAGTCGCAGTTCTTCTGCACTTTCTGAGTATTTCTCCATTTAGTCTTGGTTTTCCAGGAATTGAAAACGATTCGGAGTAGGAACTGCAGGGATAAATGTGTCAAAGCATGATCTCTTGTTATTTGACGCAGTTACATTTCTGTTATTAGATTTGCTAGGTGCAGTTGGCTCTTTAAGCCCTTGGGAAACGGGTAGCTTTGAAACTTCAGCAGCTTGCTTACCAGATTTCTTTATCTCGTTTGTTGATATGTACAGCTTCAATTGTTTTCCTGGACTGTGGCTCATATTAGCAAATAAACTTGAATTAGAAGTTGAAGCTTGTGAATCTGAACTTATATTGAGTACTTACAGTTTCCATGTGATCAGAGGATAAACTAGTGTTGTTTTGACCCTGCATATTGTTGCAGTAGATAACTCTAGCATTATTGCTATTAGTATTCATGTCTAAAGATTAAGTTGCCCTTTCGCAGTCGCACAGATTTACAAATTCGTTAAATTACACACAAAAATACTAAAGTTTAGCAACTGAACACAACAGCGGGAACTATTTAACAATTATATAATAAAACTGGCAGTTCTAATGATATATAATATGTGAGTAAAATTACTTCCCTTACCGATCTTCGATGGTCTTATTTGTTTTATTGACGTTCCAAGTGATGGAGTTCATTCAAATCTGAGTAAGCCCTTGTATACAATACCCGGTGGCCCAACTGCACTGCATTTGTCGTGTGCAGATTTCCCTTTGTGCGTTAAAAGAGTTGCAAATCTTAACTGGGCTATTTCAAGTTAAAACTCACCAGTGAAGCACTGGCGCACATGTCAAATACGGGGCAGTGGAGCCAGCTAGTAAATAAGCAAAGGTCCGAAATTTGTAGATATGCAAGAATGACCGATTGGTTTAACCGAAACCAGGTTAATGACTTTTTTTTATTAATTTATAGCATTATGATAATCATTCATTAATTTGTAATTCTTTCCCATTTGGAGGTAGCGTCCCTAGTCCAGTTATTTCCCTTGGATATGATACTGAACAAGGACAACGCTTTCTTATTAATTTTTAATTTTTTATTTATTTTTATGGTTTTAACAACTTGATAGTTTGCACCATAATTATTTTATATCTAGCAGCTATTTTTCACAAACGTAGTTTCATTGCATAATGTGATAGTTTATCTAAAATACATCTTGGGCATGTCCAGTATGAAACGCATAGCTTACACATATATGACAACCTAACAATTTGTACTCATTTTCCGTGCACTGAAACCATAAAATTCATTAGGCAGCAAATATGTCCGTGGCAGACTGTGAGCTTAATTACCCATTTATCCGAAAGCCGTACAGAACTTTTACCTTGAAGAATTGCATAAAGAAGTCCAGTAAAGAGGGGGGGGGGGAATCAAACGATTATAACTTTCCCCTAAAAAGCAAATTTCGGTAGCAGCGAAACTCGACAAACATGAACCAACACAGAGAGCATTTTGCATGACACTAGTTCTTACATATGCTACCTTAATGCAGATGTTTAAAAAATATTGATAATAATTGGTACAAAAGTAGTGTAAGTTTTGAAGGATCGGATAATATACACAACACATGAATTGAACATATAATGAAATTAATATGATTTATCACCTTCATAGTAGATGCTGAAAATACCTACGCCCCCATCAACACACATTGAGCACGCCTGAGGACATTCATATAAACTCTTGTCAGTTCTGTTATGATATTGATGACATCCTGGAACCTGGTATTGAGTTCTTCAATTGTGTGTAGATTTGTTTCGTATACTCTTCTCTTTAACAAACCCCACAAGCAAAAGTCACAAGTGGACAAATCTGGTGGCCGAGGAGACCACAAGCCTTTGCTGATTGTCCTTTCTAGTGCAAACGGGACAACGACGCAGCTGATGTGCGGCATGTTGCACCGTCCTGCTGAATGTAACATAACTGATGCTCCTCTTTTGTTAAGTTTGAAAAAAACTCCTCCAGGATTCCCAAATACACGTCACTGTTCATTATCGTATCAAAGAATATGGGCCCCTAACGCGTTTAGCGGAAACGGTACACCAAACAGCAATCTTCTCGTCATGCAAGGGTATCTGGTGGATTGCCTGTGGATTTTCTGTCGACCAATACCGGTTGCTATGTTAATTTATGTACCTAGACAGGTGAAACTACGCCTCGTCACTCATGATGAGCTTGGTGGACCCAGGACACCACTGACAACTTTTCTCAACAGCCATGAAGAGAAATGCACTCTCTTCTGCCGGTCAGACTCCTTCAGTTCTTGCACAACACTTATCCGGTACGGTTTTAATTTCAGTCCCCTTAAAATACGTCTGCAACTTCTCTCACTCGCAAGAACCTGTTGACTTAATCTCCTGGTTGGATTACGAGGACTTCTTGTAAATAATCTCCTGCACCTGCCTCTGTAATTCAATTGTGCAGGCAGATGGTGGTCTGTTTCTGGGAGCAATTTGAGCCGATCCTGAACGCTGCCATTTTGAAATCAATTCCTGCATGGTGCTTTTTGCTGGCACAGAAATTGGAAATTTCTCTCGAAATAAATGCTATTTTCACAGAAGATTGAGTGCAAATGAACGCTTCAACAATGGCAATACGCTCGGGTATAGAATAGTTTCACTAACTGCGGGAGCTTGCACGCGACGGTTACTTGTGTCAACAGCTGCCTGCACGTGACAGTTACGTGTCTTCGTACGCTATCTCCTGGTAGAAAGGTAGACAATTTAATTGTTACCAAAACGCAATATACGAATATAAACAAATAATTGTAAATAATGCAATATAGCATTATGTTATGACGGGACGATTTTACGCGCTCCATCCCGTATAATCTTTCAAAATTATCTGCTCGTCCGCAGTTTATTGAAATGGACGTTACTTAAAAATATCCTTTGTATATCAATAACTTCACAGTGGTACGTTATACAAACCAGGTACAGTCTGGCTTTGCTTTAAAATACCATAACAAGCATTTATCACACGTGAAACCTAATAGTAGTGCTTAATTGAACACACTGCCATCATTGTATCAACATTAGTGTTGAGTGAGTAAAAAATATACCAGTAAAAATTAAATACTATTTTGCTTGTTAACGACGCTGTCAATTGGCAGGATCCCACCAGTACCGCCGGTGTGCCGAAATTTCGTACCGCAGGAGTTCGTTAACATGCTAGTAAATATATTGACATGAGGCTGCCGCTTCTAAGCACACCTAAAAATTATCGGTCTGGGCTGGGTGAGAACCCACGACCTTGAGTTCAAAATATATCAATAGATATATAATATTGTGCAGTACAGTTCCTTGTAAGTACGGGTAGATGTTTTTACAGCCATTAACAGCTTTAAATGATGATACATTTTTCCAGTGTCCTAACTCCTATGGCGATTAATTATCATATGTATCCATAAGTGCCATAAAGGTTGTTAATCCTTGTCCTAATACAGTTCAATAAGCATAAATGTATCTCAGTATGCTACTGTAGTTTGAAGGATCTTACTTTGAATCCTGCTGATCTTTCTGAAGCCTGTTTTTCATTAACGGGTCACAACTATCCTGTAAGAGTGGTTTTAACGCCACTTAAATAAAGCAATAACAAACGGAGTATCTAATCCGTCACGTTAAAACGTGTTGCTTATTGACTTACTGTATTATATTCTGAAGCTATAAATTGTACTGAACACACTGAGAGTGGGCAAACTCTATTCCCTGTTTGTGTCCGAGAAGACTTGGCACGCCACATATTTAAGGCAAGGGACTAACAAAGGAAGCCAAACCCAATCCTTCAATATTTTCCGTCGTCAGATTTTGTTTTTTGCTAACATTTGCCGAGGAGGGGACTCAAGACAGAAGGAAGTAGTGGCGGAGGTACAGTTGCACAGTAAAAGTGGTAACAGCTGAAAATATTTAGACCAGTGATTCCTGTCATTCCCTGGTTAGTGGGGTAGGTTTCAAAGTAGGGCAGGTCTTAGTTTTTATTATTCCATATATTCCCTGCCTTTAACTTCGATGGTCGAATCGGCAGCTTTTTACCTTTGAAAAATTAATGCCTTTCAGCAATGCGTTCACTAGTGCAAAGTTCTCATTGGATTTAATTTCTTTAGGTGTTTGTACACAAGAGCTCAGACACACGCATTCACAGTCGTCCATAGCTTCCAGACCCTGGTGAAAATAGGAAATAGTCTTGGCTGGAGGAAAGGTTCCACTCCCGTCCAGGTATCGACACAGAACCTCTCATACAGCAGGCAGATCCTCTTCCGATTGAAATACGAGGCCAACATTTAAATATTTAGGAATTTGCCGCTAAACATATTAAAAGAATTTTAATAGAGGAACATTTCCGCAGGAATGGAAGACGGCAATTATATGCTCAGTATATAAAAAGAAAAGTACAAAAGCCGGAGAGCTATAGGGGTGCAGCTCTTCTTCCGGTGAGGGGTAAAATTTACTGAGGGTTTACATATGAGGGACTGAGCCAATGGATTAGAGGAAACAACAAAACTATCGAAATTTCAAGTGGAGTTCTGCGAAGAATGGTACACTATAAATTGACCACTCGCCTCTCACCTAGGCGGCACGGGTTCAATCTCAAACAAACACATGTGAGATTTGTGGTGGACAAATCGGCGCAGGGGGGTTTCTCCAAGTTCTGCGGTTTCACCCGGCATCGCATTCCACCGGTGCTCCATCTTCATTCCATGTATCACCAGTGTCATCGCCTGCGGTGCCAAAAGTAGTAAAAGCGGGCGTTAAACACTACCAAAAAAATTAGGGCGAAACAAGCACAGAAAAAGACGAGGACGGTACATTATGTATTTATAGATTTACGAAAAGCTTTCAACTGTTTCCAAAGACAAGCACCCTACTGGGTGAAATTTCAGATGAAGGGTTTGTCGGGAAAACCTATTGGGTCACTCTACGGGTTATATGCAACAAATTCGTATTCTGCGTGAAATGCGACGTTAGCACAATATTGGAGGGGAGTTAGACAGAGGTGTATGCTCTTAAAAACATCTTTTAAATTGTTTATAGATTATATATCCGAAGCGTTGAATGCAATTGAAGCTGTTCTGTACTGCTGATGATTTAATTTTAATATACACAACAATTGCCAACCTGCAAGAAGAATTAAATTGCTTGGATACATATTGTTATGATTTGGGAATGACAGCAAATGAAATAAAAAACACAAATTTAATGTTAATAAATGCCATATAGCACCTAGTATATTTGGACCTACGCAGGGCAGGTGTTACAGAAAATTAAAATATTTACATATCTGGGCGTCTCACATTTTTCATGAAGGGAAGTTGGGGGAACCACATAAACATCACGAAACGTACACGCATACTAAAATATAACTATTACTGTATCTTATGGAAGTTCTTGGCATACCAACTGGAGCAATGGAGTTGGTATATAGAGCTTTTGTGAGTCCAGTTTAGCACGGGGAGAAACTTGGGAGGTGGGAAAAATGGAACCAAAAGCAGACGCATTTTCTGAAGCGAATTCCACAGATGAAGAGGCGTACTGCAAATTGTGGAGTTCTTAAAGTGTTTGGTTTTCTACAGTAAAATCTTACATTTAAAAATAAAGGTGGTATAGTGCAGTTACAGTTAGTATGGGAAGACTAGACACTTCTACGTGGGCGTGTTTCAGGGAGCAAGTACGGGAGGGGTGGGTAAGGTGTCTTCTTTTTTTAAAACTACCGGAGTGTGATCAGCACTCCGGCACTGTATACCCTACTTTTATTTACCTTTTTCTGTTTACTTTGTTTTGCCGTATTTTTACTGTTTTCTTACTTTTACAACACACACATGTACACAAACATATAACACCCATGCCCAAGGCGGGACTCGAAACCACAATCCCCAACGCTACGAAGCACCAAAGCGGGACGTCTTGGCGAGCGCGGCCATGGGGACCGGCAGGTGTTGGGACAACGACATTAGAAGGAATTAGAATGGGGTATGTGTGGCTACGTTGGAGGGTAATTGGTGGTAGCGGGTGGAAGATACGAGAATTCAGAGACAATTGCGTGATATTGACAGACAAAATTTAGAGTCAGAGTGTGGCTAAATATGAAATAGCAGAGTGATGGTAAAGGACATACATACATTTTTAAGACTGTACAGGAGAACAAATAAGGATTTAGCGTGGTAATGATTAGACGCCTGGAAAAACAATAAATTAGCTGATGACGCTGGAGTGAGAATTTCTCGGTTCTGCGGGAAGGGAGAAACATGGAGTTATATTCTGGCTGAGTGCAGCGAAACCGACTTATTAAGAAAGCACTATTTACCACCATTCCAACAGGGGAATGTAGGCTTCCATGGATGTAATATTGCATACTGGACACCACAAAATGAGGTTATTTTTATCTAAGATTCGGCAACACTACTTCTACAGGGCAGTTGTTATATCAGATTTGTTGACTAGTAACAAATACATGCTTGCACATTTTACTGAAATATTATACACATTGCCCTAGATGGATGTGCACACACTTTGAAGCGTTGTTTTTTCAGCGGTGAAATAAGCTAGAAGGAAAGTAAGCTGTCTTCTATTCCTTAAGGGACATAGAAGTGATTTAACGATTTTGGTACAAAAGTCAATTTTTGGATTTTTGATGCAAAAAATGCACCATCATTTAAATTACATGCTTGCAATGCTTGATCCTCCTAGGGAAGAAACAGTTCATGTTTTGGAAGCAATTTTGAAGCATTTCTCTAATTAAATGACTCTATGTTAAACTTTAAAAACATTTTTCTCAGGTTCAAATTTGCTATTATTATATTCAAAACTTTCTAAACAGAAAAAAATACAGTTAGAGCTCTGAAATGTTTTCCCAAAGCACTGTAGAAAGTGTGAAATGGAATGTTCAATTGACTTTTTGATATTGCTCACAGATTAGTTTTAAAAATGAATTAGTATAATTAAGCGTTGTTTCTCAGTTCTTTAACTTGTTGATACAAAGTAACTTAAAAAGTCTGATTTGCTCCATTCAAATAACTTTCTTTAGTTGTTTCAAATACAAACTGTTATACAAAAGATTATTCTTTTATCTATATCATGCTAATTGGAATAAACATTTGCAAAATTGGTCTTATTACTTGCTTCATTGTAAGTAGAAGTAAAATAAGGGAATACATTGTAATAAAGCGACAGTGATTTTTCTTAAAAGCTGGTCGCTATTTGAAACAATTGAGATTTGGTTCGCAATGCATGTTCCCGTTTGGGAAAAATTAGGTAGTTTAAAATTGAAACCAAAAACAAAGAATATATAAAAGACGGTCAACTATACAACAAAAATGCGTATAGCATAAATTGTGTACTTTAACGATATCTACATATTTAGTCTAAAAAGTCATTATCTATCTCTTTCGGTTTAGCCGCTATGCAAAACTGCAAAGGTCATCCAGAACAAAGAGGTCTTTAGAGGCTAATTCCAGAAAATTCAAAATAGTAATTTTATTTGTTACGTAAATATCATTAATGTACGGTACTTTAATCAAAATCGCTAGAGCCATTTATGAAAAGAACACAACTTTCAAAAAGTTTTCCATGTAAAGGATAGTATGTGGTGGGGGGATTTTTTCTTGAAAATCTTTTTGTCGCATCCATGGAAGGTATTAAACATAAATAACACGTTTGGTTTTTAATGGTCTTCTCGGCTTGGAGGAATATTATTTATAGACACACACACGAATATTTTTCTAATTTTTTTTTCGGATTCGGGGACCTCAAAATATATATTTCCGGTGAAATATAGGCAT
Source organism: Hymenopus coronatus (assembly GCA_030762935.1). Taxonomy (NCBI): domain Eukaryota; kingdom Metazoa; phylum Arthropoda; class Insecta; order Mantodea; family Hymenopodidae; genus Hymenopus; species Hymenopus coronatus. The sequence goes on from CM060900.1 coordinate 365,128,831, forward strand.
CCAATTTTAGGTGGAATACAATACTCTATCTAGCTGCTATGTGCATTGTATGTACATACGTGATAGAGAAAGTAAAAATTAAACAGATTAGGAAAAATGCAAACGGACAATTTGGTATAAAGATAAATAAGAATGTAATTTTAAAAACTGGTGAATTTATTTCAATATCTGTAGAAGATAGATTTCGATTTTACCTAATTAAAATGAATAAATTAATTAAAGTATCCAGAAGGAAAAGACAAATTTGAACATAGTTTGGCATGAATGTTCCTTTTGTTGCCGGTACAACAAAATAAAGCTCTAGCGTTAATGCATAAAAAATCACTTTTAGCAGTTCAGTTTCTCCTTAAACCCGCACATGTTCAAAATGTCCTCAACCACGACGTCAAACAGAGCGATGCACCGTCTGAATTTCGAGGTGTATATACATCATTTTGAGACAACCTGTAGATGCAATTATTCTGGAAGTAAATTACATAATTGTGTGATTTCCTGAGATGCTCTTGAAAGCGCATATAACAGTGTGTGGGTATAATAGTGATGCGTACAAAACTGTGATCAGAAAATAATCAGACCAGCATACTTTACGCAATAAGCTATTGCTGAAATTTAATATTAGTTGCTTAGTTTTGCGCACCTCTTTACCCAATTCGTGTTCCTCTCATTTACTTTAATCTCATTATTTAACCTATTATAAATGGGCTAGCACAAGGAGGTCCAAACTATAGTCGAAGACTTCCTTCACTTATTGAGAATATAAGTAATGCTATGCAAATATGAGAGACTCTCAAATTTTGAACTGATCGTTTTGTGAATGCTCGGCTCATTTTCTGAAAACTCCTTATTCATAACTTAAAAATTAAGGCCTATGGATACACCAAAGCGGTTATTTCTCCACGGTGAAGTACTGAAATGGGTGGCCGAAGTTTTTAAGACACGGACTCGTGAACGGGTTATATAACATTTTAAACAACACTTTCTCCATATCTTACAAAACAATATGGATGAGTTGTTCCTATCCAATGCCTTTGGAAATAAACAAAGCAGTTAAAAACAAAACACATATGTAACTATAGAGTTCATAAAAGGCATAAATGTGCGGTTAATGCCTGATATATTCCTGTGGTCAGCAGGAAGTTCATGGCCCATGGTAATGTGTCTAGCCGGTTAGCAATAATTGAAATTTCCTTTTAAATTCACCTATGAGTGTAAATCTAATACCATACTACTTTTTAATTGATGTTCGTAAAATACAGGGCTACTACAAAAGAAATAGACAACTTCAACTGCCTGTAAAACAAAAACTATTAAAGATAGCAACCTAATTATTTTGGAGGTATGTTGGGAAACTCTCAAAGTTTTGTTTGTTACTATTGGTAACGCTGTAGTGTTTTGTTTGTTGTTGCAGAAGCTGAAATGGCGGAAAATCCTGTGGAAAAGGCATATTACGTGTTGGAATTTGCTAGAACGCAATCAGCAACTGTTGTCCAACGACATTTTAGAACACGTTACCACAAAATGCCACCGACTAGACAGTCAATCTACGACTGGTATAGAAAATTCGAGACAACGGGATGTTTGTGCAAAGGGAAGAGCTCGGGAAGACTAAGAGTTTCGGAAGAAAACGTTAAACGTGTTCGTTCTGCCTACATAAGAAGCCCACAGAAATCGACATCTAGGGCAAGCATGCAATTACAAATTCCACAGCAAACTGTATGGAAAATCTTGCGGAAGCGACTGCACATGTTGCCTTACAGATTACAGATGTTGCAGTTTCTGAGTGAAGAAGATAAGGTCATACGGCGTGACTTTTGCATCGACATGTTGCGACATGATGAAGACGATGCTGGTTTTTGTGAGCGCATCGTTTCATTTTTGTGGTAACGTGTTCTAAAATGTCGTTGGACAACAGTTGCTGATTGCGTTCTAGCAAATTCCAACACGCAATATGCCTTTTCCATAGGATTTTCCGCCATTTCAGCTTCTGCAACAACAAACAAAACACTACAGCGTTGCCAATAGCAGCAAACAAAACTTTGAGAGTTTCTCAACATACCTCCAAAATAATTAGGTTGCTATCTCTAATAGTTTTTGTTTTACAGGCAGTTGAAGTTGTCTATTTCTTTTGTAGTAACCCTGTATAATCACGGTTTCACAATTTTGCTTAAACTAATGATGTAAATCTCTGTTCCTTTCTTAAAAATGTCTTGCGTGTGCCCGGAAGAATAGGCGCTGTAAACTAACTTCTTTACAACAAGCGTTGAATATTTTATGGGCGGAATTCTCCAAATTGGATCTCTGGGCTGAATTATGGATTTGAATTTTAATTCTCTCTAAAATAATATTCACAGAGAGTTATACTGAAGGAATGCGTGCAGGGTAAGATTACCTATCCCAAAGTGTATATTATTTACATCTCTGTGTTCTACAGTGCCGTCATCTTATGGTCAGGCCACAAACCGCTCATGTGCAAAGCGTTCTGTATTGCAGTGACCTCGAAATATTTCGACTGCACAACTAGCTTTGAATGACCCTTCAAGGTTAGCTTTATCAGCTATGTTTCAGTCACTGCTTCGTGTTCGAGTTATAAAGACATTTCGTTCATTGTGCATCTCAAAGGTGAACGTTTATTCAAGACATCTGTGTTGTGTATGGTTTGTTTAAAATGTTATTTTCTTGTTATTTGTCCACTGAAATCTCTACCCACAAGTTTAGTTTTTAACAAAGAATGTTTATGTACGATACACAGTAAAAACCGAACCACATTCTAGCAGAAATGTCCTAGTTATCCTGCTCCGGTTAGATATACTGTGAAGCGTTTGGTTAATAGGCTTAGGTTCACGGAATTGCCAAGCGCTAATCCTAACAAGCGAGAACTATAATTATGTTCTAACGGGGAAAATAGTTGACGAAATCAGGGCACCATTCAAACGTCCTCCTATGGAGCCTCTAAGTCGTGGTGTTCAGCAAGTGGATGCCTCCAAAACCTCTGTCCTTGCGTCCACTATGTAAACGTTTAAAATTGAGACCCTTCAGAGTAACTATAGTTCATCAATTACAACCACTTGACGAAGAAAAACGAGTCAACTTTTATAACTGAATTTTACAAGAAGCTATCTTTGAAGGTACTGTTGACCCACATTTTTTTTTCAGATGAGATTGATATCATTTAAATTGCCATATTGTTTCACAGCACAATCGGTATTGGAGCACATGGAAGCGTTACTGATGACAATATTGGTGTACTATAACTGCAAAACATATAATAGGACCCATCTTTTTCAGCGGTACCGTAAATTCCGATGGTTACCGTAGAGACATTACTCCACAATTGCTTTAAGTGCTGTCAGAATGAGACACAATACGCATATTTCAAGAAAGATTCCGCCAGAGCCCATATTGGTCAAAAGTGTTGGAGGACATGGCGATGGATTTTATTGTGTGTGATTTTTATTTGTGGGGAAACATAAAAATTCACACAACATAGACGAACTTATAGAGTAAAGAACAGTAATTATGATTATTATGCAAAAATGTATGCGTGTAAAAGGAAATTTCATCCGAAAATGACAGAAATTTCTTCATACGGGTAGAATTTATTTTCAAGAAGGTTAGATCTCGTGAGTGAGTTACTAATCCGAAAACTCCCCAACGTAATATATAATGTGCGGAGCATGTATACACAGGGATCCGCGGCCTCACCATAAAACGACCGCATGTATGAAGTAAATACATATATATATATATATATATATATATATATATATATATATAATTTCACATTTAGCTCAGATTTTATTTTAAACTGCTTTTGCTACAGATATTCTCAAAGTGTGAGCCCAGAGTTGTTGTCTCGCTACTTTTGTTTCACACAACGCTCCCTTCCTGGCATGCTTGTTAATGAAAATTCCATACGTATATAAGGTTAAACATTCTCAACAGTTTTTACATGGTAATACAGAAAAAAGTCAGCTTTTCAGTATAAATTAAAAATAATAAACACAAAAATCTTCGCTGTGGAAAAACAATATTATAAAAGGTATTTTCCTTTTTGAATTAGTTGCTGCAACACAACAACGATGCTAAACAAATTAGTTGAAAAGTGTGTTCCTCAAGTGATTCTATTCAAGTTCAGGCTCCTGAGAATTTCACGAACAAGCAAACAGAACAATAGGTTCGCATTTACTGCTACTTATCTTCAAAATTAAAGCTCCAGTCTCAGTCATTGTTTGAATTTTGGTGCAGCATCAAAGATGAAGTAATAATTTGAGCTGTAGTACTGTTTATCAGTTCTTACCTTCAAACGTGCAGTTTTTCTGTAGTTGCTCTTCCAGAATCTAAATATAGAGCCATATCGAAATAGAAGTTCGTGCTATCTTATAAAAAATACACAAGGTGCCATAAACTTATCAAAATAAACAAGCACATCCCTCTCATTATGACACATACTGAAAAGCTTTATTTTATGAAATTAATGTAAAATTCGGTTTTTAACTTTGTATTGTAAATTTTTCTAACAATAACTAATTTACTTTCAAGTTACACACACTGCTCCTGTACGTATATTTCCTTATCTCTTCCTTTATATCGCCTCATATTATATGATGTATCAAATGGATTATTAATAAAGCTTGTGAGAGCTTAATTGAACTTAAACGTTTAAAATCTTATAAAATAGTGAAAATGTCATTAAGACATTGCACTATAAATGTGTTTTAAAGATTATGGGTAGGTACCTATTTCATATTGTATTGGGGGAGCCACAGGTATAAGGAAGTTTGGAAACCTCTGGTAACGAGCAAGCAAATGGTAGACATCAACACGAATGTTTGTAAGGGTAGTTCGAAGGAACAGCTTCTCATCGTAATGTTCAGAGAAGATCATTCGCATTCTCACCACAAGTTTTGCCAATAGCTGCTATTACAGCAGAGCTCTCTCTTTCCTAAGCTAAGCTAAACTCCTGTTGGAGTTCCGCCACACATATTGAAGCAATAGCTACAAGTAAACTGCACAGTCTTATTGCCTCAAATCTTGAAATTCCACTTACACGTTCTCAAGGTTCGGTCATTGTCTGGCAAGCTAGTGCTGGAAGCGTTGCTCTATTACTTCAACAACGCGCTGATGATGATTGATGTTTAAGGGCGCTCAACTACTAGGTCATTAGCGCCCCAGCAACGCTCTGCATACGCTCATGCATGTTAAGAAATGTAGGTAAGTGCGGGTTGTTACTCTGTTTGTTGAAGATTCGAAGAATGTCACTGTCGCATTCGAAAGAACATAATATAAGATATTATTTTCACAACGCAAGATTGTCTTTGATGCCATATTTCTTGTACTACTGTGTAAAACGCTCCTTCTATTGGCTGACTTTCTACGTCGTGACAAAGAAATGCTACAGATGGTGTTACCAGTACTTCACAACGAATCGATTTTTGAAGGAGGAGGTAAGGAGAAGCTCTAAACCATAAAACCTTTTACTTTGGCTTAAACTCCTGAAAGTGCTGAAGCACTTAAAAGATTCGATTCTTGCCATAAGCGTTTACGCTCAATTGCCTACAGGGTGTCTTATATCATTTGGTCCACGGGTCCTTTATAATCACTACAAAATGCTGCAGTGTATTGTGCTGAAGCCGAAAAGGTTTATTTTTTGGTTACTCACTGAAACATAGACACGCTTAAAGTTAATCGAAAACAAATTCCAGCGCTACCAGTTTTGTACATCTTAAAAACATGTAATTTTTATGTTCTATTATAAAGCAAAGTTGATTACACATTTTGCAACTACAGTGGTAGATGCTAAACGAACGTTTTAACAATGAGTACTCTGTAGAACGCGAAATATTAGCAAACTGGAAAAAAATGCATTATTTACACTTTGTAAAAATGGAACATAAAAGCTGCTCTAGGTTGAAGTGCTCGTACTACTACCAATATTTTTTACACAATTGTGAATGCTTACACTAATTATTTTATCTTTGACATTCGTTGTAATGATTGATCACTGCACTCCTACAGCAGAATCTTCAAGTATTTATTTTTACTTTCTCTAGCCCGTATGTAGATAAAATGTACATAGTGGATAGAAAAGGTATTTTATTGAACCCAATGTCCAGGTTTCACCGGAAATATATTTTTGAGGTCCCCTGATTCCGAAAAAAGAATTTTTAGAAAAGGATCAGTCTATATGTCAGTATGTATGCCTGAGGACAGCATAGCTCAAAACGTGAACCGTTAAATACCAAACTAGGTATTTAAGTTTATTATCTCCCAAGGGTGCGACACGAAGATTTTCAATAAAATCCTTCACCTCAACTACATTTTAAATGGAAAAATTTACGAGAATCTGTTTTTCTCAAAAATGGCTACAACAATTTTAATTAATATGTCGTATATTAAAGGTATTTACATCACAAATAATATGCATATCAGAATTTTTTGGGTAAAACCTCTGAAAACCTCTTTATTTTGGATGAATTTTGTTGAATTTTGCATAACTGGTAAACCGTAAGATATAAACAAAAACTTTTCGTAATCGGCTTACCCTCCCCGTATGCGTAGGACTGACACTCCCCTAGGACTTACAAGTTAATGCCTAGGGGTCAGAAGCCTGTCGGGGAGCCAACGACTTGAAATCACAGAATGGAGAACCTGTTACGAGGGGTCGACCTGTAGCCAGGAATGAACATGAAATAGATGATATGGGATGTAAGCGAAATTGATGATTGGAAAGGTGATAATGGATCAATTGGTGGAATGAGTGACGGGGGAAACCGAAGGATCCGGAGAAATCCCGTCCAAACATAGCTTCATCCACCACGAAACCCACATGCAGGCGCTTTGGGATCGAACTCGGGCCACCTAGATGGGAGGCGAGCGGTCTAACCACTCAACAACGGCGCCACCTCGACAAAAGCCTTTCACACAAAAATATGTAGATCTCGTTAAAACACATAGTTTATATCATATATGTACGCTTTTTGTGTAGAACTTGTCTTTTCTGAGATATTACTTGTTATTGGTTTCATTTACTTATACTTTTTTCAAACGGGACTATACAAAGTTAACCGAACCTCAGTATTTTCACATAGCGACGAACTTTTAAAGGATTTGACTATCTAATGTACTCGTTTATTTCTCTTTTACTTAAAAGGAAACATGTAATAAGAGCATTTATGCTAATGTTTATTTCATTTTTATCATTATGCAGATAAGAGAACAATTTTTTATAAGCTTAGTTTGTATTTGGAGCACCTAGAGAACGTTATGTGAATGGAACACATCAGACTTTTGTTACTGTATCTCTGTGTCCCTAAATAGGCTTTGTATTAATTTTGTATCGTCCTGTTTCTCGTGGAGCTGAAAAACTGCAACCCAAGTTAATTCATAAGTGGTTGCTTCTAAACGAGCATCACTCGTGTATTCAATACCAGTTCGTTTCAATAAGAGTGCAATGGAACTAGTGTCATCAGTAGATAGTTGTGTGACTCGCTGTGAGCACACACAGATCTGTTCTGAACCTGTCCAACTGTGTCCTATGGATGTGCAAGCCTGCAGAATGCAACAAGTTCAGCATGCAAAGAATTTCACGAGCATGGAAATTATTGTGTGTCTCTCATTCACTATATAATATTTTCTTTAAAATATGGCTGTTATCTCTGTCACATCCAACATGAGTGCCCCACTCTGCTCTAGGGTAATTAGACTGTCAGCGAGAACAAATGTGAAATTGTTACCTTCCGAGGCAGGCTTGCACCCCCACATTGCTTGTACACTGTAGGACAGGCTGACTGACACATGTTTCCTCAAAACTTTTTAACTACTTATGAACACAAGTTTAATTTCTTATTATTTAGACTACATTTCATGCATTCCTACATGTTTCCCATTTGCTTACAAGAAATGCCGTCCGGTGGGCTAGGGATAACATCACAGCCTCCGGTTTCCAATGTTGAGAGTTCAAACCCGGTGGGGGGTGATAGATTTTTTCGTGCGAAAAAATCCTTAGCATGGCTTCCATCGGAAGGAAAGAAAAGTCGACTGTCCCGTGACTAGATTTAAGGGACGCAAAACAACCTCAAACCTGTTGAAGAGGCCTCTGAACAAATTTAAACTGTCTTTCATGCCCGAAATGGAATGAGACACCGAGGACCACAGCAGATAAAGAGCGTCCGTAAATCAAACTCATCTTAAGTTATGCTGTGTATTATTAATTGGCTTCTATAGAATATAAGGCTCTTAGAGCTCTAAAAATATATAATTACAGAATAGCTACTGCAGATTCTAAAGTTAAATATAGGATTACCTTTCTTACTGAACTAGGTATTTTAACATTTACTGTTGTATTCTATCAAAGGATCTGGCGTATTTATGTAGCACTCTTTTTGTGCTTGTTGAAATTTTCTTTTTATACTAGCAACGAGAAAGGACATATCTTACTTGTGCTTCGCAATTCTGGGCTAAAAGGGGTATAATGTGCACTATTATTTCTTTTTATACTCCTTATTTTAGGCACCAGGTTTTGACCAAAAGGTCACCTAATTAACTAATATATCTCTATCTCAACCTATCCCCTGCGGTGCCACAAATAGTAAAAGCGGGCGTTAAACACCATCAAAAGAAACATCTCCACATAGAGCACATCTGAAGTTTAATAGAGAAACCTAACCACAGTGCACCAACTTATTGCATGCAAATTCAAACTAGAATTGGCCAACTGTATATATAACTACGGGGAAAATAAGAAATTAATAATAGCCGTATAGAATTTACGGATAGCTAATTTATAGTAAGCTTATAATTAACAGGGAAAAATGCTCTCATTCCATAATATTGTAATAGAATATTGACACTAATCATGGCAACATATCCAACGACCCTTCCTTTTAAAACCAATACTCTGTATGTGCACCTTTATTACTTTTTCTGCCACGAACCAGAGGCTTACAACATAGAGATTGTGGAAAAATTTAAAACATCCGATCTATTTCATGTAACTTTTTGTGGCATAAGTCATGTTTAAGGCCCTTACTTTGAACTAATTTTTACATTTAATTCATGATTTTCTGTATAGTAAATTTAGTGATACTTTAATTTAAAATGCGATACCAGGTGACTAAACTACCCATATCTGACGTGTGCAGGTATCCCTTTCTGTGTAAAAAGAGTTTCAGAACCCAATGGAGCTGTCTCAAGTTAATACCGGTCAGTGTAACGACAAGAAATGTGCATCAACTATTTCTGAAAACCATTAAATCAATGAAAATGAAGTAAATAGAAAAACAGGATTTTAAGAAAACTTTAAAAAGGTTTTGTTAAGATATGTAATAGTAGCTAGAGAAGCTCATGAATAACACATTAGATTTTTTTTTTCTTTCTTTCCTAAGCATCCCTGTCAACTCGGACTTTTCAGATGTTGCAGGAAAGTAAAAGGTATATTCTAAGGTCAATTACTGTAATTCATGGTAATAAAGTTAATAAATTCATTAACATTTTGAACATACAAAGTACTTACTATAAGAGGACAAAAATGGATTATTTCCCCGTTTGTCCCATAATTATACAGATTTTCTGTCAACACATGTTGACAAAGGCAGCAATAATAATCTTGATAATAATGATGATGATTATAATAATAATAATAATAATAATAATAATAATAATAATAATGTCCTCTTGGGCAGTTTTTTATGATTGCCGCTCCTCAGCATTTGGTCGGGTTACATGTGCATAAACACACACACATACACACACACACACACACTCACACACAGAGTGGGAGGTGAATAAGTGCAAATATTTGTATCAGCGTTTGAGAACGATGTGATGATCCAATATCTGCAGTTCTTTTCGTTATTTTCTAAACGTTTATTTATAAGGAATGTTTCAGGATGGCTATTGTTCCCTCTCTTAGACGTTCGGTGTTCACATAATAGCTTACATGATTGATCCTTCTTTGCCTTTTGCCCTTTGTCATACTGGACTATAGGTGAAGTGATATATGTAAACACAGCAGACACATACCTCAGGCCAGTTCAAAATACATTAGACCTGACATTTTTGCTTCATTTATGACAATGCTATTAGTAAGTGGACAAAATGAGATACATGTGCGTGGAATACTCATTGTTCTCTACTAAATATCACATTATTTAGAGTTATTCACACCCTATGCGTATATAATTAAACATATGCGTGCATATATATGCACTTACTCACCTCCCAGCATGCGTATATGTGTGTATATATACACACCTAACACGCCCAAACCAACTGAGTCACCTAGACCGACAACAGTCGGGTTGACAGACTGGCTAGCTGCAACTGCAGCTCCTGTACTTGGAATTTTCGAGAAGCATTTTGAGGTTGGCCGCATCTCGAAGTATTGAGAAAATAACATTCCAGGGAAAACCTGTCAGCTATACGAAACCAACTGCTTGCAACGTGTCTGAGCTGAAATGTTATTGCGCTGACACTGGTGCTGATTCTAGTTCACTGAGAGCCTTTCGTTAAAGCGCATACGGTTCGAGTCATTTAAACATATCTACTGTTAATCCAATGGTTTAAGGACATTTTTTTGAAACTAGAGAGAGTACAGAAACTTCGTTGGTTTGAAACAGAACTCTATTATTCATAATTTATCTATATAGCTTGGAATAAAACATAGGCCTATACATAAATATTCCACTAGCATAAATAATAATAATAACAACAACAATAATAATAATATAAATAATAAAAGTAATATAAATAATAATAACAACATTAATAATAATAGCAATAATAATGATAATAATAATAATAGATGGATAATCAAAGAAGTAACTTCTCGAATTCTCTCCTCGACTGAGGTTTTTAAGGGTTTATTGATGAAAATGACAACATTTTTAATTCTTAATGATTTCATATAACCATGCTATAAATGCCAATCATTCTGGCCCGATATTTTTCATGGTCCGCCATTTTTATAAGCCCAACGGCATGTTTAAATCACTCGTGCGCTATTCGTTTATTTTAGTTAAACCTCATTTTTTATGAGGTTTACATTTCGTGCATGAAATTTATTTCTTACATGTCTTACTCTGATTTGTATAAAAACTTGCATATGTAATTTCATATATGCTATCTAAGGATTTACCAATGCATTTTATGATTGATTTATTCCTTGTCAAAAAATTAACTAATGCTACAAAAGCAGGAAATATTTTACAGCACAACTTCACAAAATATACTCTACAACTAATAGCACAACTTCACAAAATCAACTCTACAACTAATAGCACAACTTCATAAAATCAATACTACAACTAATAGCACAACTTCACAAAATCAACTCTACAACTAATAGCACAACTTCATAAAATCAATACTACAACTAATAGCACAACCTCACAAAATCAACTCTACCACTAATAGCACAACTTCATAAAAACAACTCAACAACTAATAGCACAACTTAACAAAATCAACTAATACCACAACTTAATGAAATAAATTCTGCAACTATAGCACAACTTCAAAAAAGCAACTCTACAGCAAATAGTACAACTCCATAAAATGAACTCTACAGCTAATATCACAACTTCATAAAAGCAATTCAACAGCTAATAACACAACTTCATAAAAGCAACTATACAACTAATAGCACAACTTCATAAAATCAACTCTACAAATAATATCGCAACTTCATAAAATTGACTCTATAACTAATAGCACGACTTCAAAAAATCAACACTACAGCTAATAGCACAACTTCACAAAATCAACTCTTCAACTTATAGCACAATTTCATAAAATCAATACTACAACTAATAGCACAACCTCAATAAATCAACTCTACAACTAATAGCACAACTTGATAAAATCAACTCTATAGCAAATAGTACAACTTCATAAAAGTAACTCAACAGCTAATAACACAACTTCATAAAAGCAACTCTACAACTAACAGCACCATTTAAATCAAATCCTTACCTTTATTATCATGTTATCTACTAAAGTATCAGAAAATGTCACTCATATTTTTCTGGCAAACGTGATCGTGCATGGTAGTTTTTGAAAACTTGAATTTTATTGTTTTCGCGAATTAAAAACATGTTTTAATGTTATTATCTGAAAAATTATTAGCGATAGTTATGAGCTTCTGCAGAGCTAATTTGCTTATTTCCTATATAAAGTGCGCTAATTTTCAAGTAAATGTCTTTGAAATTAAAAAGCATCGCCTTCTTCACGACAGTGTTGTACCTACCTGAACGAAGCAAATATAGCTATATACATTGCGATACCATTGTTTCATGCAGTAATTTACCATACACTCGTCCATACCATTTCCAGCATTACTTTATTTTATACATTTGTATATTACAGCTAAATTTCCTTTTGTTTTTATTTTATTACACTTTACTACTCCTCGGTTAATATCCTTGGAAAAGGAGAATTTAATTTGTCATTGTTTTTGAACAAAACTTCATACTCTTGAATTCTGTCCTTAGTGCCATTCCTATATACGACAACTGTGTGTAAATGTCAAGCACAGACGTCGGCTTGTCTGTGGCAGATATATCATTATATCATTTCACGAGGTGGAGGGAGCAGAGCAGAAATGGATTAGCCATGAAATTCCATACTGCAGCGGGCAAAAGGTAATTGTGAAATATTCTACCAAACAATGAAAATTACAAGTTACACACCGAGAAAAATGTAGAGACTACATCAACTGGAAACAGCAGGTATTATATGTATAAAGAGAGAACATCGGAATTTATTCTGTAAATTTAGGGATCCAACTCAAAAAATGATTCAAAGTAATTACAGCTCTTGGCATTCGAAGTAAAACAATAGGCAAACTATTAAGAAAGTCGTCAAACTCTATCTCATTAATGTTAAATTATCTGTGCCAGTGCCCCATTTTCTATGAACCCACTTGACATAGAAATGTGAGAGTTTTCATATCATGTTATTCATTCTTTCTAAGCACACTGGTTCTTTTTGATGTTAAAATACTGATTATAGAAAACATTATTTTTGTAAGGTCTAATATGTTCAATCAATTTCTTATTTTTCTTATTTTTTAATAAATGAGCTATTTGAGCAACCTCAACAAAAGAAATTCCTCATACTCATGGAGTTGTTTTTACTAGGTGGTAAAATTTTCATCAATATATCCTGTAGTTTCAGAAAAAATGTCATTTATATTGAAAAATGTTGTTTTGAATAGCTCAGATTTAAAGAAACTATTACTCTAACCCCGAAACACACGCTAGTATGGTTACCAAACTAACTTATAATAGTAAATATTTAAATATGTTAATGAACCAGACACCAAATTAAGCAGAGTTAATCATATTTTCATAAACTACAAAAAGTAAACAAATAAAAATGTTATTTGTTTCATTTTGGGCTTAACGACTCCCGTTAAAGAATTACACAGTTGAAAACTAACTGGGTGTATATATAAGTCAGCAGCAGGGACCAGAGCTGTAATCATGATACTCAGCTTAATATTATTAAAATATTTTCACGTCAGCCTTGGCTAATTAATTAATTTTTGCTATGCTAACTCTATATGGTTATATGAATTTAACGGCTATCTTGGGGCACCGCTTTTTCATTCCGTGTGACCAGAAGATTAGCATAAACATGCTTCTTAGCTAATGCACAAGGTTGGCGTGTATAATTTTATTACGTGTGAAACACTCCAGATCGTAGTATAAGTTGCCCTTCTGCAAAGCAACACAGTTCTGTAACATTTGACTCTGCTCAACCGTGATGCTTCTTTATTGGTTTGACCCAAAGCAAATATCGGAAAATAAATGCTATCTCCTGAGCAAACGTTAATAAGAAGAAACGTGGCAAGATCTCTGTGTTTGGTTGGAGCTGTTATGATTGAGATGACTGTGGGTAAGCACAAACACCAGACTCCTTGACATGGTTTGCTGCACGTTAAAATGATTTAACTTCACTGACCTTAAAATGTGGCACTCTTATTTAATATTTTGCGGGGGGGGGGCATTTTACTTCTGGAAGAGTGGTGCTATCATATATGTCAGTAACTGGCTAAGTTTTTCACTGATCTTCTCTGCGCGCTTATGCAAGTTATATTTTGTACGCGGCTACTTTTCTAAGTACTGCTTCTCAATTCACATGTGCTCTTTGCTGATCAATCAGACATTTCTGATACTACGGTATTCTGTGTGTGCGTGTATTTGTTGTTTCTTTGTTTGTTTTATAGTGTTTAACGCACGGCAAGCGATGACACTGATGGCACATAGAATGAAGGTGAAGCACCGGTGGAATGTCATGGCGGGGGAAGCCGGTGAACCCGGAGAAAACCCGCCCCTGCGCAGCTTTGTCCACCACAATTCCCACATGTGGTCGCTTGGGACCGAACTGGAGCCGCCTTAGTGAAAGGCAAGTGGTCTAACCATTCGACCACGACGCGTGCCTGTGCATGTGGCAGAGAGTTCGGCAGATGGGTGGATGAATGAATATGAGCCTAGGAGAAAGAAAATTATTGTATAAGCTTACCTGTGTTGTAAATGTTATCCTAAATGTGTCAAATAAAAACATATATTTATTTTGCTGCAAACCAATCAATACTTTTAAATAACTGGAAATGCAGATATGCACAAATCTCAAGTGCCAGAGAGGACGCTGATATTCATACCAATGCAGATTATGAGAAATACAGAGAAACAAAGAAAAAGAACACTTCCTTCAGAATTTGCTCTTCTATGCATTGGAACTTCGAGAGTGAATGCAAGGAAGAAATTGGAGAACGTTTTTTCTAGCCAGAGGAAATATGTTGATGAAGAAGGGGGGACAAAAACAGGGCCAGAAAAGAGAATCGATTATGGTGACGATGGTAGAGCATTGGTGGGGAAGGTGCTAAACTACTTGCGACCTTAATGATGGAAATTCACATTCAAACATGGTATATGTAACCGGATATTTTAAACATATTCTGGTCAAACACTGAAACACGATACTTTACCAGCTTTTTCCATCGTCTAAACTGGTTTGCGTTTAAAACGTAGTCATAATAGTTTCTTATTATTTCGTTTACATTTATGAGATACCTGATGACTCGTTTCTTTAGCGCAGTTGACGCGCGGCTATTTACTAAGCGGCAGGCCCAGGTTCGATTTCTGGTACCGACGTGGGGATTTTCTCTCGTTGGGAGACCTGGTGCATGGTGCACTCACCTCGTGAGGTCTCTGAGAAGAGAGGAAGCAAATTAAGGAGCTACTTAAGGGAAAAGTAGAGGCTCTAGTGCGTGAACGCATTAGTCGGCCGGGAGGGAATCGGGGCGCTAACCAGGTTCCACCCTCCATTACTTCACGCACTTATACCCGTAAGGGACAGAGGTCGGGAATGCAGCGGTAGGGTGGTAGGCGTTGGCCGGCTGCAGTCGGTTGCGTCACGGAGTTTAGTTTAGTTTAGCTTAGATACTTAATATTAACAAGCCATACTGAAGTGTGAGATACCGAATTTAAAGTCTTTTAGATGCATTAGGTGGATAAGATTGAAGAGTTTCGACACTGGCACTCAGGAATATGTGCGCGTTCCATGGATGCTGGTGTTAATGGGTATTGCTAATACCGTATTGCCCACAAAATTAGTTGCCTCATACATTAAAGCCTGCAACCTTAAATTAAAAAGGTCTATACACTATATATAGAGCCTGTATCAAAGTTTGAGCTCACTTTCCGAGGAGCCAGGTGCATATAAATATTTAAATCAGTAATTTTTATTATTACTCTGGTGCCCAAAAGCAGCACGTTCTCACCGTAAAACTCTTTTAAATTATTGGGAAACTATGAACCTAGTTCCCGGATTCAACTTGGTTAGTTCTGTATGGAACTGGCAGTTTATATAAATGGGTGGAATCTGCAGTGTCAAAGAGCAAATAACACTGTAATTGGATACGTATTTCATAATTTAAAATTCTTATATATTACATTACTCCAAAAGTATGTTGCAATATCTTCATCACTTTATTTTTAAACAAATAATTTATGATATGGTATCATTTTAAATTAGACGTCATAGTATCATCCTCGTTATAATTTTCCTACAATCTCTTCTAATTCCTATTTGTTCTGAGTTTTGCTAGTTATAATATTTTAACTCTGCACATTTAATCTTTTCCAGATATGAACAGAAATATTTTATATCGCTCTTAGGAATTTTCCGTTAATTTTGCAAATCGATATTAAAGAGTTATTTTTCTCTCTTTTTCTCTCTGGCTAGTATTCCGTTGTTTGCTACACTCAGCTCCAATTATCAGGAGCGCAAGTCAGCCGCTTCTCTCTTTGGTCACTCGCTGAAATATAGAACTCCTTGCGTAGGCAGCAGTTTTAAAAACTCGCTGAGGAAACGACAAACCGAACGGAATCAAATAACTGGGGGCTAGTGGTCAATCTTATATTAATACCAAAACACCGTCCTCTTGAAATTTCAAACGAGGTCGGAATGTAGAGGAATTTTTGGAGAATACTACCTGATGCCTGATAGGAGTTTCAGACAGCTGATATGTCATCCGGCGCCGAAACCACGCCCACCAAAGTCGGGATAAATAGCCAGAGACACTATTGCAATATTTAAATCCGGACCTCTAATGTTGACATTCAAAATCACAAAAGTTGTCTGACTTCTAACTTACAGCAGAATAAATTGACATAGCATACATAATTCGTGCACACGTTTTAGACATAATTCGTAACATTAATAATTATATTTCCAGTAGAATCCTTCTGCGTAGAATTAATTAAATATAAAGATTTTGCGGTTATTTAAACAAGTACATAGCTATTCTGCACTGAAAGTTTTGATAGAAGAGCCTTAATTTTGTTTTTTTTTCGTAGCGATTTAGCCAGTCCTCTCCTATTTCTCTTGAAGATGAACAATAACAAAACTGTAACAAATAATATTGGTACTCTTCAGCTTCCTTACTATATACATCGTATAACACGATTGTGCATCTACATCTTAGAAGGAAACATTACTTCTGTGGAACACCCACGCACGAGGAGATACAGTTTTGAAGATAGGCTATTCTTCCAAGCAGTTATACTTGGGTGTATTTTACGATGCCGATGCTATATGTTCAAGTGTGGTACAGTAAAATGTGCAAGGATAATTGAAAATAAATATGTGAAATAAACATTTATGATGAATTGGTAAAAAATGCGTAAATGAAATTAACATTTCTTGAGTTCTTGCCTCAAGTTGCCTTGATAATTCGGAATCTACATCGCCTGTAACTAAATTAATTTGTTACTGTTACACTAGAATATTTGTGTGTGTGCCAGAGGTTCTGGGCTCTGATGTATGTAGTTAATATAGAAGGGTCCTGGATCAGGGGCTAATGTGTATGCATGGGAGAGATAGGGGATTCAAGGAGGAGGAAGACTTTAACAAGAGAGCAGGGCCAGGGCAAATGCGCATACATGAGACAAGTAGGGAATTCAAGGAGGAGGAAGGGTACTTAACCTAGGTTCAGAGTGCTAGATGCATTTTTCAACCCTTTAAGGTCTTTCATAATATCGCTTGGTGTGTTTTACACTTATTTTTATTGTTTTTCCAGAATTCTGACATGTTTTAAAATGTTTATGGTTGAGAGAGATGTTTGAGGACCTATTATTATTATTATTATTATTATTATTATTATTATTATTATTATTATTATTACTATTATATACTTTTGAATACTTATCCTTTTGAAGGTTTATTTGAGTGCTTGCACAGCTGTTTCGAATCCTTTTAATGACATTTCATGTCATTTAGAGGATGCTTAGGACTCAAGGACAGCTAGCTGTGAGTATTTAGGGCTCCAAAGCTGGTATTTTAGGGTTTTTCAGATGTTTTTGCTTATATTTTACATTATTTTACAGTGTTCTTTCTGGAATTTTGACGTTTTATAAGCATTTTAAAGTGCTTTAGGACAATTTCTCAGCGATTTTAGTGCTTTCACGTACATTTTTCGGGATTTCTAAGATGATTTTAGTGTTGTCACAGTTGTTTGAATGCTTCTAATGACTTTCCAAGTCATTTGGAGGATTTTTAGGACTCTAGGACAGCTAATTGCGGAGAAATTCCTCAGGCATCTCATTTCACGGTATTTTGAGGGCATTTAGGGCTCTAGAAACAGGTATTTCAGGATTTTTCAGACGGTTTTGCTCACAGTTTACATTATTTTGCAGTGTTTTCTAATGATTTTTAACAATTTTACAGATTTTTTAGTATATTTTAGGACTGTTTCTGTGATTGTAGTGCTTTGACATGCATTTTTAAGGATTTTTGAAGTGTTTTTAGCGTTGCCTCTGTTGTTTAGTGTGTTTTTAATGTCATTCCTCACCATTTGATGAGGGTTATTTAGGACACTGTACAATATAGTTTTAGTGTATTCATAAGATTCTTTTTCTAGTTATATCGAACCATTTTGAAGCTATATAAAACTCTAATTCAGACATTTTAGCCCTTTTTAGACATTTGGTTCATAGTTTGCAGTATTTTCTAATGGTTCTTAATACTTTTATATACATTTTAGCACATTTTGTGTCTATTTTGCAGTATTTTGTAGTGTTTTCTGTCTCCCCATAGATCATTTATGTAACTTAAGATTTTCAGAAATATAGGCTAATGTTAACTGCTGAGGCAATAGGTATTTTCAACCCACTTTGAATGTATTTTTGGGAGCTCTTTAAGGACTTGGTGATAGCGACGAATGTACACTGACGATATTTTAAGTACGTTTAGGACTTCATTTTTATTTGTCTTTTTTGCATGACATCTCTCTTTTCGAGGCCAACACTAGAAAAATGGATTATGCCTTTGTTATCGAAGTGTTTATTGTTTAGTGAACATTATGTTTCTTCGTGTTTTATTCGTCTTTTGATATTTTGCAGTCTGTTTTATTTTAAGCAAGATGTTTTTCTCTAGAATAATGCTCTCTACTTTTTGTTGTTGTTGCTGCTGTTATTGCTGAGGCGATTGACATATTTTCTGAGTTATTATTAGTATTTTGAGCTTTCATTTAGTTATTCATTTATTTATTTTTATGTGAGGATATTTAGCATGTAAGGTTAGGCATCCCCCCTCTTTTATCCGGGCTTGAGTCAAGCATTAGATAATTATTCTAATGGCTGAGTTCCCGCCAATCCTCATTTTTATTCTTGGTATTCTTCTATATAAGGTAATACCGTGACTACTACTTAACCTCAGATGTGCTGCTACTCACGGATGTTTTGGAAGCCTTCAGACAGCAAACATTGAATGCTCATAAAGTTGATTCTGCACATTACTTTAAATTTACCAGGGATGCTTTGCGTTTGTATACCAGGACTGAGCTAAAATTGTTATTGGATTATAATCAGCTTCTCATGATGGAGTCTGGCTTAAGGGGAGGATTATGTCAGGTTTCTCTTAGGTATGGCCAGGCTAACAACATCTACATGGAGCAGTTCGATCCTGATAAACCAACTCAATTTATCACAAACGAAGACGCAAATAACCAATATGGATAGGCTAAGCAGCATCCACTACCTTATGGAGGATTTCAGTGGGTTTCTGCTGACAGCATTAATATAGAAACTCTAAAAGAAGATGATCCTCAAGAATATATATTGGAAATTTACGTGGTTTATTCTACAATGCTTCATGGTCTTCATAATGGTTTGCCATTCCTTCCTGAGTGTCTGAAACCTAAGAAATCAAGAGTAAAGAAGCTAATTGCATACCTAGAAAGCAGGAAGAAGTTTGTTGCACATTACATGAGGTTAAAATAGGCAATTTTACTTGGACTACGACATAGAAAAATTCTCAATTTCGACAATCGTGTTGGTTAAAACCTTGCACAGCGTTTAATAACAAGCCGCGGCAACAGGCTGGAAATTACTTTAAAAAGGAACTGTATAAGCTCTTCAACAATGCTATGCTTGGAAAAAACATGAAGAATATACGAAATTGAATGGATATACGGCTAGTGACAAATGAGAAAACTTTGGAAAAGCTGATTGCCAAGCCTACATTCATTGATAGAAATATATATGGAACTAACCTGGCAGCAGTTCACATGGCATCACGGCAGATCATATTCAATGAGTCTATTTATCCCAATGAGCGTACTGGCTATCTCAAAAACTCTCATGTACTCATACCAATATGATGTGTTGTTGCCATATTAGGGGATTGAAAACCTCAAGCTTATGTACATGGATACTGTCTCCTTCCTTCATCAAGTCAAAACATCTAATGTACACCATAACAAAGTTTTTGAGCATTTAGATACATCTGATTACCCTGCAAACCACATGTGCCGCTCCACAGAAAACAAGAAAAGTGTTGTTTAAAGATGAAGCTACCGGAAAAATCATCCAGCGTTTTTTCGGACTGAGACCTAAGACGTATGCTCTCGATATTGATGGAGGAATGACCAAAAATATTAACTATAAAACGAAGCACTATTAAGCAGTACATAATATTTGACAGTTGTGTTTATTGTCTTAAAAACTATGAAATAATAAGAACCCCAATGAACTTGATCGTGCCACACCAGCATAACGTTACGTCTGCTAAAGGTCAACAAAATCGCTCTATCGCCCCATAATCTATGCTTATGGGCATTACAAAGTTGTGAACGTATCATGAGAGAGTACTGCATATATTGCCTATCATCAGTAACGTGGTAGGAAAATTGAAATTTCCACTGCAAATACTCCCATGCACATAGTAAAAGACGCATAAAGATAGAGGAATACCAAGAATATGAATGAGGAACGGCGGGAGCTCTGTCATTAGAATAAACTTCTAATGCTGGACTCGATGGTTATAAATGTTTTCTCTCCTCGTGTGCATCCGCTAATGATTCCTGTAGTGACCACTGACTAGACCGCTTACAAAGAGAATATTAATGCCCCTCTATCCTCTCCTTCCCACTTTGTTGATGTTTCACAGCCTGAACTTATCTCCGCTGTATACACTTTTACGAAAACCTTGACAGAATCATACATTAGCTGCAGCACCGTTCAGCGGTGCGGCCAACCAGATTAGCCTGCAGATTTCTCCTACTGTCTTACACTTGTGCAAGCCAAACGCCGTGTTCGTCTTCTTTGGCAGCATAGTAGGGACCCCAGACCCAAGATGGAGTATAATAGACAATCGGCCATTTTGAAGCGACACATTTGAAATGTCAAGAGTGTATTAATCTTTCGAATAAGATCAAAGTCACAGGACGAAATGTCGGGAGATTACGGTGGGTGCTCCAATTCTTCCCATTTCCAAAGTCGCAGTAGCTGCCTTATACAATCTGATTTATGTGGTTTTGCATTGTCGTGTAGGACTATTGCACTGTCCACAAGATCTGGACGTTTCTCTCGAATGATTAAGGAACCACGTAGGCGATTTGCAACACCAGAGGACATTGCTAATGCTGTGCGCGAACAGATGGCATGATTCACACATGGTGCGGCAAATGGTATTCAGCGCCCCCCACATCGTTGACAGCGTGTCGTGACAGTAGCAGGGGACTATTTTGATGGTCTTTAGGCCCAGGTTTGTCATATCAACTGTATGTGTACTGTGTTGCCATTCTTTTGCACCGTGAAAGTCATATTGCCCTGTACACTACCGTAAAAATTAGTGTGTTACGATATTCAGTGCTATTCATTATCTACATATGTAGTTAACTCCTTGTCGTTTCGTCTGTATATGTCACATTTTCCAACTGGACTGGTATCTTCAAGAAAATAAATAGTCGCCACGTAGTACCTGTCGCACCAGAGAGTCCCTGTAGTACTGTGCGGTCACTGTTCTGCCATGTGGAACAAAGTAGCAAACAATTACACCCCTGACGGATCATACGCGACGATCTCCATCAATTTGACTGGGGAAGGATTCTGCCTCCTTGGTGATCCAGCATGTCGCCACTCCGCGGACTCACGTTTCAGTTCTGGTTCGTATGCCCTGGCCCAAAATTCATAGATGTGACAAGAATTGATCGCCGTCCTGTTGCCAGCGTGAAAGGTAATCGGAGCATATCGCATAGCGCACCCACCTTTGAAATTCCTTCAGTGCATGCGATACCCACCGCGAAGCGATTTTGCATAGTTGCAGCTCATTACGCAATATCCTCGATGTCACTTGCCCTCTCTAACTCCAGTAGCGCCCATCCTCTATCCTCATCCAGGAACTGCTCGATGACGGCACGTTCCACGTCGGCTCGCACACTGACAGGTCGTCCCGAACTTTGCTCATCACTGGTTGACACACGTCCTTGCTGAAACTTTCCTACCCACCGTGCTGTTCTACGGTATGGTAGGGCATTATTCTCAAGGGCTTCCACTAATTCATTATGACATTCCATCGCATTTATCCTTCGGAAAACGGCTACTTTAATGGAAACGCCCTGCTCAACACGGGTTACTTCCATCTCGCACGACACTCACCAACTGACTGACTTCACAGCCCTCGTTGCGCTACTACCAGCTATTACAGAGCCAACTGTTGTTCTGCATACACACTATGCCTACAGAACTTCCACACGAGACATACTTTGTGATCCGTTCACATATCTACAAGGGGAAAAAAACTAGTTTTACCGCAACCCTCGTATATAACTTCCTTTCATTTGCTAGAGAGAATAATTGTAAGCCATTGAAAACATTCCTCATTACATTAATCAGAGACAGGTATAACTTCCACTCAATATCGAATTGGAGCCATACATGTTTGTAAGCTGCTGAAACATTCGTCACTTATTTACATCAAGGATATGTACCTATAACTTCCACTCACTAGCTCATAGACGTATGTATTTTGTAAGCAATTGAAACATTCGTTACTGTCTTATTTCAGGGGTATCTGTGACTTCCACCCAGTAGCAGAATTGCGAACTCTCTGCCATTAACGAGGCACATTGAGCAGCTAAGTGGGTTGCTTCCGGTATAGTGCCTGATCCTTATCGCTATTATCCTTTGTGTTTTGTTTTTTTATTTGTTTTGATTTTTTGCTGTAGTTTGTTTTGTGTAACATAGAAAAAGAATTAAGAGTTAAAACACGCTCAATACGAGATTTAAGAAGAACAAACAACGCCCCTCAATGAACATACTTCGCTGGATTGATGAAGTGTTACATGTTTAACATTAGGTTTTCTCAGCTATTCAACTAGTAGGGAAACAGAAGGCAGTGTACATAAGGTTTACGAAGGGCACTCTTGCCGAAGGGCTGCCTACCTACAATTTAACAGGGCTGAGTTGATAATTAAATAATTAAATGGGACAGCTACAACTGTACATATTACACGAGCTGAAGATGAATTGATTATTCTACGTACTACCAGCATCCCTCTTGAAGTTTCAAATGACTGTGTAAGTATTGCGGAAGCTCAGTATGGAAAAGTGCGATATGTCGAAGGGAAAAATTGAACAAACAGATACCGCTTTAAAATGAAAACAGGTTTTCGAATCACTTCCATGCAGCTTCTGAAGCCGATTCCGTCCAACATATACGTTCTTTGTCATGAAGCTTATGAGACTCACCATGGACAGAAACAGATTTCCTACTCGTGTGGCAGTGCATCTCAGCTCCGACATCTGTATCCCAATAAAGGATTTTAGCACACCATCAGTTTTCATCCAAGGACGCGGCTGTTCTGTGACGTGTTCAAATAACACAGCGGCTCACATGGCCCGCCTTTTGATGGAGTCTCTGCAATTCAACTTGATGATTCGGCTGTTGTATGTGTTCCACCCGTTTCCCTACCCTCTGAAAGTGAGACATTAAGGGAATCTCATGAGGATATTGCTCCCTTGGCGATCCCCAATGTGCCATTTTCATAGGATCACCTGTCAAATATGGAAACTAAGAAATGCCGTCTTACTGTCGCAGTAATGCCAAAAAGTTCTAGCTCGCACTCGGTAATCGATACTGCTGAGAAGCACCCTGAATTATTTCTGAATCACGTGACAGTCTGCTGCAGTGTGAAGTTCTCATAGTAATTTTCCTAGGACTGCTGGGGGCTTGTGGATTCTGAGCCCATGGCAGAGCGACACACTTGAAACTGAAGGCACAGACCCCGACAGCCACCTGGCTCTCTCATGTGATCTTGTGCGATGGAAACTGTATGGAATGCTATGATGAGTGTAGAACCATCTTAGGTTGAAGGACCCTTATTACCACTGTAGGAAGAAACAGGTCACCAAAATTCGAATATTGGCCCTGCGAGTAAGCGTAGATGAAACCGGTGACTTTGGTCTTCCTCTCCTTCGCAAACTGGAATACCGGCTACCATGTGGCATGATTCTATTACCGGGCATTACCTATTTAGGTGTTTATTTCATATTTATATGAGTTGCACCTTGCTTAGTTGCTACAACTTACTACAATGGCAGTTCATCTCTGACCAAACCATATAGCTTTCAGGGGCACTGGGAGTGCAAATTTGGTTACATGCTATCAGAACATTGAAAATTGCTTTTTATAGGAAATACTTGTTTGAATCTTTGCGCATTTATAGAGCATCCACAGTTAGCCGCCCTCTTTCTTCGGAACCTACATTAATTTAAAAATCGTACAATACACACATTTCCTGGCATATTATTTCAGAAAGCAGCGTTTTTCTGAAAACCATATTTTCATACTTTCAAAATGGCCCAAGCGTCTCAGCTTTAGTTAAGATACAATTAAAATTTCCCAGAATATAAAGAAGTATCTTTGTATTATTGCAAAGACAAAACTATCTAAAAACTTTTAATAAACTTTAAAAAGTATATTTATATGAAACAAATGATGAATTTTAGAGAGAACAATTTCTAACCCCTTTAAAATTATAATCCTGCAGTTATCGCAGTTCTTGAAATATCGCTATTTAAAGCACCAATACAAAAACCGACAAACAATTCTTTTCAAATTTCGGAGCGCGCAGAATATTTAATTATAGAGTATGTTTACATAATAGAATATAATGAGTAATCTTCCAAAGTGTTTCGTATTTATATTCACCTAACAGCAATGCAATCAACGTAATATTTTCAGAAAAATCTATTAAAAATATAGAAATTTTAAATTTCACTCCCAGTGTCCCTTGAAAGCGCATTTCTATTATTTAAATGTTGGTATTTTGTTTTCCCAGGAAGGTACCTTCAATCGCGATAAATGGGATAGTTTTTTTTTTCAGCCCGTTAAATGTGTTCCATCTGGCGATGGTAAAATTGTGCTACCAGGATTATGAATTTAGGAGTATCTTTGGTCCCTCTGAAAACAAACATAAGCAAAGGGAATATTTCTTTCAGGTGCACCTACCATAATTCCCTCCTAGCTTAACTCGTCACTACATCCTGGGTGGAGGCTTCACCTGGGTCTTTCGTCCGAAAGATTGTATTGGTTCATACCGACCTAGTCCGAATTTGTAACAGATGACAATCGTCTATCGGTTCCATTTTCCTCCTTCCTTCCATTTTGCTAGTAATGTTAGCTCCATTAAAAACGTCCCATTATCGTTTTTTGGCCACTTAGCCTAGTCTACATTAATATACGCCACTGATGTTTTCCCTATCATGTACTCCTGTGGGAAACTCAGCACGATAATGTCAGATAATATAAGTTTTGTGGAAGCGCTGTTCCCTAAAGAAGAATCAATATAGAGATATCACCGACTGGTAGAATCCCTATGTTAAGCCTCAATCACGGCATTTCTTTCGGGGTACCTCTTATGAACGCATTAGGCGTAAGGAACACACCACAGTTTTCTTCCTCTGACTACTACGGAATTTTTAGGGACCTTCATTGGTCTGTGGTACCCTTTATATGCGCTCCTTCTTCTATAAGGACACAATACAAGGTATCTTTGGAGATGTGTGGAAGGCATAGTAGTAAATTGTCGTATACATTCCTCGACGGAGGAGGAACGTATCAATCTGGTTCATCTTATACAAGCTTTCAAACGTCGCCGTTCCAGTCTCGTGTTAAAGGTGCAGAATGAATCTCGTTAACAATACACTACACAGACTTCTATTTGTCTCGATCTCACTTCTAAAGTATTTTTCAACAGGACACATCTGGCACCGCCTCGCTCACTCATTTTGTCTTCTGTAAATCTCCAGCTGTTAATGCTGAGAAGCTGTAGTCTCTTGGCCGACCGATTGGCAGAATGGAAGTCAATATCGCCATTATTCAGGGAAACAGCACTAAAACTTTGGTCAATGATTGTTAAATTTCATAGTTTTGCCGTAAATATTGGGATCTGTTCGGTGACAAATTACCTGCTGCCTTAGACGCAATTTTACATCACTAATATATCTGTGCTTCTCAAAAGCGTGGTATCATAAATCTCATTAAAAGCAAACCTCAAAGTCTGTTGATTACTTTTGTCCCATTACGCTGCTCAATTGCCATTATAAACTATAGTTCGTATTGCTGACAAAGGAAGGTGGACCTTGGTGGTGCGCCTCCTTAATCTTTCGCAATATTGTGGTATTCCGAACCACAACATATTCATGATATGTGCAACTTACGCGATTCTACTGTCTATTATTCTCAGGGTAATCAACATACACCTTTATAATTGGATTTCATATGTGCATTTTATTGTGCTCACTATACGTTTGTGTTTGAAAGTTTGGTTTTTGCGGTTTCAGTGATATGTTTATTTCATACATCAATTAATGTTGTGTACTGAAATCTCCAGCTGTGCAGAAATTAATTGCTTTCTCTCCCGTGGTTTTCTCATTGCTCGTTGATTCGACAACTGTGAATAGCAACAATGACGTTATATTTTATTTTAGCAGTAAACCTATTCCTTTGTCAACCACCAACTTTTGTTTTCCTTGCACAATCGCAGAAGAGGTGCTCTGACGTATGCTCATGATTCAAGCGATTAGTCTCACCCATTTACTGGATTTACGCTGTCTATGTGAAGTATGCGGTATTGCATTCAATATGGAGAAGTCCAAGGCTCTTTTCTTTTGACATTGAAGTGCACCTCCAATAAAGGTGTTTTTACAGTCTGCTTCCAAAATCAAGGTTTTCGACCTTATTTTCATAGCATTCCTGGCAGTTATACAACACCTAAATTGGAAACCCATTGATGTTGGGATCCAATCGCTACCCAGGATAAGTATTTTCGCGATCTGTGTCTATACTAGCGCATTTGAATAGTATGCACGTAGTTGTCCTCTCAATGTTGATTTGTAGTCTAAGTTCTTCCACTGTCCAAACTATATGGGCACCAGTTCATCTATACAATTTCATTATTCATTTGGAAGGTTGGGTGATTCAGATGCCCATGTCTTGCACTTATCTCCCCTTAAAGTGATATTGAACAAATACATGCTGTGTTCAGTTGTCTGGCTTTGTTTCTAAGTCATGGAAAGCACACACAAGACATTAATTCTAGTTTTTACGTTATTTGGTTACATCTTGATCCACCCATATTAACCTGAATAATTCTCTAGACCTTCGCTCCATACCGGATTCATTGTGATACCTACAGTAACATTACTTAACCTCGGATTGTTACCGACCTGGAAGTCTACCTGCATAACGAATATATCACGAACGCTGCAAAGTACCGTTAATGCGCAGTGAATGTTTTGCGCCACCTAATCTCCATTACCAAGAACTCTAGTAGAACATTAGCAATACTGTTCTTCCGTACGCATCCCGCTTCCGTTGTAACCAAGCAGCTCATGACGTCCTACCGACACGTCAACAAGTAGCAGTTATACGCCTGAATGACTTCTTGACGTGCGGTTATTGCACTCCATGGGATACACTAATTCATCACCTAGCCAATTCCCTCACTGACTCTGGCGTTTATACTATCCCGGGGGGAAATTCTTGCAATACTTAGATGCTAAAAATTACACTTCGGAAACTCAACAGCCTCTTAAGGGGCAGAATAGCTGTTATGGATAATGAGAAATACCGTTTACTATATTCTTTCATATTTTATGAACATTGGCGTTGAGGGCAACTTCCAACTGAGTTTTGGAGATAGAGTACATAGACTGATTCTTGAAATGGAGGGTCACCGGCTTCACACACGTTCTTTCTTATTTATGTGACCTGTCTTTCAAAACAAAACAAAAAACAAAAAAACAAAAAAAAAAAAAAAAAAAAGAAAAGAAAGGGTCTCTTGTACTCGCACCGAAAAAATAAAGGAAAGCTCCTTCCAACATTAAAAACTATACCAGTTTTAGCAAACATCGCTCTCGTGCAAGTAAAGTGAGTGATGTTTAGAATTGCATCATAAAACGTTAAATGAAATTGTAAAAAACAAAAATTCAGTTAGCACTATCGGAAATTTCTCCAGTCTTGAAGAAAGTCATGGAATCCTCCTTAGTGACAATAATAGTTTGATTTGTCTAATATACCAACAGGTTCTAACGCGTAACGGTGATTTTAAAATTCATTTAAAAATAGCTAAATTATGATTATGTTAATAATACAACCAGAGAACGAAGTCATGCACGTAGGCTCTTATAGCTCTTTTGCTTTTTGATCTGGGCTCCAATCACAACTAGTATTCCGTATAAGGTCAGCTCTTAATATCAGACCTTCTTATGTGCTCAGACTCTAGAGAAAAGAAAAAAAAGAAGAAGAAGAAGGCCCCAGCGACCCATATTTGTGAATTATGAATAATTCGCATTCATACAAACAATACTGGGAGATTTGAAAATCCACCCCACAGTTTATACATAAAGGATCTTATGTAAGTCCCATTATACGTAGATACATTCTCAGAGTGTTGTGGCCAATAAGGTAGCCAACAACACCTCTGAGTCTGGTTATTGTTAGGTTCAAGGAATAGTTTGCCATCTGGTCCAAGAATGGTATCATGGGTCTGTCTGGCAAAAGTTTGCCTTTTCACATCCCAAGACGTTCCTTCGCGGTAAGGAGAGCAGTCTTATACCCGATACTTCTGAAAGACACGCCACAAAATGGTTCGCGTTCGACGAACTCAAGAACCACATCCTTTTTGTTAGTGTATGCGCCTCAAATGCATGCATACCCAGGAAAGCAAACGAGGATAATTAAGTAGCCGGTAGCGAGTCTATTCGACTACATTTGTCGTTGCTACACCAAATTGTGTAATCTTTATACCGCTATAAAGGTTTTCAAGTATGTCTGGTTACCTGAGCAGCGATACATCTCCGCTCTGCCTGGAAAGTGAAATGGCATGGCTGGTCTTGGGGCCTGTATCAAGCTCCAGTCCTGTCCCCGAACCTGGATCCATCAGTACAGCTAGCCTGGTCTCAGTCTTCAGAGGAAACCCCGTCTCTGGATCCCACCCCAACCTGGAAGGAATTATCACAATATAAGTTGGACTTAGTTTGATCTAATCCGCAATAAATCCACTGACTTTAGGCTATAGGTTGCCTCTGCTGAAATCTGCTCAGAATCAGTGAGTGTCTCTTTTAGGGTAGTTTAAAAGTACACCACATATTGTCACCATAGTGACCTCCTTCACAAATAAATGCAGAAGAGGAAAGTCTACTAAGATCTCGAGAGCAAATTGTGAGATAGTTCTTTCCGCCGCGGTTTCCATCAAACGTACCGGTCTTTGCGGCGAACCTATCTTAGTAGCCACTGCCTTCACCTCCGAGGCGGAACACCTAATTAGAACAGCATAAGTTATAGAAGGTCTTATGACCGAGGTCCCATTTGACTACTTTGCGGTTGCAGGTCCCAACTGAGTCCAATGGCGTTACTGCAGACTCATCAAACATTTTAGAAAAGCTTTGCTTTATATTTAACTTGCTTTTTTCTATTAATCCCAACATCCAATATAACACACATACATGACGGAACTGGATAACTTCAGCTGCTTCCAAAACTGAGACCCCATCAAATCAGAGAGAAGGTTTCTCCTTTTGAAAATCATAATCTCTGTCGTGTCCGGATTAGCAAAAGGCTCCATTTCCTTATACCATTCCTCTATAGCCTGCAAGTTGCCTTGAATGAGCTCCGAAAAATGTTATTTGCTACAAGCATATCTCGTCCGCATCACTCGAGCAAGAGTGACTAGGTTGACTGGATTAGTAACTCATCTACCACCAGAGACCACATGGTTTGTGACAAACTTCTCCTTAAAGACAGAATAGGAACAGCCACACTGACAGGCTCTCGCTCGCCTGGTTCAGCACAGCTAACGCCCTTCCAAGATCATTATACAGCCACTAGATTGATATCTCTGTTACCCAGACGATTCCTGATATCCCCTAAGGCTGTAAGACTAAAGGCATCCCCAATGTCCAAAAACGCTGGAATTTTCTGTTCTCCGCGGTTCAGCGTCCCTCCCGTCTTACCACAAGCTAGTAGAGCACCGATTCCGCGAAGACATAGTGCAGAGGATGCATGGGTGTGTCAACCAGCACCCCATCGCTCAGATGCCTGCCTGCCTGCCTGCCTACCTACAGGTATTCCCAAAACAATTAGCATGAAGAATGTGAGACTCATAAGACGAACATGCTTGTGCCTTCACTAAGATTGCGTTTCAGGCTTAGACATAAAAACCACCTTAGCCTGCCTCCGGAGGTGAAGAACAAGACCCATGGTAAGTGAGATTTTTCCCTTACGTGTGGTATACGTCTGCCTTATCTCACGAGTTAAGAAGATACGATATCCAGCTCACATGTAGACTCCATCGGCCCCCGCGTTTTATAGGGCTCCACAAAAAACGCAGGCCATTTAATTTTCTTGGAAGTCAGAATCTCGTAGGTCAATCGCCAGCCTTCGCAAAAAAGGCCTTCGTGCCTTAACCGAGGTTACCTGCCAATTCCTAATATTGGTATCTGAAAGCGAGTTTCAAGCAATAGCCTTAAGGTCTTCGCTTCCGAAGGTCTTCGCTTCCAGAGGAGTCCTTCAAAGAGGTCAGGCTGTTCTCATCACCCGACCAGCAGTCGCTGCTTCCGAGCAGTTCTGGATTGCTTCTGAATACTGCTTCAAAATTGTCCCCATATTTCCTCGGAAGTCTTCCTTATCTCTTTTTGTTTCTGCATTATATTGGATTCCTTAAAGACGTCCCTGTTATCTTACACTTGCTAGTCATATAGGCATTATGAGCTGTGCGCGGCTCTATATTGATAGTTCTTAAAAAGGAATTCTATATAAAGTAGTGAAGAGCGGGCAGTTCAACTTATGCGGAAAAAAAAAAAACACCAGCATGTCAGTGAAAAACACCATATGCTCTCCAAGTCCTTCGAAATTTTAGGCTCGATCTGGGATGCATTCCTTAGCCCTTCTTAGTGGTTTCCTAGGATGGGGTTCCAATTGGTTATCCTATGGCTTCTCTACCTTTTCTCACCAGGTTGAATCAAACGTGTGTAAATTCGAATAAGGAAAGTGCCAAACTAACCCTTCAATCCTTAACTGTCTCTAGGATCCAGAAGAAGCCCAGGATAAAATCAAGGACTACCTTCTTCTGATAATTCACAAACATTGGGACGCCTGAGCTACAAAAAAAAAAAAAAAAAAAAAAAAACTCTAGCAATAGTTGCCGCTCCTATTGACGCCTGTACTACTCCAAACACTAAGCTGGGAGTTGAAGTTACGGCCAATCAACAGGATGAGCTTTCTAGCCTTGCAGTGTTCCATAGGATTTCTTAACTCCGAGGAGGAGTAGGAGGAAGAAGATCCTCAGAATCATAAGAAAATTAGACAGAGCAGACCACCACCCACTTTCTCTTACCACACCACTACCGCCACTAATTCTCTCAATAAAAGGCTCGGCAGTGCCTAGATATTTTGCTGCCCTATTAAGTTATATGACATACGCTTTTGTCAACTAAAGCGTTGAGGACAAACAAGTTTTATGTTTCCTTCTATAAAATGGCCTTGCGGGAACCAATACTTCTGTATTATTTCGACTTCCAGATCCTGCCGCGTTCGGTTACTGCTGACAGTGTGGAGGTAGTAATACTGAGTTATAGGCAAATCCGAATAAAAGAAGACACTTTAACGTGCCCTACCACACCGTCGATACCTTACCTTTAGAGGACTGTTCCAATACAAGAACCAGGATCTACTTTAGCTGATAGTGCGAGATATGCATCCCCATTTCAAGCTAGGAATCCCACAATAATAGTCGGATGTCGACCCATCATTACGTTCCTGCCTTACCCTTTAGAGCAGCGGTCCCGATCAAAGTAATGCAGGCCAGGAGCATGTCGCAGAACAGTTTAGGGCCTCCCACCTGCGGGTTTTCTCCTGGTTCTCCGGTTTTCCCCGCCATTGCATTCCACCGGTGCTCCATATTCATTCCATGTATCACCAGTGTCATCGCCTACGGTGCCACAAGTAGTAAAATTGGGCATTAAACACTACTAAAAAAAGAACAGTTTAGATTCACTGTTAAGGTTACAATTATAGGAGATGCTGTCCATCTTGATCACAAGGCACACACAATGTTCAACTTAATTATGCTTCCTAGCCTTCATTTTTACTGAGAGTGGAGTTTCCTCTGCCCTATTTCTTTTCGAAGAGGTCCACAGGCCCAGTTGTGTCTTCCAAAAGGTCCCTAGGATGACGGTCACCTCTTTGTCATACTTGCTGGGCCAGTAATCTAGTGTTTTTCTCCTCCTCTTCTTGGATCTGCTGGTCCTTTTTTTTTTTTTTTTCTTTTCTGTTAGAGGACTGTTCAATTTGTTCAGCTCCGCTAAATTATCCGTGGTTTTTTTTCGGTATTAGGAGACTGAATTCGCTTGCCTACATCTTAAGAAGTGGCAGACACCGCCACTTGCCTATGGTGTTACTAGGAGGAAACACCCTCTTTCGAGGCTCAGCTTGCAATTTTTCACTTGTTCTCTCGGGATTCCCAGGATGGCCCTGCGGTATCATGGGACAAGAAGCACAAGTATTGTTCCCACAACTACCTTTGTATTGTTTTGGTCCACCCACACAGAGCCCCACCTCCCTGTTTACGACTAAATACCCTGGAAAGTCAACAGGTATGCCTGATTCATTGTTAGGGGCAAGATAGATGTGTATATCCAGCCTGTGATCCAAGGGCACGCTTGTAAGTAAGCCATAGGAAGTATATATCCGCACATGACTTTTGCGCAGTATCGAGTTAGACAAATATATTTGTAGGAAAAAAAAAAAGTACACATATATTTGTAGGAATGTCAGCGCAATTAATTTTAGAGATGTTAGTTTTTCATAACGTATCTCACTACTAATCCAGAAGACCACCTTTCAAGTCTAATTTGTGAATTTTTTTAGGATAACGTATTGTGTTTTGTCGTCCGCAAAAGACTAATACCAGGTAACTCATAGCTGTGTTATCTGCACCGTATAATATATATTCACATTCACTTCTGAATTCTACCAAAATGGAAGGGCTAATATGTCGGAGGAGCTATCTTTAAATATCTAAAGACAAAACTTGTAAAATACAAACAAATAAACAAACAAAAGCAAAGAGGACAGAAATAGCTCCAAGCTGGGCCATGGGAGAAATTATCAAGTTGGACATGCGCACCCTAGGAGCGGCTAAACCTTCAATTCACCAGGTCATCTAGGAATTTCGTGAAATATACCGAATAAAAAACCGTAAATATCAGCAGTTATATTTTAGCTATGTTGCTGTGGAGGAAAAATGGAAAAATACTGCTGTTGACATTTACTCACTGCTATTGCTATGATGTTAGAGCATGCTATATTACTGTGCATGCACGGGTGTGGAGTAATGACTAACAGAAGCCATTGTTTCTGTAAATAAGTTAAAATATAAATGAGAATATCTACCGCTGTTGTGCTTAATTATTTGCTGCACATTTACTCAGAGATTCAGGAGGAGAGAGATACTTTTATTTACAAAACAAAAATCACCTTTGTAGGTGCACTTACGTGAGCGCGCGCGTGTGTGTGTGTGTGTGCGCGCGCGCGAATGCTTGAATTCCTAAAAAAAGTTTTATTTCATAATAAGTTTTATTGATTTGCCGCTGCACTCATCGTTAATATCAACATCGCCACAAATAATGAATAAGTAATCTTCAAACTGTACCAATCTTACGTGGTTATTCACAAAGCTAAGTTATCAGATATCATAAGGACGTGGAAACCTCAGAGCTGTAGCCAGAGTGGTTGGGACTGGAACCCACTTTCTAAAATGTATAAGAGGTATAGTAACATCTAATTTTAATTCCAATTACTGCACTTAATGAATGAATATAATTAGATTTCTTAAGTATTTCAATTCAATATTGATTTATATTTATCATTTGATTTTATACAAACTATTCAAGAATGGATCTTTTTACTTAACCTCCCTTAATACTTTTATAGGTACGCTACTGGAGAGCCTGTACTGCTTTTATACCACTATGTCAGCCTTCCTTAGATGGCATTGTACTAAAATAAAGCATTCAAATAGACAGTAAATGAAACGAAATGTCAATAAAATGAGGTAGCTTCGGATAGTATTGAAAGTCAAATAGCTCCTCAGGTGAAAATTCTTCCGTCTGTAGTGCTTAGGTAATATCAAAGTCCAGTTTTTAATCTTTTTTAGTGGTATTTAAATTTTCTTGCTGTATACGGCACCACAAGCGCTGTGCACTGATGTTAAATTATATATAATTGGGAAATAATATTTGGGACAGCAATGATCATGGCTTAGTTATGGTTATCTCTCCTTCGTTTACAGTTAATGAAGACTGAGGAAAACCCCAGAGAGAACGCTTCTGGCAGGATTTGAACCTCAAAATTCCCATCCACGATTACGCTCCTTAAAGACTTTGACTACCCTAGTCGTTAATTTTAGTTTTGCCAATTTCTACACTCGAATCTATCAGTAAGTGATCGAAAGTTACCCTCCTTTCCATAAATATTGTTTGTCTCTGCTCAAAATGTTGCTGATTACCAGATTCTATATTTCGTGTGGTAATTAAATAGATAAAGTGAACAAACCGGAAGTATGTGTACACCACGTCACTACCAACAACTATAGTTTCATTAACCTTAGAAATAAATAACTATGTATATATATATACACTTAACTAACAGAGTGAATCATTTTCTACCAATACATATTAAATGCGTTGCCAAATCTCTAAAAACATGCGATTGACATTCTAATTTTGTCAAAAATTTGAAACTTGTAATAGTGTAGGTACTGTCATATTTTATAAGTAAGAAATCTAATTTATGATTTCGAAGGGGATAATTCTCCCTTTGGTTCATATTGTAAAACCCTTTAGTATGCGCGTAAACACTAAGTCTAACGAAAATAAAAATTGAGTTAGCCAAATATAACAAATGTGGATAACCGTAGTGGATAGGCAGATATGCGAAACAATAGTTTAACCATGCGGAATCATTTAAATAAACGTGATAGTATAAATAATTGTAGATTACCTGAGAATAACGAGTTGACTTACAATACTCCACTTATATGAGGATTTTTAGTTTAATTGCTTAAAACAAGTATTGAAATAAAGTGTGTCTGCACATAAATACATATGTCGCTTTTGGTGGTGAACGCTTTTCTTGTCCCCA
The DNA here is from genome assembly GCA_030762935.1 of Hymenopus coronatus. Lineage (NCBI taxonomy): Eukaryota > Metazoa > Arthropoda > Insecta > Mantodea > Hymenopodidae > Hymenopus > Hymenopus coronatus. The sequence goes on from CM060900.1 coordinate 365,164,321, forward strand.
AGTTTCAGAATATGTCTTTAAAGGGTTAAACTATTGTCAGAGGCGTGATTTTGCATTGACAATTATTTTTGAAAAACGCACTAATCGTTTTAATTAGTAGTGTTTTGCGTTCAATACCATGCCATAAATTTGCATTAATTTAGTGCTAATTTTCGAGCAGAATTAATGAGTAATGACATAACTGAAATGAAAATTACTTAACAGTTACAGTACGTGATGTTTATGTTGAAACGTGACCATTTTTCTGCTACCGACTGACCTAGAAGCTGAAATGCGTTAATGACGCTCCGAGCGATGGAAAACACCATCGTAGTCATCCTGCACTGCCCAATGCTGTCCCAGTATCCCTAGCAATTGTGTTGTTACCAATTGTATTTATGTTTTAGCAGAGAAGTATGGAAAATATGCTGATATCTTTCGTCGTCCTTGCTTCGTTGTCCTTCGTATTGTTCCACGCGGGTGTTGGGAAACGAGGGAAACCTTTGCAATCATCGATTGAGATTAGGCAGTTAAAGAATATATTGCTTTCTCTTGCTACTTACCATGTTTCAAGTTAAAAAAAAATGCACAGTTACCATGAATTCGCATTAATTTCCTAGTAAGTTGGTTAATAGCTTTTAGCTTCATGGTAGGAAGGCATACATACTAAATTAAAGTTCTTTTGTTATAATTTGAATTAAATGCATAGCTGTTTATGCAAAATATTATTTCATTTATCGCTAAAAAGCATACTATTCTCGAAAATACAAATAATTCGAGAAAAAGTTAAGCTTATGTAATCATTTCAAAATTGGGTAAAATGCATAACAATCATTTTGTTTTGTAATTCAAGATTTCTCAATTATCGTTAAACAAAAAGGCTTTCCTATGGCTAGAGAAACTGTAGAACAACCATAGAAAAATGATGTATTTTCAACCACGATCAAAACTCAACCCAAAATGAGATATTTTGTAGCGTTGAATGTGTGTGTCTCGCATAGATTTGTGCTTGAAAGTGCAAGCTCCAAATTATTAGAGAGACAACATATCGTCCAACTGTTGAAGAAACAACGCAGATATTCCTTAAAATACATACTTACTTTCAAGTAAGAGCCTGTTGTTACATATGGCTTCATTAGGAACTCAGACCTTTATGCAAACAAAATATGTCCTCAAATTCTAAAAGTGAAAGAAAAAAATTCCGATGAGTTGCATTCACATTACTTTCTCTACTTGTTCTGCAAGCAAACTATTGTTATAAAATATTCTTCTAACTATATCATGCTAAATGAGATAAACATTAACAAAATTGGTCTTTACTACTTAGCTATTTATAAGCGAAGGAGAAATAAGGGAATATACCAGGTTAAAGCAATAGTCAAATCTTCTAAAAGACGTCGAGAAGTGAACAATTGAAGTTCGGTTCGCTTTGTATTTCCAGAAAAAACAAAACGAAGAACGTATGAGAGGTTGCGTAGTTCAAAATTGAAATCAATAAAAAGGAATGTCTCGGAAAAGATCAACTCTGCAACAAAGATGTACCTATATGACATAAATTATGGGTTTTAACGAGATCTACATTTTTTTTTTTGTGCAGTAAGTTTTTGTGTATCTTTTATGGTTTACCAGTTAGGCAAAATTCAGCAAAGTTCATGCAGAAAGAACAGGTCTTCAAAAGATATTCGCAGAAAACTCACGATATACATCTTATTTTTTATGTAAATATCTTTAATATAGGATATTTTAATGAAAATAGTTAAACCCATTTTTGAGTAAAACAAAATTTGGAGATTTTCTTGAAAATCATTGGAAGATACCAGACTTAAATACCAAGTTTCGTACCTATGGTCTTTTAGTTTTTGTGCTATGCTGTCCAGAGACACATACTGACCTTTTTCTAAAAATGCTTTTTTGGACGCAGGGGAGTTCCAAACATATATTCCCGGTGAAATCTCCGTATCGAATTTTTGGGTGAAATACAATACTTCCTCTATACATTATGTACATTGTACGTAGAGAAAGTAAAATATAGAAACATGCATTTTAGCAACTAAAAAGTTTAAACAGTGTGAATTAAAATGCAAAACGATGTAATGAAATTTGTTTTGAAAACGTACAAATTACGAGCATTGTGCCTTATGGATTAATAACTTCGCAAATAATTGTAGATCCCATTATAATCATAAATATTCAGTTGTTTATTGTTATTTCCATCTAAACGAGAAGCCAATAGATGTTTAGAATTCATAGTCCTGCCACTCTTGCAGATGAGGGGCTCTGGGGCTAACTCGTGAGGTGTGCATTCGAGAGGTCCCGGAATCAATTAACGTCTAGCGGGCCATACTGTCCATGATTTTTCGTAGTTTCCCGGGTCGGTAGGCGAATGCTGCCATGCATTACCTATCCATCGTATTCTATCATTTGCTTCAGGGTTGAAGAAGGAGAAGACGGTGTTCAGTGTGTTGCGCCTGGGCGGTGGAGGTGCGGTTTGCAAATGTTTCTCCCTGTCGCCTGTTGGACTGTTGTTGGACCCGGCTTCTGGCCCTGCCTGGACTCTAGGATCCCGAGGGGTGGACTGGGGGTTTGTGGACAATGTTGATTGTAGTCGGATGCGTTCTATCTTGTCTCGTATTTTTAAAACCGCGTCTATGCTTGCCACAGCGTCGATGGGAATCTGGTTTGCCTTTGAGCCTCCCCTCATTCCTCCCTGGCAGGGGTCAGGTTAGAAGCACACTGGCCTATGAGCTGTGCTCTAACCAGACTTTAACCCCCTGGCGATAAGTACTTCTATTTTCGCAGTGCAGACACTCCGATCTTCTGTAGCTTGTGTTACGTAGTTGTGGCCCGTTATTCTGAATGTTTCCACTTGTTTTGTTACAGCAGGTGTTCCAGGTATTATGCATCATTTCCCAAGAAATGACATTATTCCCATGGTTATTTCACGTAAATATGTACCTTTAATTATTGTATTTCCATAGCCTTCTTAAGTGTCTCAAGTGTGATTCGTGTTTATTATGATGGTCGCTCATCCTTTACCGTGAAAGTTCAAGTATGGTTTGATGCAATCGCTTGTGCGAGTTCTATGGAGACTTTTGTTAACAAATGAGTCTACACTATGCCGTGTATTCTAGCGCCGGCCTTTTTTGAGAGTGTTTAACACTCACCTTTACATGGCACCGCAGGCGATGGCATTGATGAAACACGGAATGGAGATGGAGCACCAGTGGAATTCGATGGCGGGGGAAACCGGAGACGCGGAGAAAACCCGCCTCTGCGCATTTTCACCACAAATCCCACATATGATCGCCTGGGATTGAACCCGGACCGCCTTGATGGGAGGCGAGCGGCTTAGAGTAGGTTTTACCTCCCATTTGTGATTCATTTCTGTAAATTGTAAGCCATTCTGGTTCTGAGTACGTTCACCTATCAATTCTAGGGCAATTAATCTCATAGCTGTTATCTTTTTTGTTGATGGAGTGTAATGATAGGTTTGGTTATCTCCATGTGTTACAAGGCATTTAAAATTTCCCTTTAATTTGCTATAAGTGTTAACATCCAGACCGTTTGAAACATTTAAGCATACTTCTGTGGGTGGGTTTTGTGTTTTAGACTCCTTGGTGCGCTGTTTTGTAGCCATGAGCTATGCCAGAATTTCAATTTGAAGGATCTGGTTGGACTTTTTTATTTACTTCTGCTATTATAAGCAAATTATTTGTGCATGATTGCACAACTGATATAGGTGAAACTGTTACTGCTTCCCTTATGATGGAACTGCTTCCTTTGAATTTTACTAGTGTATATAGATTTTTTGTGTGGCAAGTATTAACATTGTTTTGCCATATGCAATTACTGGTTTCACTTTATTTACTATATTTTGCGTAAATAAGCTGCATATTTAATTGCAAAAATGCCTTTTAGAGAGACACTGTTTGTGTTTGTAATGATAGGATGGATATTTCTGAAGTAAAGCGCTGCCAATAATCGCTGTAATTCTGAATGTGTGTGAAAGATAACTCAATGATGGATATACAGAGGATATAAACGTGCCGTTTCCCTTCGCCCTTCACTTCATTCCACCCCTAACGAGAACATATCGGAGCCGCCCGTTCCCGCGATCAATGGTTTCGCCAGGCTTCTGCTCTAGCAGCGTTTCTCCAGTCATCTCCTAGAAGGAGTATTTTTTTTTTAAATTCATGCCTTCATGACAATTAAATTAAGCAGTCTCATGTAATAAACAATAGATATATTCTATAAGCATAATTATTGGTTTAAGTTGATGAACTATGAAATTTGGAGAATTAACAGCATTTTAGATACCTTATTGAAATTTATACCAGTTATTACACACAATTATAGTGAAAGTTTTTCTAGGCATCAAAATTCTAGTTTTCATGGTTATTTAAACAATATGCTTTGTTTTCTAAAATCAATTTTGTAATAAAAACGAGCCATCTGATGCATGTTTACAACCATTCACATAAAAAATTAAAGTATCATAGCAAATGAGTTTAAAAGTAGATTTATCGTATAATTTTGTTACATTCATTGTAATTATTGAAGAACGAGTTTTACTTTTCGTATACTCCAAAATTGCTATTTTTAAAATATAGTAGTTCTTGATTAGAAATTGTAACACTATCTCATAAAACTATATGACCACTTTCTTTTAAGAGGCAGCATAAGCATGTTGAAACAAGTTAGTACATGTTTGCATCGTGCGGAGCATTTTGGAAAAAGGTCTGAGAGAAAACGAAGGTTAAATTTGGGATTGCCTGTTAATAAGCATGTGCCTGCACATTTAAAGCTTCAGTTAATTGGTGCTTAGAGTGCACCAAGCAGGGAGAACGATATATTTTCTTAAAGTTTAGAATTAATATTATTTTATTATGAAAAAGATAATTTTTGAAATTTCACAACCTTTGCATCACCTTAATATAGGGCGTTTGGGAATTTAACTAAGGTTCTGCATGAAAATCCAAAAAATCTTGCTCTAAAGCAACTAGATTAAAATTTAATGCCCAAAATAATGCGCCAATTAATTATTAAGCTAGTAAGCGTGCCTGAAGTTGCTATTCGTATGCACGTATGTGATTTCAGCAATATCTTTCTGTGGGGCTCAGTGACGACTGTTGGCCAATTTGCATTGCACTGTGAGATATAATGTAATAAGGAATATAATTGATTGCTAGGAGAATTAAATGTAACTGTAGATAAAATAAAAGAATAGCGATGGAAATTTCGGAACAAATTATTATTATTATTATTATTATTATTATTGATGTTTTAAGTTTATTACTATAATATTAAACAGAAATGGTTTCTGCATAACAAAGGAATAAGCATTTCTTTTTAATTGAAAAATTGAGGTTTGACAAAAAAAATTGACCTCCAGTTCTTATGTTGCAATCTTAAGTATATGAGATAACATACAATCAGAAAATCTGTTTCTGGAATTTTATTTCACTAATCTCATTGCAGAGACGGAAGTTTCACAAAGGTACGTACTACCAAATAAGGAATTAAGCTTTAAAATTCGTTTCTAAAATGTGAGTGAGCTTATTTTCAAATGAGATTGTAAAAATTAACACCAGTTGCCGCAGCAGTTTGGAAAGGAAGTGTCCCACTGGAGCTGACCTATGTCCTTTGCTTTGCATGTCATTGTATTGTTGAAGAGTTCCATTTGTGATCTAAATACTTGAAAACCGTGAACGCTACACCAAGCTCTCAAATATGGTCTCCAATAAACTGAACATACTTTTTGAAAATTACTTGTTTTCTTCATTGCGTTGTTTACCGCAGTCAGGGTGGTATAAATTGTCTGTCTTCGACATCGAATATACTTAACTTTTTCTTGGGAGCACTATAAATCCCATCATAATAAAATTGTCATGATTTTTCCTTTGCAACTGTAAATTAAGTATATTTAAATGTTGCTTAGCATCTGTAAGAAGTTCTATATATTGAAGCAATTCGGTGTTTTAGTTCGTTTTGTAAGTCAACTCAGTGTGGAAGATTTCATTCCTCAGTTCAAAAGTCGTAAGAAGCATTTTCCTTGACTGAGCCATCGAACATAATCTTTTAAGTATAAAATAATAATTTTAAGTGTCGGCATCTAAGGTAATGATTTAATACGCTGAATGTAAATACATTAATAAAAGTTTAGAGATTTAGATTTTCTTTGTAAGCCTAAACATTTTAATCCATGTGGCCTTTTAGAAGTCACTTCAGGCTTTAAACCACTATAAATATTATAATATTTGAGGCAGGATAAAAACAAAAGAAGTCATATACTCGGCAAGCAATAGGGTTTGATTTTCTACTGTGGATGAGCACAGTTTTCTTGAATACAACATTGTAATTTTATTCATACTACTATAAGAATTGGTAAGCCTCAAATTGAGACTATTCCAAAAGCTATTCCGATAAAAGAGGAGCTTTTCTCAAGATCTGAGAAAATTCAATACTCTTAACAATTTAAGAGCAGGCCCATGTTCCATTCGTAAAGTTCCAACAAAGTGGCCAACGCGATCTTCAGGCCTTTGGTTGTAGGGTTACCTTAAAAAACGAGTTTTACAAACACATACAACAACCCGACAGCAATTGAATGGTTCTATCTCGCAAGAGATTGCTAATATTCCGAGACATCATCTGCAATGCTGAGCATGGAGTCGCAGACAGAATGGTGTACGCTGAACAAGAGAACGAAAGACATCTTCCCACTGTTTTATAAACCCCTATTTTTTGACCAGTGTATGACTTCCATTGTTGTTTTTTTCTATCTCAAAAATAATAATATTCATAACGGTTTAAAATTTGAAGTGACTTTTGAAAGGGCATGTATATTATGATGCAGAGGTTAGAACAAAGCTCAACAGAATAAAATAGTTTCCAAAAAAAAAAATGGAAACAGATTACTGTAGATAGCACATTGTTTAAGCAAGATCAGAGTGAAAAGTTTAGAAATAGAGAAAATTATATGACTGAAGCAGAAGCCATTGTAACACAGAAAATTTCATCGTTAGATCTACTGAAACTTTAAAGCAGTTTGACATCATTGAATGAATTAACAATTCTTGCACTTGAGACACCTTTTCCAACTAAACTTCTCTGTGGGTTTTAATAATATTTGAATGCATGTTCATTTATACCTGAGGTAATGTCGCTTTGGTGATAGAGATGTATTACTTGCCACTAGTGTAAAAGAGCATATTATATATTTTGTTACAAAATTAATTTTTATGGTTTACAACAAAACATTTTGTGCATTATCACTGCTTAACATACTAAATTTCAGTTCTACATTATTACAAACTGACCAGACATAATTTGTACCACCTTTTTTAAGATTTCTGTTATCTCTAGCATTTGTGTTGATAGTAGCTAGATAGAGATATTCCATCCAAAAATTCGATGTTGAAAGTTCACTGGCAATATACGTTTTGGGGTCCCCTGAGTAAAACAAAAGTACTTTTTTTGACAAAAAGTCCGTGTGTGTATGCTTGTCTGTGGGCAGCATTGTTCAATAACCAAAATACTGTTAAATACCACGCATGGTACGTATTTATGTTGGCGCCTTAAAAGGATGCAACACAAGATTTTCAACAAAATTCCCCACCCCCAACTACCCCTTACATGGAAAAGCTTTGAAAATGTTTTTCTCGAAAATGGCTCTAACGATTTTCATTAAAATGTCGTATATTAAAATATTTACATGACAAAAAAAAATTCTCTGGGAATAGCCTCTGAAGACCTCTGCAGTCTGGATGAACTTTGCTGAATTTTGCATAACTGGTGAACCGTAAGAGACAGACAAAAAATGCAACAAAGATAATGTAGATCTGGTTAAAACACACAATTTATGTCATATACCTTTCTTTTATTTTAGAGTTGACCGCTTCAGAGATATTTCTTGTTATAAGTTAGAATTTTACAATAGCTTTTCTCAAACGGGATGTCACCTTTCGTTTCATTTATCTGGATTTGCTGCTGGCCATGCAAAGCAAACTGAATATAAATTTTATTGTTTCACATAGCGACCAGCTTTTAAAAGATTTGATTATCGCCTTAGCCTACTGTATTCCCTATTTCCTTTCTACTTACATAAGATAAGAGCATTTCTGTTAATGTTTATCTCGATTAGCATGAAGTAGATAGAGGAACAATCTTTTGCAAGAATAGTTTGTATGCGAAACAGCTAGAGAAACGTATGCGAATGGAACATATTACACTTTTTTATACCGAGCGTCTCGTACCTTTAGGTCCCATGTTCGATTCCCGGTAACCGCCCACTCTGACAACTTTTATCGGGTGCTGGAGTGGTTTCCCTCATCGCTCAATTTTTCTACCACTCCATATAGTTCCATTAATAATTTCAATCATCCTTCAGCACGTTTTGTCTATTTCAGGGTTGAAAGTGTCAGCATTGGTGTTTCAGCTAAGCGAGGTATGGAGAAAGAAAGTTCTTTTTGGAAATTGTTCCGTCCCTCAGCCTCCGACTAGTTCCCGGAATATACGTAATGCTCCCTTAAGGGTAATTTGGGTCCTCTAGGTTCACGGTCTGTCGGTCCGAATGTCGAGACGTCTCTATGTGGAACATATAGAGACCCTGTCATTACATGCAGTTAGTTCTCCTTCCGGCCGCCCCATGTCTCCTGCCAGCTCATCCCTACATCCCACTGGCACCACTTCTATGGTTATAGGTTTAATATCCTCACTGCATCACAGTAGAAGACGCGCTATTATTAATCTTTGGTTTTTAGATATAAAAATAGTCTAAAAAGAGATTGCAAGGTTTATATAATTTAGATGTATTAAACAAACTATTTAAGACATTGAAATGTATATATAGTTCACGCATAGGATCAGTTTATATGGTTGAAATTGCATTATATTGGACTTTAAAATGTTGATGTTAGAAAATTAAGTAGTGAAGGAAGAGACATTTGCAGCAAAATACCAAACACAGGAAATTGAAAGTTCAGAACTTCATAACCACAAAGGGTTGTAATAGATGTATGGTGTGATCAAATTAATTTATTCTTGAAATTTTAACCCTTACACTATTTGTTTCGCAAGAAACAACGAAAAAGTATAATATTAAAACTTAGATTTATTGTCAAAGCTTTTAATGATTACCAGGTTATGCAAACACTAATAAGCAACGGGAAAATGCATTTTATAGGAGCAAGCACATAATGTACGTCAATATCTTCGTCAGCTTTAATAACTTATCCTGCTTATGTTTAATTGCCAATAAGTCTGCAAGCCATGCTGAATATTGACATGGTGGCTCCTTTTAACAGTCAGTGTATGCAAGCAGCCATGCATCGCGTAATTCACAAACAACTTGGAGAGTAATTAAACAGAATTATAAACGCCATCACGCCTTATGAAAATTAGAGTAGAAGAACGAGAAAACTCAACTGTATGATGGAATTACTCCATTAGCCTCACTCAGTATGGTTGCTGCAAAATTTAGAAAAAGTTCAAGTGATAGTGATTATAGTTTCTATGTTTACTGCATACAGATTTATGAGTTTTATTTTGGCTGGAGATTCCATTCTATGTAGTAAAGACATTTCCGCATTAATAGTCTCTAACGAAGAAGCGGCATGACACGTGACGTGTTGAAATTTGCTTCTATAAGCTCTGACAAAGAAGCGGCATATCGTTTGTAACTTTTCTGAATTTTGCGAGAAGTATGTTGTTTATTTTTAAACTGCAGTGTGTAACACATAGAGGTCAGTTGTCATTTATATGCACTCACTGCAACTAACAATGTTTCAAAAAGTTTACTGTTTATCGAGAATATACCTAAATAAAGCTTTAGCATCGATAACGTTATGCATTATGTTTTACTATTCTCCTGATAAATAAATTAAGTTTGAAAACAGAATAGAACGTTGTGACTTTTTATAATTTCTGAAAACGAGATGAATAGATAAACGCAATAAACTGTAATTTATAAGTCTTTTAATTTCTTAGTTATCCTTTTTAGATATTTCAGATGATTTAAATGTGCTCGCAAGAAATATGTGTTGCAAGAATCCATGTTTTGCTAGTTGTGGTAATGTGATGCGCATTCTCAAGAGTTTCCGGAAACAATCCATTAAGCTGGAGGATTTATGGCTTACACGTTTTTAAATTTGTCTACCTGATGTTCCTATCTGCGATTCTGCTTTAAACAGTAAATTTGTAAGGGAAACTCTATTGCATTGCGCAAATTAAAGAGCTGATCTGAAACGTATTCAAAGCAACCCTCTACAGCTTATTTTTTTGAGTGTATTTCAAAAAGTATCTTCAAACAACATACTGGTGGCTGTTATTTGGAATATTTGTTCTTCGGTACCTATAGTAAAAGTATACGTCCAAAATCTCACAACTCCTGGAGCAGGGTAGCAATAGGGCATGTTATAGCCACTTTATTCTTTATTTTATTTACTGTAGGATAATTTTGAGGTGATGCATCTGTGAAATTTGACCAAAGATTTTGAAAAATTAATAATATGTTTTTTCATAATAAAATGACATGAATTCCAAAATGTAATAAAATATATCGTTTTACCCACTAGACGCAATTTCCTGCGAAGTAGCTGAAGCATGTGTAGGCGCATGCCCATTAATAGGCACTCCCAACTTTAAACCTTATTTTCTCGTAAACTTTTCTCCAATACTTTTTTACTCAAAATGATCCGCACTATAACATGTTCCATTAAATTGTTTCAAAATTGTTGTGCTAGCTTTGAAACAACCGTTAAGGAAAATGGCCATATTTGTTTTTCAAAATAATGCTCCAATTTTGATACATAAATTATTAAATTTTGAAACACCAAGATTTATTTAGAGTACGAAAAGTGATAATTTTTCTACACTAATTGGGGTTAAAATAAACATGTACTTTTATATAAATATGTTGAAAAATGAATCACGTGGCTCGTTTTTATTAGAAACAATGAATTTAAACAATAAACATTATTACTTAAATAACCATACCAGATAGAACTTTGGGGATGACAGAAATATCACTATTATTGTATACAATAACTGTTTAAATTTCTGTTAGATATCTTGCATACCAGGTATTTTCCAAATTTCACAGATAGGCAGCGATACATTACCAAATGTTTTCTGTTACTAAGGTGTTTGATATCTGTGGTGAAAATCAGTTTGCTGTTAAAGTTCAGCACTTGTCGGTTTCTACATCGGTGTTATCTCGACGCTAGCTTTACTGTTGCGCTGATGTGTTATAGCTATCAATTGGTTAGCCGAGCAGATTTGCACATTTCCTTCCTTATGCGTAAGTATTCTTATTATAGAATAATAAGTGTTACCGACATTGTTTAACATTTTTTTTTTTTTTGCCTTTATAAGACGTGATACTATATTGTGTAGCTTTGTCTCCTATTTCGGAGGATGCCGAAGTTTGTAGTAATTTATGAAGAAATACTAGCCAAATTGTTTACGATGATGAGTCAATGGGAGAGTTTTCTGAACTTGAAAATAACAACTTTAAGTAAAGTGAACATTATATAAACTCAGATCCTTTTGCTTCTTGTGAGGAGGGAAAATTTTCTGGCAATAATTTTGGGTGACTCTTATACTGGTAAGGAAAGTAAACCAAATGGCATAAACTGCCAATTAGCAAAAGGGGTTGTGCTAGAGGGCACAATACTTTATCACATTTAGCTGATACTCGATAAACAGCATAAAAAGAAACATTTATACTCTCTACTACAATGTAATGTATACATCGGTAAAATATATTAATACGTATGTTTTGAAAATCTCTGATCATTTTGAAAGAAGCTGAGATTCTCCTATTATAAATCGGGAGGTAACGAACGTATTTATTGTTTTGTCGCTGCTTGCAGGTGCACACAGTTTCCAACCCTAATTTCAAGAATTTGTGGGACCAAGGTGGTCCTGGTGTTTTCTGACTAACAATGCTGTACGAGTTTTTGCTCTTACTTCGCTGCGTCCGATTAGATGATTTGAATCATTGAGTCAACAGGGAAAGAATGGATAAGTTCTCTGCAGTTAGTGAAATTTTGACACTACTGAAGAAACATAATGCGTGAGTAAATGCAGCAACGGAATATTTGACAATCGGCAAACAGCTTAATTTATTTCGTGGTCTCTGCCCATTAGGCAATATTTGTCAAATAATCCAAAGAAGTGTACCAGCAAGGTTTAGCAGTGATAAATTTCCACGTTGAAATTTGAGGTTATTCAGTGACAAAGGTTGATGGTACATACAAGTTATCTAACAGTCCTTCTGGTGTGGTTAAACGTCTTGTTGCTTCTATAAGCGTCTTTAGGAAAATATAACTCTGATAGCTGGTACACCAGCATTCCACATGTAAACTACTTACATTAGTTAACATTACCGGGAACCTTTCATAAAAATAAAGGTAAAAATAACTCCAATTGAGTTCTTACCAGTCAAACTTTTCGTATGTTCTCAGGAAGTTCTAGCCAGTAGGGATAATACCATCTATGCACAATGACAATATACAGGTACCAGTAAGACGCCGAAAGTTGCGATAATCTACAGCTCTGCTAAGGGTGGAGTTGACAATACCGTGACCAGCTATGTCGTAACTACGGAGTTGGACGTAGAACAATCAGGTGCCAATAGCGGTTTTCTTCCACTTTATAAATATTAATATAAAATTCGTAGGGAGTTTATAAATCTCACTGCAATGTTAAGATACGAAGAATATCATTTGTGAAAGACCTGTGCAGACCTGTGCACAATGTGATCAAGCGGGTGAATATTGTGGCCTTAGGGAAGGAATGAAGTTACACATAACCATTGGTAGAGAAATGAAGAAACAAAAGGCGGATTTAAAAGGAAGTGAATCAAATCCGACCAAAAACAAATTCAACCGTTCAGCACAGTACACTCATGTATCTGTGTAAAATATCTCTCAAATTGGGTGCATAAAATGTGGCAAGTAAAATGAAATGTATTTAAGCTTCACCATTTATAATTTAATGTATACTTTTTTAGAATTCTAGTTTTAATTATTAAACCAAAATACAGGCAAAACTGCACGTTCTGCAAGTATAATAACAAAAGCATAAGAATACTCAAAGAAAGCGAAAAAAATATTTCTATACATTAAAAAGTGTTTCCATATTACTTTCTCTAGCCCGCATGTACAATGTACATAATGGAGAGAGAACGTATTGTATTCCATCCAAAAAAGTCGATCTAGATTTCACCATAAATATATGTTTTGGGGTGCCATGAGTCCAAAAACAGCATTTTTAGAAAAAAGATCCGTGTGTGGGTGTGTCTGTGGACAGCATAACTCAAAAACGAAAAGACCGTTAAATAGCAAACTTGGTATTTAGGTCTGGTATCTTCCAGGGATGCGAGACGAATATTTTCAAAAAAAAATCCTCGCACCACAAACTACCCTTTACATGGAAAAAATTTCGAAAATTTTGATTCTCTCAGAAATGGCTATAACGATTTTGATTAAAATTCCGCATATTAAAGATATTTACATCCCAAATAAAATGTATATCTTGAATTTTCTAGGAATAGCCTCTGAAGATCTCTTTATTCTGGATGAATTTTGCCGAATTTTGCTTAACTGCTAAACCGTAAGGGATAGACAAAATCTTATCTCATAACAAATGTAGACCTGTCAAAACACACAATTTTTTTTTGTGCAGGTAACCGTTTCCGAGATATTCCCTGCAATTGGTTTCTGTTTTAAAATACTTAAACACTTCTAAAATACGAAGCCGTCATCCGTTTCATACTTCTTTTGTTTCTCTTAGCCGTGGAGAGAGAACCGAATTTTAATGTTAACCGCATAGAGGCATTTTAATAGATTTGTCTATCGCTTTAGCCTAATGCACTCGTTTACTTCTCTTCTACTGACAAGGAAGCAAGTAGTAAGACAATTTATACTGTTATTTATCTCTGTTTGCATGATGTAGATACAAGAATAATCATTCGTGAGATTATCTTGTTTGTAAGACAAATAGAGAAGAGTCATGTGAATGAAACACACTGGATTATTTTTATTAAAATATATTTGAATCCATTTTCCTGTACTTCAATTAGTAACGGCCCGCATGTGTACTCTTCACTAAGCAAGGAATGCTTTAGTAAAATGAATTACAGTTCATCTTATTTTTACGGAATAATTTATTTACAACTTTGAGTAACGTAGCAACCAAGAAAGACCGCCTGCGGTGCCATTAGTAGTTAAAGCGGGCGTTAAACGCTCCCCCCCCCAAAAAAACAAGAAAGAGAAATCATGATTTATGCCATTTTATTTTACCGAGTTTTCCGATGAGGATCGTAAATAAATAAGTATTTGATCTATTAGATAACTTTAATTTATCAAGTTATGTTGTGAATTTGGTAGTACGCCATGGTGCAGTGGGTTGCATGCTGCGTTCCGATTCTCTGCTACGTAATTTGCTTCATTTTGAGCCACCTATAGGAATGTGGTACTTTTGACCCGTTTATAGAACCAATACTTACCCCGCATCGTAAAAAATATGTGACCTGTGATTGGTAGTGATTTATGGGCTAGGAAAATCAAAATTCCGACTGCGAGATGCATGCTTCTTGCCACATCAACAGTTATGATACTTGCCCACTTGTGTATTATACACGTGGGCGTATGAGTCCGGCAGTTGTGTTGGTAGGCCTTAAATAAAAAAGATTTGAGGACGATCAAGATTTGTATGTGAATTTCTGTTGAAATTCTCCTCTCTAGCAGATTAGGACATGGATTCCATTGTAACTAAATCCCCGTTTTCGAATTAACCAATATGAAAGTGGATTGAGTCGATAGTTTGGTTGTCTTTTGGTGAAAGTCGCGTCCAATGTTATATTACTGCCGAAATTTCGCCCTTTTAATTGAGGACCATCGGAATAACTTCAGTTTTTCTAAGTTGACTTCAGTGATCCTTGTCAAAGTAGTAAGTGCTTTATCTGGGTGCCCTAAAGCCCTCCTCTTGGCAAACCACGCCACGAGCTTCGATGTATTAACATACTGTATTTAAATCCTAAGAATAAGTCATCATATTTATAAATAAAAGCAGTGACCATTGATTTATAACTTCAGGAGAGAGAAAATTTTGAATGATAAGCCTAAAACTTTGGAGTATATCATCTATACCATTATAGATTTAAATCTAAACTTTAAAGCGCCGGAACG
The DNA here is from genome assembly GCA_030762935.1 of Hymenopus coronatus. Lineage (NCBI taxonomy): Eukaryota > Metazoa > Arthropoda > Insecta > Mantodea > Hymenopodidae > Hymenopus > Hymenopus coronatus. The sequence continues at coordinate 365,179,491 of CM060900.1, forward strand.
AAAAACATACAAAGATGAGAGCCCGAAATGTTTCACTAGCATTTCTTAGATTCTTCTACTTATTATTATTATTATTATTATTATTATTATTATTATTATTATTATTATTATTATTATTAGTTGTTGTTGTAGTAGTACTAGTATATCTAATATTAATCATCATCATTTTATTATTATTTGTATTATTATGGCAGCAGCAGTTCTAGTAGCAGCAGTAGTGGTAGTAGTAGTATTGTTATGCACACACTCAAAAATTCTCGTAAACCTGAACTAATTTTATACCTTGCAGTTCAAAAGAGGAGTTCCTGATTTAAACATTTCAAGGTCATCATTGCAATTTTGAAGGAAAGGGCGAGACGTCCGTATAAAGTTCAACACCACCAACAACTCTACAGCATTGGCTTTACGTGTATGGTTGATTATTTTACGTGGTTTAGGCAAATGCCGGTTTGAAACAAGAGTGTCCAAGACGCCAAATCGAACCAAAGTGGCCCATCAACTTGGCCACCAAAATCTCTGAATCTAATCCTATAAGTTTTAATTTTAGGACCATATCAAATACACAACCGTCAGAGTCTTTAGAGACGATGAAAGGAGGGATCAAGACATCCCTTGTGGCTGCCACAAGAGGCTTAAAAACGTAAAATGACTTGACACATGAGAAACTGTTTTCCACCTGTCTCAAAAGACTGGCCAAAGTATATGTTGTGCGTCAAGCAGATCCTCACAATAGAGAGATATTCCCCACGCAAAGGGTGGAGGAATATTTAAGTATTAAGGTACTGATTTAACTTTATAGTGCATATGTGCGACTTTTTAATTATTTGTGAGTTTATTCCTCCTGAAAAACGAGTCTCTTTAACATCAGGGGAAAACATTCTAAGATCTTTACGGTCTGCTTTCACTGTTCTTATGTATCATCATGGTTAGTACTCTAGTACAAGGGAACTGCCTCTAAATGAACTTGATACGCTCATAGTCTTCGCTGGTGCACAACGTGGTCATTCACGCTAAAGCATCAGCTGTTTACTGACCGGTGTTTACTTGGAACCACTCCTTTGAGTTCTGCAATCCTTTTAACGCATGAAGGCATGTCTGCTCACGTGACATACGGCGCTGTTGAGCCACCTTGTATACAAACAACACCACTAATTCAGCAGCACTTTCAAATAAGCGCTTCTTGAACCAGGGAGAAAACCTGTGTCCCTAGTTTTGGACAGCTAAATTTGAATAGGAATAGATCGGCACAGTAAACAGGAGAAATAAATAACAGAAGCACATGGAAAGGTCTCAAAGAAGGATTACTAGACATCAGCCAACAGGAAGTTGAATCGGATTGTAATATTAAAGCTTCTCTAAGTTTAGCAAATGAAATAAAGTTGAATTGGGGTAAAGAGTCATAAACCCAGGTAGAAGATTGGAATTTTGGAATCTATTGGCTCACCCGATAAGCTGACGAAACATAGGCGATTTTATGACAAAATTGCGGGAAACTGGATCAAATTTGTTCAGTTAGAAGCAACTTATCTCTATTTTCTCTCTTTTTCTTTGTTTTTATATTTTGTCTCCTCCATCCACCGCCTGCCTGTCACCCTTCTGTCTGTCTTGTATAGGTATGCTGTATTTTTATTTTCACACAATTAGGTGTAGTCTACATAGTTACGGGATTCGCAATAAGGCATATCTAGGAGTTGTAAAAATACATGATACCAAAACGCACTGCATAATACGCCACTAATAATTGATATACAATGCATTTGCTGCATTGCAGGGACACGGCTAGCGCGTATGTGTTCTTCGCTCACTGTCTATTACACTGTGTCACGACAGCAGCAGAAACTATGACGACGTCAGTGAAATAGTAATGGTAATGCTGGAAACCAACAATAGTAGAGCAAAGTTGAGTATTAGTGTTATATGCCTCAACAAACACACACACACACACACACAAATGTACAAGTAATCATTGTCAGGCAACAAACTAACTATTTTTTTGGTCCTAAAATCGGTCTGAGTTTCAGCTTCTTCCGAGTTACATGAATAATCTTTGAGTAAATCAGGCGAAAGGCTTCACCAAGAGGTTTTGAATATTCGCTTATCCAATTTTATCAGTAGGGATAGCATCTTCAAGGACCAATTGAGGGACACAAACGAAGTTATCACAGAATGGTTGTGATGTGTTTACAACGTACTATATATGTAGTGGTACTAAGAGAAGATAAACGTGGCAATAGTTTTGTGGTACACTGTGATGGTTTGTCTGGCAACAGAAGGCGATCGAGGTTGGATGAGCGGTAGTCATAAAAGCTTCTAATTTACGGGTACTCACCATTTTAAAAATTGCATAACCCATTCTTCGTGGTGTAACAAATCATCAGCATCATTGCCAGTTTCATTTGCTTGCAAAATACATATATTACAATGCCCAACAATATACATAGCCCCTTAAATGCGACTCATCTCTGATTGGCACGTAAACGGACCTTATACTGCGGAGAACCTCGCGACACCGACTCAGTTCAGATACTATCTTACACGTAATAACATGTTGTTTACACGATACACGTGGGGTCGTCAACACAGTATGCCTCTACTCGGTAAGTATGTAATATGTATCCGCAGCCGGTCTTTCTTTCTTTCCTCAAGATCCCTAGTGATCAGTTTTATTTGATTATCTCTCATTTATAAAAAGATGATTACAGAGGAAGTGTGGGGAATCAAGGAATGTGACAGAAGCTTGACATTTTGGAAGCTAGAACTTAGCCGAATCACGCACTACACACGACTGAGCCTCGCTTCCCTGCTTTTTCATTATTACAGACATGGAAAATCCCAATGTATCATTATTGCCGACTAAAAACTGTATAGTTTCACTCTGAAAGAATACTCGTATTTCGCGAAACACCGTAGTATTGCGTTGAGTGTGGAAGTAAATTTCTCCTCTGTTAGCATCAGTTTATGCAGGTAGTCGAAACCCTTACTCCTGAGTAACCGGATTAAGTCTGTGCAGCTGAGTCCACTAGATTTGTAATTATTCAATTTCTCACAAACTTCAGTTGCAATCACAATTAAAATAAGTAAATATCTCATTATACAAGTCGTGGAAATGTCTACCTCCTACATTAGTACAACTCTAGTCGCTTTTTAGGTTTTCTGAGTCGCATCAACTGAGAGTGAAAAACACTTATTCTTCTCGTACTACTTTTTTGCAGTTCTTTTAACATATGATAGGTTCACATTAACCTGCTTGCTCAAGTTTGCTCCTAAACAAAAAGTTATATGAAGTCAGATCAGGTAAATGAGAGGGCCATGTCTCAGCTTGTAATTTCCTTGGTCCTAAATATTTACCTAATGATATTTAATGACTCCAGCTTTAAGCGAGATGAGCAAGAAAAACATGACTTATGACACTCCAGCACTGTCCTGAAAAAGATTGACCCTATAATACAGTACACATTTACCGTGTACCCTACTCAAGTTTTGTGGTCACATAATTAAGCTTCCTGCAGTATTCCTTGCATCTCTGAGCTCAAATAGGGCCACTCTGTGTGAAAATTTGGAAATATAAGCGTAACTATGCTTCATCTTTTATGTTTGAACATGTACACCAAGATTAACATTGCTCAAACCCTATTCGCTGACACCAACTCAATTCTTATTATCATATGGTAACAACGTTGTTCCGTATAGTTTCAATTTTAAGGTAAAAATCGTATGTGTTTATTCACATGGCATTCTTTATCGATTCTTCAACCAAATTATTCCTGCAACCCATTATTCTTTTATGTGCATAATGCTATGCAAAATAAATATTGTCAGATATAGTCTTATTACTTAGTTTCTTATAAAAGAATATGCTAGGTTAAAGCAACAGTTAAGTCTTTTAAAAGCTGTCGCTTTTGGTTTGTCTTTCAATGGCCAGGAGTAAAACAATATAGATATGAAACGAATGAGGACTTTCTGTTTAAGAAAAGTTTAGGTATTTTAAAATGTAATCCTACAGTACGGACTATCGCTGAAATGGTTAGCTCTACACACGCACAAAAAGAAAAAGCTGTAAATTGGATGTTTTGAAAATATCTATATGTTTTGTTTAGTAAGTCAAGCTTGTACAGTATTTTGCAGAACATGATAAGCTTTC